>CM076573.1:820068519-820158304 GCA_034641835.2 Pinus albicaulis | reverse complement strand
GAAATAGGGTCCCTTTTTTCTCCTTTTAATATAGGAATAAAAGACTTAGAAATAAAGATTCATTGTTTTGAAAGACTCATTGCATATCTTTGTTACCAAGTGTGTACAAACAAATACAAATATTCAAAAAACTTCCCGATCCAATCAAACATATAAAAGACTTTATTATAAACCCTAAATCAATCGTGAAAAGTCCCAAAATATAGTAGCAATCGAACGGAAATCGAAAAAATCTTGAGAGAAGTTTCTTACATACATGTTCAAAATTGATGCGAGCTCTCCAATCGCAAGCGATTTAAGTTATTCATTCATGATATCTCATGCGACAGGATCACCTAATCGCGTGATCGCGGAACTTTTTAATAATTCCTTTGGTCAATCGGTAATTTACGCGATGGCGCTTATTATAAAAAAACACCAAAAAGGAAATAAACATTTGTTTCGCTTAAATGAGAAGAATCTCCATATGGTAGACCCCACCATATCGCAATCGGAAATCAGAGAAAACCATTGATAATTCTTTTCGATTGAAACTCTTCGATGCGATATACCACCATCTAATCGGAAATCGGAGAAGTTTGCAATCGCAATCGGCAATCGGAGAAATATGTATTGTGATATTTATGTACCATTTTGAATACTTCCGATGCAATTGATATTTAATATACTACATTCATCACATTGGAAGAATTCAAAATTAGGTAATTTTATAATATTTCACAAGCGCCAAATCTCCAATTGTACGTTCAGCATTCAATAACAAATCAAATGATTATTGGTTTACGATTCTATTTTGAATACGTGAGTGTGACCCAAACAAAATATTTAAGTGTTACACGGATTCAATAAATAATGAATCATGAACCCATAATTTTTATAATCGTTCTTTTCAATTGCTTGTTTATCACGACTAAGAGCTTATTGCTTTGCAGAATCAAAGAACGCCAAATCCTTTCATTCGCAGACCAAGGGAAACAATATCAGACACAGAAATGTCAAAGAGAACAAGGAGAATGAAGGCTGTTGTTGC
Organism: Pinus albicaulis; assembly: GCA_034641835.2. NCBI lineage: Eukaryota > Viridiplantae > Streptophyta > Pinopsida > Pinales > Pinaceae > Pinus > Pinus albicaulis. The sequence goes on along the minus strand of CM076573.1, from coordinate 820,157,274 downwards.
TGCTAAGTTTGTTGAGAGTCCTACAGTCTCGAAGGAAAAACCAGTAAAGCTGAAGTTAGTTACAGATACATCATATCAAGGGCTTGGCAGAATGACATGGGAAGGAGTTTAAAATCTATTGGAGAGTGAAAACCCTAAAGTCACAATAGCAAAGGTATCAGTTCCATATGAAGATACCTCAGATTCTGATCGAGATTATCGAAAGAACACTTGGCGAATCTGGCCCACGCCGAATTGCAGCCGCAGAAAAAACATCGCTCCTTATTATGATGTGATTCATTATCATCGATACCGTAAAATTAATATCACATGATTGGCCCAGAGCTATGATCATTCAAAGCAGAAGACCTCAAAGCAATGTATCATCTCCCTGATCCGCAGAAGGTCTATAACAAAGAATTTGTCAAAGAGTTTGCTGACAGTAATAAATTTCAATCTGAACCTATCAAAGAATGGAGGAAAAATCCTGAAAAGCACAAAAATGAATCATCCGGTATGTATTCAGTAGATTCTCTTTCACCCCCATACTGCTATGCCGCTGCCATGATGTGTAGATTATTTGGAAATAACAATTCTGCTAGGTTTTCTATACAAATGGTTCCTTTAATCCTAGCTGCTGTCAATTCTGAAATTATGGACTGGGCTGTTATTCTTTCTGATAGGATAGCTAATAGGATTCTCGAATATAGACAAGATAAAATCGCTGGAAATACCACTCCCTTTTTCTTCTGTGCTTATGTTCTAGACGCTCTTTGTTTTAATTCTGAGTTTTCCTTGTTAGGCTGGAAATGGACTACCAAACATCCCACTCTGATTCATATATATCATAAACTCCTTTGGAAAGTTCATTTCAAAGATCATGTATATATAATATGTCATGGTTTCCTTATTCCAGTTTTTCAAACCATTTTCAATCGCTTTCCCCCTACATTCTCCGACAAAGCTAAAACTGACTTATCCTCAATAGGAGATTGGTTTGGAGAGGAAAAATTCACTTATGTCAGGATTTTCGGGAGTATTGTGGAACCCCATGTTCTCCCTCTTTTTGTTCCAGATAAACTTCTAGCTCAGGAAATCTCCTATCAATTGACAGTTGAAGGAATGTCCAGATCTCTGAGAAATAGTAAGAAAAGAATGTGGCCTTCGTTTCCATTCAATTGTGGACATTTTACTTTGAATGACTTCAAGCATGCAGAAAAGGAAGTCGCCAAAATAAAGGGTTTTAAATTGGCAACAATCCCGGGGAGACAGTATGATCCACAAAAGATAGCTTTTAATGTTACTTCTTCAGTTTCGATTGCTCGGTTCGAGCATGAACCAGATGAATTTGATGATTTTTTTGTTTCATTAAATGAATTTTCTCAAGTTTATAATTTGGCCAAGTCCAAATTCCAGAAAGAAGAAATGAATAAATTTATGCTATTTAGAAGTCAAAGATTGTTGAAAGTTCCTCTAGACCAATTGAGAGTTCCTATACAAGGGTCAGAAGCAGAGGATACATCTGGCAAAACAGCAGGAGAAACATCTACCAGTAAGGCCATTACACAGTCATCTACTAGCCAGCCCATTATACAGACACAAGAAGAAGCAACAGGAAATGATCCGATTGTACACATTCAGAAAGAAATCACTGATGGAAAACCCGATGAAAATAGTGATCAGCAATCCACAGTTCAAACAGAGAAAGAATGCACAAGTACTGATACTAATGTGCATATTCAAAAGGAAGGTTCAGATAGCAAAACTGATAAACAAGAAAGAAATACAGAGAAATCAGATACACAACTTGGAGGAAGAAAAACTGATGAAATTATAGACTCTGCTGATCTTAATGTTTCATCTCAATTGTTGAAGCAGTATAATCAATTTGCTCATCAATTAGGACTGCAGGATAATCCTGAAGAGAAAAATCCAGAAGATCAGGATGTTGAAATCATTCTTGAACATCCTACAGGACAAATTGTGTTGAAAATTGAGGAAATCCCTCCTCTGGATGTATTCTACAGCCCTAAACATAAGGCTGTTGTTAAAAAACAGAGAAAAAGAAAGAAAATGGATCAAGACACAATTTTTGCTTCACAAGAGGAATTCATGAGTATTGTTTATAAGAATGCTGAAGTGAATCCATCTGAGGATCTCACTAAGTTATCCCAATATGCAGGAGCATACAGTGCTACGACAATAGATAAAGCTGCAGAGGTTTCTCAGTTGATGACTCAGAAAGATCTACATCTAGCTTTACTTGAAAAACAAGCTAATGAAAATCAGCAGAAGATTGCTCAATTTGAACAACAATTTCAAAATCAAGAGCTCAGAATTAAAGAGCTAGAAGAGCAGCTGGCCACAGAAAAGAAGAAATTTGATGAACAAGCTCTAAACAAACAGCAACAGATGAATCAAGAAATTTCAAAGTTACAAAATTTGTTGCAAGATGAGCAAAATAAAAAGATTGTACAAGAAAAAGAATTTCAAGCAGCTTTAGACAAATTCAAATATTTTCCCAAATTAAATGAATTCAAAACATAAGCTCTTGAAGCCAATAAACTGTTGTCTCAGCAGTTAAATAATTTTTGTACGAAATTAACTCAAACAGAGCCATTTATTGATATCACATCATCTTTAATACAGGACATAGTTACTCTCAGGCAAGAGATTGATGATGCCGATGAAAAGATTTCTGAATTTCTTATTTGGCAAGATAGAGAGAAGGGAAAAGAAGCTAATCTACCTCGAATAGAAGAAATACATAAGGAAATCTTGTTTACAGAGTGGGAGCACCAGTTGATGAAAGCCGAGAGAGCTATATCAAGAGCTAGAAGTATGATGGGTAATATAACACAATTTATCAATGGTAGCTTGTATGCATGTAATCTCATTTCAGATTGTGTTCCAGGCAGTTTACTCAAATTCAAAGAAATTGATCACAGATGGAAAGAAGAAATGATGAATAAAATTCAACAGATCAATAAGCTTCAAACAATATCTTGGGATAATATGTGGACCTATCTGATTAAGCCACTCAATCAACAATCAGCTATTAAATGCCTATCAAATGTTGTTGATTGTTTGATTCCAAAATTCTCCGATGCCACATACGCTGGACAGTTACATTCCAAGATGAGTCATCCATCAGAAGTACAGGAAATGTTGAAAATTTTCCACCTGGCTACATCGAGCGAGAAGGAAAAGCAATGAATCAGTTCCATTTTAAGATAGTATTTCTATTTTTAATTTGATAGATTGTAGCAGTAGTAGTAGGATTCTGTTTTCATGTAATTTCATATTTAAACCCTTCTCATGCATTGGAGAAAGGGTCCTGAGTTGTAATGATTTTGACTTGGAGATTACATTTCTGTACTCCACTGCCTCTTATATTTTATAAAGGATCACATCTGGTGATTTTATGCGGAATTATCTTTAAAGTGTTGCATTTCTGTACCTTGGATTTGATTTTGCATCAGAATTATTGGATTTGAGTATCAGATTTCATTTGAAAGCTTTCAAGATGGATAAGGTATTTTTATCTATTCACTGTTGATTTCTTTTGTCATATGATATTCGCTTTAAAATTTGCTATCATTTATATATATATTTGGTTTTCACAACGTTTCTTTAATATATCATTTTTTAGTATAATTGAAATGTTATCTTTCATAAGTATATATAGATGATATACAATGATGAATACAATATGCTAATATAACTCTGTTTAATTTCTTAAACAGAGTTATCTTTATTTCTTACTGCACAATTTCAATTAAACTTTAATACATTTTTATGGTTATTGTTAAATTGAAATAATTTTAAGTTGTATTCACATGTGATACCCGGGTTAACTTTAGAATTTCTTTATTAGTATTTAGATTAAATTAGATAGTTTCATTTTAGTTATTTAGTCCCATTTTCACTCATCCAAATCAACCCATCACCAACTCATTAGTTATAAGGAAACTGGTCCTTTCAATCCAGTCGGAGCCACCATACCAAATGGATAAGGAGCTATCCTAAGGTCCCGACCGGGTGGTTTTCCCCAATGTTTGAAGCAGAGATCTTCTAGGATTCAACATTTTTGGTGCTAGAAGGAGGGCCTAAGCTATGAATGGCAAGTGAATATTTATCCACAGGCCATTCTGAGAGAAAAACACCCTCATTAACTTCTTCAATTTCTTCTGAATTACAAAATCCTATAGAAGGAATTGAGAAGAATATTCAGACACCCACTACCAAAATCTCAAAACAATCAGACAATCAAAATCCCGAGTCTCCTGAAGTACAAGATTTAATTCATAAATTGAAAGGATTCTCATTATCTCTAGATGAGTCTGAAATATCTGAAGGTAGTGTAAGCTCAAAATTTGTTCCTTCAAAACCTCTTACTAGGCTTCAAAGTGAAAAACTTGGTATTTCTCCGAAAGAATTCCCTTTACCTAGTAGAGTCAAGACAAGAAGAACTCAATCAGAATTAGAAAGTGGTATAAGTTCTTCATCTCATATTCAATCACCTGTTTCTGAAACCCCAACTCAACAAAGTGCAGTTGTTTCCACATCATCTGCTCAATCATCATCTGCTTAATCATCATCAATCTCAAAATCATCTATTCCAACAACTTCTGTTCCGACACCACCAGTCTCTATTACTTCTTCAACAGTTGTTACAATAATGGCACAAAGACCATGGGCTAGTCCAGGGGCTACCAACATGCCTGCACCTTTACATGATTTACCTGACAATCCTGGAAAATGGCTTCCAAAGTTCAGTCCAGACCTTAACATTCAAGCTGAAGAACACATCAATAAATTTATGTTGGCTATAAATTTGAATGGAGTCGTAGAAGAAGATGTTGTAGTCAGACTATTCCCTTATACTCTTCAAGGGGTAGCAGGATCCTGGTACTTTTCATTACCTTCAGGATCCATAACAAGTTGGCCCATTTTTGCAGATCATTTTTTAACCAAATTTGGAGATGACAGATCAATAGCTACTTTAATCAACGATCTCTCAAATTTGAAGACAGAACCCAAGGAGCCCATTAAAGATTTCAACGCTAGATTCAACAAACTCTTGAACAAAATCCACACAGATTCAAGGCCTAGTGAATAAGTCAGAAGTGAATGGTACATAACTGCTTTTCCCTCAAACATAGCAATTTTTGTAGATAGAGCTGCAAAACCTACGTTAGCCGAGAATATGAAAGAGGGTATTGCAGTAGAGAAATGAATTATTTCTCTAGAAAAGAAAAATGCTATTGAGGAAAGGAAATCCAAGAAGGTCAACTTCAAATATGATTCGAGGAAAAAGGCCAAAGACCCATACGACATGGAAGGTTTACAGAAATTTCTTAAAACCATGTCGAATGAAATGGTTGAAATAAAAAAAAAAAAGTAGCTGAAACTTCTACCAAAAAACCATTCCGAAATTTCAAAAGAAATCAACTTGAGACTAAACCTCCCAATTCAATCTCTAATGTAGAATCAGAAGAGGAAGAAGAAGAAGATACATCTCTAGTATCAGATGAAGAAGAAGAGAATGAAGAAATAGCTTAATTGCATGGAATGTGGGATTTTATTCTCCCTAATTCTGATAGTGAGGTAGAACAAGAAGCTATGCCTGTAAGTACTAGGAGTAAATCTACATCATAGCCTATACAAACAGTTTCGAAAAATAAAATTACAACTCCAAGTACCAAAGACAAATCCCCTGCAAAGAAAACTTCTCCATTACCTACTCAAAATCAGCCATCTTCTTCTAATCCTCCTACATCAACAACAAAGACTTTAGTGGTATCAGATCCTATGGAGTATAACATTGTTGAAGACATGAAAAATATTAAAGCCAACATTTCCTTACATGAACTCAGCAAATTAAAACACCAGCAGAAGTTGCTATTAAAAGAATTAAATGCTACACCAATTGCTCCTTTACCAAGTGGTGTAGTTGCAAAAGCAGCTAAAGGAACTGGTAAGCCACCAGACAAAGTAGATGCTACTGATACTGTGCTCATTAGAGAAAGATCAAATTCTCAGACTCCTCCTTTTCTTTTGACTTATGAAATGTACAATAAGAATCTGCATAATTGTTTAATCGATTCTGGAGCATCCTCTAATATAATGCCTACTTCTGTTTGTGCCAAATTGAATATTGAACCACAAAAATCGGCAGTTCATATTGTCCAATCGGATCGCTCTAAAGTTCAAGTTGTAGGAGAAATCAATTCAGTTACTATCAGACTAGCTTTCGATCCTAGGATTTTCCAAAGAATTGATATTTTGATTGCAGATATTCCTGAATTCTATGGATTAGTCTTAAGCAGGGACTGGTCTGCAAAACTTAATGGTTATATCGCAACTGATTATTCACATATGTGGCTTCCTTACAAAGGGAAACCAAATCAAATCAAAGTTGAACGAGAAAAACATATAATGCACACTGTCACTGAATTTGAACAATCTAATGAACCTGTGGCTTTCAACAACAATATTCTTGGAGGTTATTCTGCTGAGTCATTCCTTGGGAACTTCAAAGCACCACAATCACCCTTTTCTGTAAATACTTTTGTTTCTCAAATAGAAAATTTTTCACAGTCTGATTCTTCTAGAATTGTAAATATTTCTGATACAATTGTAGATAAACCAATAGATAAATCTTTATTTTTGTCATTATATTTTGATGGATCAAAATCTAGTGATGGAGCTGGAGCAGGATGCATCTTAATTGATCCAGATGGAGAGAAAACCATGCTATCATGTAGGTTAGAATTTGAGTGTACAAACAATACTGCAGAATATGAAGCCTTAATTCAAGGACTTTATAAAGCTATAGGGTTAGATGTTAAATACTTGAAAGTCTTTGGTGATTCCGAAATTGTCATAAAACAAGTTAGGAATACTATCCATTGCCTTTCAGGACATCTTAAACACTATCAAACCCTAGTGCAAGATCTTACCACTCATTTTCTAGCATTCAATATTTCTTCTATTCCTAGGAATCAAAATGCATCAGTTGATTTGTTAGCTAATGTTGCATCCAAACTCCTTCCTGCTGAATATTGCAGTCCTGATAGATTTTCAGTAGAATTGATTTTTCACCCATCTATCCCAGATAATGTCACAAATTGGAGAGTATTCTATCATGATCAAGAAATTTTGAATTTCATGACTTCAGAGAAATCATATGATGAGAAAATTATTGATGAGGATGATCATGATTTACAAATTGCCTCAAAAGGTAATGAAAATCCCATTCCAAAATCTGTTGTTAAATTGGAGGACTTATATGATATAAAAGACAGATTCAAGAAAGTTACCAATGCCAAACTTCAAAGTTCCACTTTGAAGTTTGAATTAGTAAATATTGGTTCTGACTCTAATCCTCAAAATGTTAATTTAGGACTCAATTTAACTCCAGAGGAAAGGAATGCTTTCATTAAACTTCTGAACAAATATAAAAATGTTTTTTCTTGGAATTATGATGATTTAAAAACGTATGATACTTCGGTTATTCAACACACAATTCCAATGCTTCTTGATATTAAACCTGTTCAACAAAAGCTAAGGAAGGTTCATCCAAATCTCGAAGGACAAATCAAATCAGAACTTAATAAACTTTTAAAAGCTAAAATCATTTTTCCTGTAAGGCACTCCAATTGGGTTTCCAATATGGTACCTGTAAGGAAGAAGAATGGTGATATAAGAATCTGTATTGATTTTAGAAATTTAAACAAGGCATGTTTAAAAGACAATTTCCCATTGCCAACTATGGAACAGATACTTCAAAAGGTAGCTGGTTCTGAACTCATGTCCTTTCTTGATGGATTTTCAGGCTATAATCAAGTTTTAGTTCATCCAGATGACAGATTGAAAACAACTTTCAGAACAAAATGGGGAACTTATGCTTATTAGAAAATGCATTTTGGTCTAATAAATGCAGGAGCAACTTTCCAAAGAGCCATGGACATAGCATTTAAAGGTCTGATCAATAAATCAATTGTTGTTTATCTTGATGACATAACAATATTTTCAAAAAAGAGAGCCAATCATCTACATGATCTAAAGCAAATATTTGAAAGATGTAGAAGGTTTGGTATTTCCTTAAATCCAAAGAAATATTTCTTTGCTTTGGATGAAGGAAAACTCTTAGGATTTGTTGTGTCAAAAGATGGTATATATATTGATCCAGATAGAGTGAAAGAAATTTCTGATATTTCTTTACCTCATAACAAAAATCCATGCAATCATTTCTTGGACAGATCAATTTTGTTAAAAGATTCATTCCTGATTTTTCTTTAATTGTTTTACCTATGCAAAATATGATCAAGAAGAATTCAGTATTCAAATGGGGGCATAAAGAGAAAGAAGCCTTTGGGGCAATCAAACAAGCGATCATTAATGCACCAGCATTGAATACCCCTGATTTTTCTAAAGATTTTACTTTGTATACTTTGGCCACCGAAACATCCTATGCTGCTGTTTTAACACAGCTCAATGATCAGAAAATTGAAGCACCAATTTCTTTCTTTGGCTCAAATCTGCAAGGAGCTGAGCTTAATTATTTCGATGTTGAAAAACAAGCCTTTGCCATGTTTAAATCAATCAAACATTTCAGACCTTTTATCTTGAAAACACATACAAAAATCATTGTCCCATTCTCTGCAGTGAGACAATTATTAGTTCAAAAGAAAGTAGAAGAAAAGAGAGCTAACTGGGTAACAAATTCGCAAGAATATGATATTGATATTAAGCCAGCTAAGATTGTTAGAGGACAAGGTTTTTGCAGATTATTGGCAGGAGCTCATAACATACCAGAAAATCAAGATCCAAACAATGATATTCAAGTTAGTCAGATAAGTGTTACAGATTCTGAATCTCAGTATGTTGATCTCATCTATTACTTGAAAAATGGGTATGCTCCTTCTAATCTCAGCTATAAGAACAAACGTGCTTTAAGATTAAAGGCTATTAAATATGAGATCATTGATAATGTGTTATTCAGAAAGAATTATGATTCAATCCTATTAAGATGTCTTGAAAAGACTGAAGCTGAAAAGGTGTTGCAGGAATTGCATGATGGACCAGCAAGAGGTCATTTTGGAGGTGACACCACAGCTCACAAAATAATTCATGCTGGTTATTACTGGCCTACCCTTTTTAAAGATACGCATGATTATGTGAGGAAGTGCAAAATTTGTCAAACTGCTAGTGGAAGACAAAAGAAACCAACTTTTCCTTTGCAACCAGTAAATATTGAGCAACCATTTGAGCAATGGGGGCTTGACATTATTGGTGAGATAGTACCTCATTCTTCCAAACAGCACAAATACATCCTTACAGCAACAGATTACTTTACGAAATGGGTGGAAGCAATCCCTTTGAAGGTAGTCAATTCTGATATAATTATTGATTTCATAGATCAATTCATCATAACCAGGTTTGGTGTACCTAACACTCTTGTCTTTGATAATGCATCTTATTTTTCTGGAAACAGTATAATGGAATTTGCAGTCAAAAGAGGTTTTAAATTGAAATATTCAACAAATTATTATCCACAAGGTAATGGTTTGGCTGAATCCACTAACAAAAATCTTATCAAAATCATTAAAAGGACCATTGATCAAAATCAAAAGAATTGGCACAAGTCTTTAATCTTTGCACTATGGGCTGATCGTATTACTGAAAAAGCTTCAATAGGAACTTCACCTTTCAATTTAGTTCATGGAAAAGAAGTTGTGATACCATCAAATTTAGCTCTTCCATCATTAGCCCTAGTGCAATTTATTGAAGAAAATCCTTCTTCATCCATTCAATTGAGATATGATCAAATCCTTAAATTAGAAGAAGATAGAAATAAAGCAAAAATTATTCATGAAAAACATCAACAGCTTGTAAAATCTTCTTTTGATGCAAGTTCTACTGGCTCAAAGATTTTGTCAATTGGTGATCTTGTTCTGAAATGGGATAAAGCACATGAAGAAAAAGGTAAGCATACCAAGTTTCAGAAAATGTGGCTTGGACCATTTCATATTGCTGAAAAGATAGGCTCAAATACGTTCATACTCCAAGATTTAACAGGAAAGAGAGAATCTCTTCCTGTAAATGGGCTTGTCTTGAAGAAATTCTTTTCATAAGGAGGTAACCCCTTCTTACTTGTACATATTCCTTTCTACAAAGTTTTTAATTGTTTTGCAAATAAAGGTTGTTAATAAGTCTCTAATTGATTGTTTACTATTAAGAAAATTTCTTAGGAAGAATATTATAAATATTTATTTTGTGTAAATAAGAATTTTTAAAGAGATGATCACAGTCTTTGGATAGTTTAAAATAAGATGTTAAACTTTGAAAGATTATTCTAATCATTTACATGATCTTTTGAAAACTTGAGGAAAATGTAAATCATTATAAGTTTATTGAGCAGAGAAAGGTTATCTATAAAAGTAAAGATTTTTTCAAAGTCTTGGTACTCAAGAAGCTCTGAAAATTGTCATCCATTGATTCTTAAGGATAAAACTATTTCACTCCATCCATTTAAGTTGTGATTTTTTATAATGTAATTCTAAGAAATTATATGAAAATTTTAAGAGATAAGAGGTCTCATCACGAGCCTGCTTACCATGTTCATAAGAAGTAATAAAACTGACATTACCAATACTGCATATCAAAACAGGGTAATGGCTTATAAATGTAAGACAAGGGGTCTCATCACGAGCCAGCTTGTTCAGTTTAATTACAACTAGTGAATGGCATTGTTATTAACTGGCTACCAAACCAGAACAATGGCTCTTAAAAATAAAAAATTAGTAAAAGACAAAAACATGAGATAAAATGTCTTATGAATTTATCTTTTAAAAATTCATAATTTTAGTTGGATGGGACAATGAATAAGTTAATGGTTAAAAGGTAACCCTGTCGAGACTATGAACGTTTGCAGGCAGCAGAGGCAATGCCTATGAAAATAGAGTATATTATAAAAACCAGACTTGGAGAAATCCACTTACTTCATTATTAACACCAATCAAAGCTTGAGATAACCCAAAAATGTTTTTATTCTCAAGAAATTAGAAAGAAATTGTAGGTAATTTTTATTCTTTTTCATAGTTAGATTTTATTTTTGATTATCCTAAGATAGTTTTCATTATCTATAAAAATATTTACTTACTAGAAATATAGTATTCATTTTATTTTTTCAGAGATAACTGTTTCTTTCAGTGAATCGCCAATTGTTGTACTGTACAACAACCCTCCATTTTTTTAAAAATTTTAGAATAAAATTCATTTAGAAATAAAGTCCCTTTTTCTTTTAATATAGGAATAAAAGTCTTAATAAAGATTCATTGTTTTGAATGACTCATTTCATATCTTTGTTACCAAGTGTGTACAAACAAATACAACATTCAAAAACTTCCGATCCGATCAAATATAAAAGACTTTATTATAGAAAATAAATCAATTGAAAAAGTCTCATGAACAGTAATCGGAAATCGGAAATCAGAAAAATATTTGAGAGAAGTTTTACATACATGTTCAAAATCTCTGATGCGATTAGTCCAATCGCAAAGGATTTAAGTTATTCATTCACATATCTCAGATGCGATGTGATCAATCGCAATCACGTGATCGGGGCACTTTTAATAAATTCTTTTTGGTCAATCGAAAATTCCCCGATGCGATGCGCTTTATTATAAAACACTTTCAAAAGGAAATAAACATTTGTTTCGCTTAAATGAGAAGAATCTCTATATGGTAGACCCCACCATATCGCAATCGGAAATCGGAGAAATCTGTATTGTGATATCTATATACCATTTTGAATACTTCCGATGCAATTGATATTTAATATACTACATTCATCACATTGGAAGAATTCAAAATAGGTAATTTTATAATATTTCACAAGCGCCAAATCTCCAATTGTACGTTCAGCATTCAATAACAAATCAAATGATTATTGGTTTACGATTCTGTTTTGAATACGTGAGTGTGACCCAAACAAAATATTTAAGTGTTACACGGATTTAATAAATAATGAATCATGAACCCATAATTTTTATAATCATTCTTTTCAATTGCTTGTTTATCACGACTGAGAGCTTATTGCCTTGCAGAATCAAAGAACGCCAAATCCTTTCATTCGCAGACCAAGAGAAACAATATCAGACACAGAAATGTCGAAGAGAACAAGGAGAATGAAGACTGTTGTTGCCGCTAAGTTTGTTGAGAGTCCTACAGTCTCGAAGGAAAAACCAGTAAAGCTGAAGCTAGTTACAGATACATCATGTCAAGGGCTAGGAAAAATGACATGGGAAGGAGTTTATAATCTGATTGAGAGTGAAAACCCTAAAGTCACAATGGAAAAGGTATCAGTTCTGGATGAAGATAACTCAGATTCCGACTCTGAGATTACTGAAAGAACACTTGCGAATTCATTCCTACATCGAATTGCAGCCAGAGAAAACATCATTCCTTATTATGATGTGATTCGATGGGTCATCGATAGTGTAGAAATTAAGGACATAATGTTTATTTCAGCTTCTGGAGCATCTTTTGGATCATTCAAAGCAGAAGACCTCAAAGCAATGTATCATTTCCCTGATCCGCAGAAGGTCTATAACAAAGAATTTGTCAAAGAGTTTGCTGACAGTAATAAAGTTCAATCTGAACCTATCAAAGAATGGAGGAAAAATCCTGAAAAGCACAAAAATGAATCATCCGGTATGTATTCAGTAGATTCTCTTTCACCCCCATACTACTATGCCGCTGCCATGATGTGTAGATTATTTGGAAATAACAATTCTGCTAGGTTTTCTATACAAATGGTTCCTTTAATCCTAGTTGCTGTCAATTCCAAAATTATGGACTGGGCTGTTATTATTTCTGATAGGATAGCTAATAGGATACTCGAATACAGACAAGATAAAACCGCTGGAAATACCACTCCCTTTTTCTTCTGCGCTTATATTATAGACGCTCTTTGTTTTAATTATGAGTTTCCCTTGTTAGGATGGAAATGGACTGCCAAAGATCCCACTCCGATTCATGTATATCATAAACTCCTTTGGAAATTTCATTTCAAAGATCATGTGTATAGAATATGTCATGGTTTCCTTATTCCAGTCTTTCAAACCATTTTTAATCGCTTTCCCCCTAGATTCTCCGACAAAGCTAAAGCTGACTTATCCTCAATAGGAGATTGGTTTGGAGAAGAAAAATTCACATATGTCAGGATTTTCAGGAGTATAGTGGAACCCCATGTTCTCCCTCTTTTTGTTCCAGATAAACTTCTAGCCCAGGAAATCTCCTATCAATTGACAGTTGAAGGAATGTCCAGATCTCTGAGTAATAGCAAGAAAAGAATGTGGCCATCGTTTCCATTCAATTGTGGACATTTTACTTTGAATGATTTCAAGCATGCAGAAAAGGAAGTCGCCAAAATAAAGGGTTTTAAATTGGCAACAATCCCAGGGAGACAATATGATCCACAAAAGATAGATTTTAATGTTACTTCTTCAGTTTCTATTGCTCGGTTCGAGCATGAGCCGGATGAATTTGATGATTTGTTTGTTTCATTAAATGACTTTTCTCAAGTTTATAATTTGGCCAAGTCCAAATTCCAGAAAGAAGAAATGAATAAATTTATGCTATTTAGAAGTCAAAGATTGTTGAAAGTTCCTCTAGACCAACTGAGAATTCCTATACAAGGGTCAGAAACAGAGGATACATCTGGCAAAACACCAGGAGAAACATCTACCAGTAAAGTCACTACACAATCGGCTACTAACCAGCCCACTATACATACTGAAAAGGTGAGCACTGATGGCAAATCTGATGTTCAGAAAGGGAATACTGATGGAAAATCCGATGTAAATACTGATCAGCAGTCCACAGCTCAAACAGAGAAAGAATGCACAAGTAATGATACTAATGTGCATAATCAAAAGGGAGGATCAGATAGCAAAACCATTGAGCAGGAAACAAATACAGAGAAATCAGACACGCAATCGGGAGGAAAAGAAACTACTGAAAAGATTATAGACTCCGTTGATCTTAATGTTTCCTCTCAAGCTGCGAACTTGACTTACCTACTCTCTCTCAGGGTGTGGAAACCTGGTTCCAACACCCTCCCATACTGCTTCGGGTGATACTTTGGCCTACGAAAGCAGGTCATTGTCGAAAGGGCCAGTAGTATAGGGGTTTTTTGGCAAACCTTAAACTCCGAACCTGGGTCAAGACCCCTCGAGACAACAAATGGTTCCATTGCCGGGACTGGGAGCATTTTGAGAGAGATAGGGTAATGCCAAGGCCATACTGGAAACTTGAAAGAAAATAAATCGATGAATGGTTTGAAAAACAAGTTCAGGAATTCGCAGTAAAAGAAAACCGTAGTAAGAAGTTGACCACCGAAGAGTGGAAGAACAAGTATATCTTCACAAAGATCTACGAGATCTTCTTTGTAACAATTTTGATCAAGCTCCAGGAGTGGCTCGCAAGGCTGGTCGAATTCCAGAAGGTTGGAAAGACAAGTGGGTCACACAGTGGACCCTAGAATTGATCCAACAGTTAGAAAAGACTGATAACACCATCACTCGCACAGTGGATCATTGGGTGGACAGTGTGCTAGGAGGATTTGTGACAGAGTTTGACATCAATCAATTCATATCCTATTCTGAAGCAGAGCGACGGTTTTTCAAGGGTTTCTGAGATAAGTTTCTGAAAACCTTACCATTACTGGTAAAAATATCACTGTGCAAAAAGAGTATTATGTGTAGCCACAGCGAGTGAATGACCTCTAATCTGGACGGAAGTACAACGCGAAGTGGCAAATACTATTGGACCAACCAAGAAGAAGATATATCGGCCTACAATCTAGTAAGAGAAGCAGCTGCGCAGATTCCTCCAGCCACACCACTTTCAAACCAGCATAGGGTTAAGAATTCACCTACACCTTTGCCACCACCAGAAGATGACATGGCTACGCACATGAAGTTACCTACCTTTAAGGGTGTGGGAGATGAAGGCATGGATCATTTATGGTTTGTTGCAGGATCCGTATGGACTGCACAGAACGTAGCTAATGATGCAATGAAAAGGGCACAGTTATCCCTCACCTTTGAAGTAAGAGCCTTGGACTGGTACATGGGATACATCGGCCAGCATGCAAACGCAACCATTGAAGAGATTAAGAATGCCTTGAAATAACAGTTCAAGAAGCCTAAGTCCTACTCGCAAATAGTGGTGGACCTGAAGGATTTCAAGCAAGGGCCTTCTGAGTCTGTGTGGGAGGCCGATCAATGACTGAAGAAGGTGATCAGAGAAGGAGGATTTTAGTACGATGACAGACAGCACACGGAATGGTTCATTGCTATGTTGTTGCTGCACCTGCACATACCTATGGGTCACCAAACTTTAGAATCACAAGAAAAAGCCTTGGAGGTCGCTATGAAGTTAGAAGCTACACCCAGGGGTGATACCCAGTTGGGCATCCAACAGATCAAAGGACAACTAGAGGCAATGCACATGGAGATCCAGAATCTGCGAAAGGAGTGAGGAGCAGAAGCTAGCCCTGAAAGATGGTGCATATGATGCAGGGTGAATGGTCACACCAGGGATAATTGTCCTCTGTTAGCAGACTACATGCAAGTCGGGGAACCTAGCCTGTTGCACCCTAGGGAAACTACAGGATCAAGTGGGCCAGCAATATGGTGCGATGATTATCGAATTGCAGGGCTGCATGATATGAACCATTGTCCCCGCCTTGTTGCATATGTCCCAGAGGTGAAGTAGCAATGGTGCAGGTTTTGCAGGTTGGTAGGACATGATGAACAGAATTGTCGAACATAGGATTTGATGATCGATCGAGGAAACTAATATAGAGTAAAAATAGACCCTACATCGCCGAGATCCCCCATAGGAATGGGTGGCTCCCCAGTTAGGTGTAGGCGAGGAAGCCGAGGTGAAATCTCAAGTCGGGGACAAAGGCAACTAATATATTATAACTGTGGCGAAGTAGGGCACTTTACAAGGGACTACCCGAACCCTACAAGGCAGTCCTGTCGGTATGTCAGACAGTTGTACCATGTGATTGAAGACTGTCCAATATTGATAGCATAGATGCAGGAGAAGTAGCCGACACCTACATAGAATGTGCAAAGGGTTAAGGCTTAACCGCAAAACAAAGATCCAAGCATGAATGTCGTAACGCATATTGGAATGGCCACTGGGGGACCAGGGGAGAAGGTTGCGATTGAACCTCTGATCTGACAAGTAGTTATCAAACAGGAAGTTTTGGATCTAAAAAAGGAAAAAGAAACATTTTTCATAGCTCGCAAAGACTTTGCTAAGGCATCTACTTCTCAGGAACCTACGAACCTCAAGGCATATGAGGAGGTCAAACCCTTTTTGCAGGCATGTATGAAGTTGTTGCGCAACCCAAAGGATGTGGAGAATCTTCAGGCATTAATAGATAGCTGTGCAGTGTGGCCTAACCTACCCCCATAAATCAAGGATGTGCACAACCTATACAGATATAAGAAACGCACCAGTAGGGAGATGTGATTGACAGCACAGATCAGTGACTACGAAATGGATCAAGTTATTTTGGACCTGGCGTAAAATGTGAATGTACTACCAAAACAAACGTGGCAACGACTGGGAGAACCTAAGTTGGAGTCTTCCACTATCCATCTGTGTATGGCCAATCAGCAGAAGATCATACCCTTGGGGAGACTATCGAAGATCGTGGTAGATATCGCAGGGGTCAAGGTTCGGGCTGATTTTGAGGTAATTCAAATTGTAGAAGATGAAAACCCTTACCCTGGGCTCCTAGGGTTAGACTGGGCCATAGATATGGGAGGAATCATTAACTTAAAGAATATAAGCATGGTGTTTGAAAATAATGGCACACAGGTGATAGTACCATTATATCCTGCGGAAGGCGAACGATATACAGAGCCAGTGCACGATGAAGAGGATGTAGATCACAGTTATAAGTTGACTATGCGGGATGAAGATTGGATCAAACCCACGGAAGAGGTGTACTCTACTAGGAAAAGGACAATGAATGCTTCTCTGACTCCGACGAGGAGATCGAGAATTGGAAAAACCGGTTACATGATGTCTCTACGCTGCAATGTCTTCGGGTTACAAAAAATTTGCCAACAAACCCCTATACTACTGGCCCTTTCGGCAATGACCTACTTTCGCAGGCTAAAGTCTCACCTGAAGCAGTATGGGAGGGTGTTGGAACCAAGTTTCTGCACCCTGAGAGAGAGTAGGTAAGTCAAGTTCGCAGCCTCCGACGTTAATACCAAACAGATCTATTCACCAAAGGTTCGCAGCAGAAATAGTACAACTTGAAACTCAACCCAATCGAGTTGTTATCATGTATAAATATATTCAGGAGCTTCGCATCCACATGCATTTTGCCAATTATCAGAACAAATCAAAGTATTCGCAGCTAATAATAAGTACAGATCATAAATATCGGATCACAAACACTTCGTAGCCTAAGCAAATAACACAATCACTTTTCGTAGCTTAAATCAGTAACACAGAATCATATATAACATAACCAAGTATCACAGATTCACATCAATATTAATTTCCAACATATTCAAATATTCCAACAATACTTCTGCATTCATTAGTCTTTCATATCTACTTAAAATACCCAAAACTAGCCCACGCACACAGCCTAGCGGGGTCCGCACATTGCAGGACTGAGGATCTTCGTGCACACAGCTGTAGGAGTCCTTACCCAAAACAACCCTAGAAAGATCTACCAATTCGCACGTAGCATCAATTCCAATTCTTCTCTGCCTTAAGACTCAAAATGTTCATCTATTTATACTGATTTAGCCTAAGCTTTCCTGTGGTCTGCAAACCGTGGTTTGCGGACTCTAGGTCTACCCTTTGACCCGTTACAATGTTTTCGGGGCTTTGAACCACCCTAAAACCGTTGCGTTAGACTAAATATGCCAAAAATATACAAAAATACTCAAAACTATCCCAATTCGCAACCTTTGGAGGACCCTGTTCCAACAGTCCCCCAACACAATATTGTGACTCGTCCTGAGTCACTATGGTGGTGGGTTCTCCACCTGCACCTGTACCAATGCTTTGGTCATCTAGTTATTTGATCTAGTACGATTTTAGCTAACTACCATTGACGTAGCCTGGTAGCATATCGTCGCGCAGGGTGGCTAGCCTAATAGCTCCGCCATTCGTGATCTTCGTAATTATGTAGGGACCAAGCCAGTGTTATCGGAACTTCCCAGGATGCTTTGCAAACTGGCTATCATATAAGAGGACTAATTCGCCCTCCGCAAATGTCTTATGTCGAATATGTCGATCATGCCAGGATTTATTGTGGGCCTTCTAAACCTTCTGATGGAAATTAGCAAGAAACTGATCTTCCTCTAATGCTATAAGTTGTGCTAATCGCTCCTCCATAATGTCAGGTTCTGCCATGTTTGTAAATTTTGCGATACGTAGACTAGGAATAATATACTCCATTGGCATAATGGCCTCCTTTCCATAGACCATCCTGAATGGGGTTTTTCCTGTTAGCTTTTTGCAGGTTGTTCTACAGGCCC
Organism: Pinus albicaulis; assembly: GCA_034641835.2. Classification (NCBI taxonomy): domain Eukaryota; kingdom Viridiplantae; phylum Streptophyta; class Pinopsida; order Pinales; family Pinaceae; genus Pinus; species Pinus albicaulis. The sequence continues at coordinate 820,138,693 of CM076573.1, read as the reverse complement.
ACAGAACCTATGGGATGTGCACGTCCCAATCGCTGCGATCAGCATTGCAGACCTTTGTTAGTTCTTGCTACAATATTTTGTTAAAAGCTTCAACCACTTCATTTTCCTGTGGGTGATACGGTGTGCTCTTTGTATGATGGATCTGGAACTCCTCTGTCAAAGCTTGGATTGTTTCATTAACAAAGTGTGTACCTCTGTTTCTCATGAGGATCTTCGGACATCCAAATCGAGTCAGGATTTGTTCAAAGATGAAATTCATAGTGGTATCCGCAGTACAATCCTTCACTACCTATGCTTTGGCCCACCTGGTTACGTAATTAGTGGCAGTAATAATGTAGCGCACACCCGTCTTCTTTCCTGGTGGGTTGATAGGTCCTATGAAATCGATGGCCCACTTATCAAATTCTTGTAGAGCCAATTGCGGTTGAAGGGGAATTTCATCTCTGAGGGACGGCCTCCCTGTTCGTTAGCACGTGTCGCAGGCTTTACAATAGTCGTGAGAGTCACTATTCAAGGTTGGCCACCATAACCCAGCTCTCAAGATCTTTCGCGTCATTTCTTTCCCTGCGTAGTGACCTCCTGCTACTCCGTCATGAGACTCTGCCAAGATAGCGTGCCTTTCATGCTCCAACACATATCTCTGTAATACTTCGTCAGCTCCCATATTATATAAATGACCTGCGATGATGGTAAAATATGCTGCCCATGTGACTAACTCTTTCTTCTGTTGTACCGAGTACTCCGGAGGTGTCGTCCCAGTAGTCAAGAACTAAATAATATCAGCAAAGTGTGCATCTACTACCTTAATAGCAAATAGCTGCACATCAGGTAATCCGTCTGCCAGGTTGGTTAGCTCCTCACCACTCTCAATTCGGGACAAGCGATCCAACCTAGCATTCAAATTTCCCAGCTTGACAATGATTTCAAATTCATATTCCTGAAATAGCAGTAGCCTGAAAAAGCTCAAGCAGATGTTGAGTTGTGAAGAAACTCGGAGAGGTCGAGTTGAAAAATGGATGTTTCCATTTGTGGCCTGGAACATGGCGAAATTTTGGGTGAAGAGATCAGTGAGGAATATCTCATGAACTATTGGGATAGTTCAGAAGCATCTGAAGAGGTGATGGCGAGAGAAACAGATCAGGCTATGAAGCCTTGCAATTTTTCTCACAGTTTATGTATGTTTGCAGGATTTGCAAAAGGCGGTGAACAGTCTGATAGAACTATCACGAAGGAGAATGAAGTTCTTGAGGTAAAGTCTAGTAGAGAATTCCTCTCAGAGAAGGAATGTGGTGATTGGTAACAACAGGAAGGAATCACAAATGACTTCTTGTTTGGGATAAGACAGCAAGTCGGAATTATTATGGAGCAAGAACAAAGTGGAAATGCTGAAGGAAAATTCCAAGGAGGTAAACAAGTGTATTTGTTTAATGAGATTGCTGACAAAATTTTACAATATAATGATGTTGAAACTAGGGAAATTCAGGAAGATTTCCAGAGGGAGAATGGAAGCAGTAATGATACAAAATGGAAGTCGACAGAAGAACTGAATCAAATGAAGGATTCAGAACATCAAGGAGAGATGTCGATTGAAGCATTCGGTGAGGCCACAAGGTCTTATGTTCTTAAGACTAATGATTTGTGTGTGATGGCAGGCATATCACAGGGTGTTGAACAAACTTTGAAGTTTGTTAAAGAGGAAAAGTTGAATCCGAATTTTGTTCAGAATGATGCTGAGGTAGCAAGATCTCAAGAAGAAAGGAAGACAGAGGGGTCTTATGGAAATATTTGACAGAATATTGAAGCAGGAAAAGAAGGACCATCTGATGATTGGTCAATAGCAAAGGAAGGTATGGAAAGTTGTGTAAAATTTCCGAGTTCTACTCCAGTTGAGATTGTTCAGTTATATCGGAAGTTAGATCTTCAAAGGAGAGAGTTGGAAAGGCAGAGGATCTATGTTCAGGAAGAGTTACTGAAAGACACAGAACAGGGAAACATTTTTCAAACAGATGATGTGGAGGAGGGACTAACTGATAGTCTCACAGAGGAATTGAATCAGCATACTGATGTGCTGATGGACAAGGGAATTTCAGAGCATCATACTGAAATGTTGCCAGCAGCAGTGGAAGGGGCACTGAAGCCTTATGTTTTTTATTCTAACAATTGTTTTGTGAGTACAGGTTTTATTGTAGATGCTGAAGAAAATCTATTAGACAGAGAAATTGAACTGATGAGGCGGATGATGATGAAAGTATCCCGGAAGAGGCCAGCAGCAGTGAAACAAAGAAGAAGCAGTAAGAGAAAGATGGCAAAATATTGTGAAAGCATAGCCAGTGGGGCAATGCAGCATAAAGTATGGAGACCTGGAGAAGAACAACAGAAAGAAGCGGCGACAAATGGGAAGTTACAACACAAGATATGGGATCCAGGCAGAGACAGATCCAAACACATGATCAGGCGATCATGTTTAATTTCAACCTTGGGAGTCTGATGCAGGAGCATCAAGGCCATTTTTCATTTTTAAATATGTAATAAAAGGGGGGTGTGACATTTTTATTATTTTATTAATTAATTTGTTATTTTTAAATAAAATAGGAGATAAATTATAAAAGTGAGGATTTTGTAAATATTCTTTTATTAATTAAAAGGATATGAGAGAAATAGAATTAGGAGCAAAATTAGGGGGTAGGAATTCTATGTATGGGACTTTGTTGAGTCCACACCTAAAATATATTTAAAATAGATTTAGTTGAGGATTAGGTGGAGAGATTTTTGGAGTGAATTAAATTCATTATTTATGTATAAATATGAGTGGTTTTTGTGAGGAAAATACACTTGAATAGTTGAAAAGCTGAAGGGAGTGAGTGAGGAGTGGTTTAAAAGGGCAAAGAGCCAAGAGGCCGCCCAATTTAATATCTGGCCACAGAATTTTAATGTAGTTATGTTGAGTTGATTTGTATGGCTCTTTTTCTCCTTCATGTTTAATTAAGTTAGATGTTTTCCATGATTTTATTGTAGAACCTTTGAGTATTTTTCAGAGTTCGTGAAGGAGTGGTGTTCTTATATGCGGGATCTGCTTTCTAGCAGAATTTTTGTATCATCAAGTTGATAAATTAATGTGTAGTAGTTATCTAGTCCTTTCAGGAACAATTAATTGGCTCAACATGGACTACATTATGTGTACATATGTTTTTGAAGCTTTCTTTCGGCAATGTTTTGTAATGTTGAGCCTTTGGATTTAGTTGGTTTTATTCCTACATTTTCCTAGTTTTATCTAGATAGTAATTAATGCGTTATATTATGTTTTGGTTTGGGCATAGGCAAAAAGTAAGTGTGATTTACATTTTTTAAATATCTAAAACTTATTAAAAAATTAGGCTATGCTAAAAAAAATTGATTTACATTTTTTTTAACATATGAAATTTAATGTTTTATTATATATTTCTATTGATTGGTATTGACTCAGAAAATTTAGTTGTTTCACCAAACACTTGAATACATCTCTTCTAAATATGCTTCAATTGGTTTCAATCCCATGAAGACACTGGCCCACTTAAAAATAATGAGAAACATGGAGCCATGAGAGTTACTTAAAACAGATAACAAAGATTAATCTATCTACCTTGAAAATGCTAAGGCCCTTTTGAATGCTTCGAGATGTAATGAGATTCGCGCACAAAATTTATAGCTGAAATGGTGTGAGCTATCCTTAATGAGATTTCTAATAAAATTGTAAAATTAGAATCACATAAGGTTTCACAATTCGATTGGAAACCATTTTCTTCTTCATACTTAAGCTCCATTCCTTGAAAAAATTTCACCTTCTCATTTGCCTCTATAGTTAAATTGGCTAGATAACCTATTAATTCAATAAATTCTTAAAGAGGTTCCACACATTCATAGAATTTTGCAAGTGTATCACCTATTTGAGCATTGCCTTCATTGTTTGATAATTGTATGTCTTCATTCCTAGCACAAGCTTGATAAAATATCGTTTCCTCTTTTATACATGGAACACCTTGAGTTGTTGTTGTTGGGACAACTATCTCCAATTTCTTATCCATTTCACAATTTGTAAAGAAAACAAAGAGCTCTTTTCATTCTTCTAGTAAATAGCATGTCCAACTGTAAGGCTTAAAAAAATGATATGTGAAGGTAGGGAAAAACACAATAATCTTACTAAATATGGCTACCCAAAACTCTTTTTGTCATAGCAATGTTTGGAATTTCTAAACAACTGCATGTACTCATTTTAACAATGTGCTTTATTTGCCTTGATTAGATGGGAAGAGGTGGTCATATTAATATATCGATCAAGTTTGTACTCACCTCTTAGTTGACCACCTTTATCCCCAACTTGTCAAAAAATCACACCTGAAGTGAATTTCTTTGTGGTATTATTGGACTTCTAAAGAGAGATATAATATTGAATTTATAGAATTAAATTGCAAATTGAGTTTCAAGGAGTGTTCTTATGTGGTGTTGTAGAATATGGCAATAAACAATGATTGAGTAAAAAACATAAATAGGGACTTCTTCAACTTCCTATATGGCCAAGTGAATGGGTCTATTTATGAATGAAATACTAACAAAATTAGGCTCTATTATTTTAATTAAATTGGGTAATAAAAAATTAAATAAGCTACAAATGTGTAACCTTGGATAACATCTCTAACATTTATTCATGATTTTTTTTTTTTGGAAAAAATTAGTATAAAATAGTTTGTTGACTATGTTTAACCAAGAGCGTAGTAAAGTTTTCTTGCTATACCGATGATAAATGCATTCTATGAATAATGTATCATTATAACTTTAATAACATTTCTATGAACCTTGTATGCTATAAATGCATTTCTATCAGAAATTTTTGTTTATGTAAATATAGAACTATTCAATATGTCACACATAGAGTTAACCTAATGAGATCATTAATGTGTTGTTGTTGAAAATATATTTACTTTATAAAGGTGGCGAGTAATTTAATTACAGAGTGGTTTGTTGTTCAAAATATTATTTCTAAAAGTCAGGGGTGGTAGGAATAAAGGGGGTGATCATTCGCATAATAATCAAGAATACAAATTTTCTTGGGCATTGGGATAGGCAACCAACAACATCGTTGAGGCTTATTCTCTATATTAGGGAATAAAACAAGCTTTGAAATTAAAAATTCAAGAGATTATTGTGATTGTAGGCCCTCCGCTCATCATATCCAAAATTTTAAATCGATCTCTCCCCAATGATTTCAAGGTAGCTCAGATTATTAAAAGGATTTTGAACCTCCTTTGTCTCATCCCTAAAACTCAATTTTATCATGTATTTAGGGTGAACAATTTGAAAGAAGATGAAATGACCAAGCTCTATTCTCCCCAAAGGAGAGCTAGTTTTCCAAGGTCAGATCCAAATAAGTCATCTTCATTAAAGTCTCAATATGACAAGCTCCAAATGTACTCATTTAAGAAAAAATAGAAATAATTAGTTTGAAGGGCTACCTCCCTTGTCTTCCCAACGTACTACATGTGGAGCACACATTCCCTCTCATCCTTCCAAAATCCTTAGCGCTTCGTACAATATTCAAAAGCATACAAGGGGATGTGGAGGCCCTTTTGATCAAGTGATCATGTCCTAAGTTGAAAAAATGCTCAAAATTGTAATTTCTAAGAATTGGTTGAAACCATAACGACCAGATCGTCCCTGTTGATACGATCCTGGCGCCACGAACGGCACTCAAATCTGACACTGTATGTGAAAGTTATGCAGGTTTGAAGTTTACAATATCCTTCAAAAACTTAGTTTGACCAGAGTTGACTTGACTTTGGAAATTATTTAAAAAAGCATATTCTGGGAATATTCCTCAAAATATTCTGGGAATATTCCCTACAGGCCTATCATGTGCAGACAAGTGTCAAGTTCTTATTTGTTTATTAATTGACTTGGGAAATTTATGTCCAATCAGTGGGAGCCACGTGGCCTGCCCAGAGGCCGCCACGTGGCCCCAGGCCGTGTAAATAATGGAATTCAAAAATTTATCATACTCTACAGGTTTCAATCCCAAGTCGGGCGGCTGCCAACCCACAGGCCCGACCGGCCCAGCTAGCAGTGGTTCTTAACATCAATGGTTCACATTGCGTATTTGAAATTTGTTGTAAAAATGGGCGGCGGAAAATGGGGGCTAGCCCCCACATCATATGACCACAAGGCCAGAACCCAGGGCCTAACACCAGTGGAGAAAATTTTTTAAGCCCTGGGGCTAAGGGCACGGGGACCCGGTGACCAGCAGTTGTGACCAAAGCTTAAACTGGCGGCAAATGTAACGGTTGGCGGAAATCATGTGACCATACCTATCACAATAAATTTAACCACCAGTTCCTCCAGTAGTTCTGACTAGTGGACCACCAATTTAGGCGGGTTTGCTATTTTAGTGGAGTTATCTGCAGTCCTCCCAATTTTGGTGGAGGTTTTTTAGGCAAAACTGGACAAATCTTGTTTTGATCATAACTTCTCCATTACTGAACCTTTTTGCACGAAATTTTAGTCAATTTCGACTATTCTCAGCATTCTGGAGCCATTGGAATAGGTTTTAGAGAAAACAAAGTTGATCTTCAGGTACTTTTTCTTCAGGGAAGCTTGGAGAGCCATCAGGACCTAGAGGGTGTTGGAGCTGTTTTGGGCTATGTTTAAACATTTGAGGTGAAACAAAAGTCAATTTATACTAATTTCTGCATTCTGAATTCATTTTTACAATTTTTTTGGTCTTTTTAGGCCTTATTTTCACTGTATTACCAATTTTAGCATCATAATATATCAAGGACATGCCCATTGGGAGCCTTGGACCCGGCAGATGTAGCCCAAGAGGGGTGAACTGCCTCATCATGTTCCTGTGTGTTTATGGTTGAATTATTCTGCTATGTTATTTAGATTAAAGTTGTTAAACAGTAAATTTAAAAAACACTTCCTCACACTTAAATTCATAAACAGTTACCAAGAACACTTTGTTCCAGTTGCAAGACATTACAAACACTTTGCACACTTAATTTAATGGAAATGAATACTTTGAATAGCAGTACAAATACTTTCATTTTTAGATCAGTTGGTATCAGAGCGAAGGTTTGGAGCCTTAGAATCTAGAGTTTTTACTCAGCATTTGTTTTGTGCAAATATATAGTTATTTGTTTGCAAGTTTTCATGCTTACTAGGCTTAAACTCAAGAGAGGTGAAGGAAAATTGGTTAGTGCACAAACTAATCCACAACCAAGAAGCGTCAGAGAACCACCTCCAAGAGCCATAGAAGTAACTTCAAGCATGTCTTCAAGAGAGGGAGAAGCTCCTAAAGAGATGGATCCCAAGGAAGAAGAACTGGTATTCCGGAAATCTTTCTTGGATATGACTAAGATGGTGAGGATACTCTACCAAGAAAGGAATGATAGGCTTGTTGGAGAAGGGTCTAAAAACTAAATGAAAGGAGAGGGTTCTTCAGGAGGAAAGAAGAGTGATGACAAGTAAAAGAAAGGACATGGAGGAAATGGTGATCCACCATCCCCATCTTGATCCTCTTCCTCTGCATCGTCTTCCTCGACTTCGGTGAATCAATCTCACAAGTCTAAAACCACTGGTAAAAGCCCATTTTTAAAGCTTGATGTCAAATTTGAATTGCCTATGTTTAACGGTGAAGTAAATGAAGAGAAACCTGACAATTGGATCAGACAATTGGAAGTTTATTTAAGGATACAAAACCTTCATGATGATGACACCAAGATACAGTTAGCCTCGCTGAGAATGGATGGAGCAGCATTGGTATGGTGGGAAGCCAAGACCAAGGACGAAATAAAAAAACATGGTAAGATTACTTTATCATGGGCTGAATTTATTACTGCAATCAAAAAGCAATTTTATCCATTAGATCATTTACAAAAGGCTATCATGAATTGGGAAAAATTTAGACAGCTTAAGGGACAAAATGTGCAAGACTATACCCAAGAGTTTAGGAGAAGAGCACTCTTATTAGGGGTAGACTTACAAAGTCAAGATACATTGCTGAAATATATAGGTGGTTTGCACAGTTACCTTAAACATACTATCCTTATGTTCAATCCTACTAGTCTAGACGAAGTTTGTGTACAAGCTACGCATTTAGAGGCTAGAGGGAAAAACACTTTTGATGAGGGTAGAAACAAGCCTTTCAAAGGGAAGAACAAAGATAAAACCTTTAAGGGAAAAGGCAAAAAGAATGCATCTATCAAACAAGAGGGTGAAAAAGTAATATGTAAACATTGTTCAAGAGAGGGCCATGAAGAGAAAAATTGTTGGAAATTACATCCTGAAAAAATAACTCAGTTTAACAAAAACAAAGGAAAGAAGAAAATTGCAGCTACTACAACTACACCTCAAGATTTAGGTGATGATTCAGGTGATGAAACCAAAATTTCAGCCATGGGTTTGAAAAGTATGAAGGGAAAGGAAACTGAAGCTAAGCCAAGCACTAGTACTTCAAGCTGTCATGTACAAGCTCCAAATGAGGAAGAAATAATTGAATTGTTCCATGTGAGGGTAGTTTCAAAACATACTAAAATTGACACACTATTTGACAGTGGATCACAAGAAAATCTCATATCAGAAGACTTGGTCAAACAACTTAAATTTGAGACCATTCCACATCCAAAGCCTTATCCACTTGGGTTGATATGCAAGGATGAAAACTTACAAGTCTCAAGAAAGTGCATATTGTGATTCGCCATTACTGCACACTTTATTGACATAGTTGAACTTGATGTACTACCGCTTGATATATCAGGAATTGTTTTGGGAATTCCTTACTTATTTGACATGAAAGTGATCTTCCATCACCATGAAAATAAGTATCATCTCTTTAAAGATGGCAAGGAGTTCATTGTCAGAGCACATCACAAAAAGGCAAATATAGCGATGGTAAATGCGAGACAGGTAAAAAGGCTAGTAAATTCTAGTAAGATTTTTGTACTTCTTATGGTTAAGCCCAAGGTTGATATGAATCATGAGTCATTTGAAAATTGTGATTCCAAGCTTAAATCATATTTATATGATGTAGTTGATGCACATCATGATATGTTTCAGGAACCTACAGATTTACCTCCTAAAATGGAGATTCAGCATGAAATCCATTTACATCAAGATTGTCATCTTCCTAACATCGAAATGTACCACTTGTGTATCATGGAGAATGTTGAAATCAAGAGGCAAATTAAAGACTTGTTGGACAAAGGATTCATAAGACCAAGCACTTCACCATGTGGGTCACCGATAGTGTTGATTCCAAAGAAATATGGAACTTGGCGCATGTGTGTGGACTTCATGGCATTGAACAAAATAACGATAAAGAATCGTTACCCACTTCCAAGGATAGATTATTTGTTGGATCAGCTGAAAGATGCTAAATATTTCACTAAGTTAGACTTACGTAGTGGTTATAATCAAGTTAGAGTTGCAGAAAGTGACATTTGGAAGACATCATTTAAAACCAAACAAGGACTCTTTGAGTGGCTTGTTATGCCATTTGGTTTATGCAATGCACTTGCAACTTTCATGCGGGTAATGGATGATGTCTTACATCCTTTTCTTGATGATTTCGTTATTGTCTACTTAGATGACATCTTAATTTTCAGCAAGACTAGAGAAGAGCATGTCATGCATATTAAGAAAGTACTTGATATTTTGAAGAAAAATCAGTTATTTCTTAAAATGTCAAAGTGTGAATTTGGAAAGACTTCTTTGGTTTACTTGGGACACATAGTAGGAGGAGGTGCTTTGAGAATTGATCCTTCCAAAGTAGAAGCCATTGTGAATTGGCCCACTCCCAAATCCATTACAGAGGTAAGAAGTTTTTTGGGTGCAGCTCAGTATTGGAGGAAGTTTATTTCTAACTTCTTTGCCATAGCAGCTCCTATGCATGCAGTGACTAGTGTGAAGCGTGCTTTCCAATGGGGAGGAAAGTAACAGAAAGCTTTTGAGTCTTTGAAAGAGAATATAATTTCAGCTCCAGTCCTTGCATTACTGGACTTGAGACAGCCATTCGAGATTCAGACAGATGCTAGTGATTACGCCATGGGTGTAGTTCTCTTACAGCATGGTAAGCCTATCGCATTTCATTCTGAGACATTTAATGGTGTTGTTTTGAATTATCCTACATATGATAAAGATTTTTATGCGTTGGTACAAAGTGTCAAAAAATGGAAACACTATTTGATGGGCAAAGAAACAATTTTTCATACCGACCATCATCCTTTACAGTACTTGCAGTCGCAAAGTAAATTGCAACAGTCATGACATTTCAGATGGATGGGTTTCCTACAACAATTTCACTTGGTAATAAGGTACAAGAAAGGTATTTACAATAAGGTTGTTGATATGATTTCAAGGCTTATTATTAGTGCTAGTACTTTACTTAAGAATGATTCTATTGTACATGAGAGCTACATAGAACAGTATGCATCAGATGTTGATTTTAAGGATGTGTATGCTAACTTGAGTGAAGGGAATCATGTTGAGGAGAATGATTATCATTTGCATAATAATTTGTTGTTTCATATGGGCAAGTTATGTATACCACAGCGGGAGAGACTAAGAATCATGAGAGAAGCTCATTCTTCTCTTATTGCTGGACATTTCGGGGTAAGAAAAACGGTGGCACATTTACAGAGGTATTGTTATTGGCCTCGCATGGTAGATAGTGTTTCACGTTTCATTAAAGGTTATTCATTATGTGCTACAAGCAAGCCTAGCAATAGGAAGCTTGGTTTATATATGCCATTTTCGGTACCTTCTAGACCATGGGAAATTGTTTCTATGGATTCTGTTGGAGGTCTACCATTATCTAGAAAGCAGCATGATTATCTTTATGTAGTAGTTGATCATTTCAGCAAGATGTGTATTCTTACTTGGTTGAGTCCCAAATTTGCCTCTTTTTCCATACACTTTTCCATATCTTTTTCACTCACTCAAACCTCCAAAATTGTCAATATCATGTGCAAAAGGGTACTCCAAATATGGTTTTTAATTATGTTTTTGTGTTTTCTATTTGATTTAGATTTTGTTCATACAAATTTCATGAACTTGCCACTTTCCGCAGCTGCTGCAACTTTCCTCAGCTATTTTGTGGAATTATATGCTACAGGTGTCTACAAAGGAAATGAGCCACATGGGCAGGCTAGGAATGACGAGGACATGGTTCGTGTCCTATTGGTTCAAGTAAACTCGTCCAAAGAAGCCGCGGTCAAAGCCATCCACGTGGAAGTCAACTATGGAGTTTCATGTCGGCTGGACTCTTTTTCGTGGCAAATAAACATCCATACGGCCGTTTCTAAGCTTGCGGAGGTTAAATCGACATCTGTGCAGAGTTCTGGAGTTGAATTGAAGCATCCACCTTCCGTAGATTCACTTTCCAACACGGCCATACTCCTATATCCGTGGTTGTAGTGGTCTACGTGCTCCCTGTCATCATGAACTTTAGGAAACAGTTACAATTTGCTGTTATATATAGAGCGTTTGCATACGCACGTAGAGTTAGTTGATCATTGTTAGTTGATAGTTGATGTGCGTACTCTGTTATGTTTGCTTTGTATTGATTACGCTGCCTTGAGCCGTAATACTACCAGTCTGTAATGAACTGCTTTTTAATGTGAAAAGACTCTGTTTTCAACTTAATTCGTGTTTGAGGATCGTTACCAAAGCTGTGTAGAGGGCCCCTGCTCAGCCAAGGTTCTGTGTATTAATGTATATATATTTCATTTCATTCTTTAAAAAGTCATTGTATCATAATCCATTACATGTTCATATTTTGTAATTGTTTCATTTCTGTTTATACATTTCCATAATTTCCATTTCATTCCTGTCTTTCATGTTTTTATGATTGTTAATCACTGATCAGTTTTCTTGTGCAGGTTTTAGGTAGACAGCCCGGGCATTTTTATAGCATTTTTATAGCATTTTGACTAATGACATGAAACTAACATTGTTCTGCTGCTAGTTTGCTTTTTATAGCTTTTGTTTAACTTCAGTCTTGCTTTGTACATTTCAGTTTTGCTTATCTGATTCAGTAGTTAAATTTAGATATATTAAGCTGCTCATAGCATCTTCAGTTGCCTCCGAAAGCCACAGCTGGACTGATGGTGAGGGACTGCATTATGAAATGTGTAGTTTATTATTAGTTTCTTTTCTGCAAATTTAGATATATTAAGCTGCTCATAGCATCTTCAGTTGCCTCCGAAAGCCACAGCTGGACTGATGGTGAGGGACTGCATTATGAAATGTGTAGTTTAGTATTAGTTTCTTTTTCTGCAAACTTAGATATATTAAATCATGTATGACATCTTCAGTTGCCTCCGAAAGCCACAGCTGGACTGATGACGAGGGATTGAATCATGTGTGTATGGTTTAGTATTAGTTTACTTTCTGCGAATTAAATATCAGTTACACAAGTTGTTTATGATTACTTCCGCAAGTCATAGCTGGTCTAATGATGAAGGGTCGGAAAATGAATTGATGTAATATGATTTAGATTTATTTTGTTGCAATTTTGAATTTCCATAAGCATAGTTTCTTTTGTGTTCAGTTGGCAGCAAGAATAGTTTGGTTTTCATATTCACTAGTTTCCTGTTTTGATTCATTAGATTAGCAGCACCTTTTCATTTCAGCAGTACACTTTTACTTTCTTTCAAGTCTTGTCATTGTAATTTCAATTTTCTTTTAAAGTTTCAATATTGGTAAATCATTATAGGGGATATCACTTCCTTGAAAAAATATAACCAAACTTGTTTTTCATTTTAGAATTTCCATTTCACCTTAGAAAGACCAAAAACGACAAAAAGTTAAGAAAGAGGTTATCTTGCACATATAGTGCGCCGCACTTCATCAGCTTACGATTCCCGGATTGACAATTAAATGCAGCAATTTAGGACACACTAAATTGACCAAACACTTATGCCATGTATGAAATCGCAGGACCGTCAAAAAAAACTCGATTTATATTTTCAACATTTATGGGTTCATTATGGCTTGCCTACTTCTATTGTTAGTGACAGGGATTCCAGATTTGTTGGGAATTTTTGGTCCAATTTATGGAAGATGATGGACACCAAGTTGAAGAGTATTGCTTTCCATCCACAAACAGATGGCCAAACAGAGGTAGTGAACAGAACCATTGTACATCTTTTGAGAGGTTATTGCAGCAAGCATCCCAAGCTTTGGGATGAGCACTTGCATTACATTCAGCATGCTTACAACCGGGCCAAGCACTCTTCTACAAATACTTCACCTTTTGAAGCTTGCTTTGGGTATTTGCCTAAGTCACCTTTATATTTAATTCTTGAGAAGGATGTGGCCATTGAGGGGCATAGTGACATTGACAAAGCTCGCATGTTCATTGAAAGAATTCAGCTCATACATCAGCAGGTTCAAGAACAGCTTGAAAAAAGTCAAGGCAAGTACAAGGAGAGGCATGCTAAGCATAGAATTGTTCATAAGTTTCAAGAAGGGGATGAAGTATGGCTGCATATTAGTAAGGAAAGAATGAAAGGAGAAGGTAAAAAGCTGAAGCCTATTCGTTATGGTCCATTCAAGATCCTTAAACAAGTTGGAAATAATGCTTTTCAATTAAATTTTCCTTCATACATGCAAATTTATTCCGTTGTGAAGGTGGAAAATTTACGTTTCTATGAACCTCCTTTAATTGCTGATTATGAAAGTGACATTCAGCTGCCATCCATAGAGGATTTCTCGCCAGAATTTTTGGATGAGTTGAAAGAGGTTGCTATCCTTGACAAAAGGACACATACTTCAAGGAGGGGAAATGTTGATTATGTTCAGGTTGGTCTTAAAGGCAGCAAACCAAGTAAAGCAAAGTGGATTAAGGTGGAAAAGGTGAGGGACCTATACCCTCATCTTCTTAACAGGTAATTGAAAGCTTTTGGGGTCCAAAAGCTTCCCAATGGGGACGTGTGATTAGGTGATCATGTCATAAGTTGAAAAAATGCTCAAAATTGGAATTTCTCAGAATTGGTTGAAACTAGAATGACCGGATAGGCCTCATCGATACGATCCTGGCACCATGAACGGCACTCAAATCTGACACTGTATGTCAAAGTTATGCAGGTTTGAAGTTTACAATATCCTTCAAAAACTGAGTTTGACCAAAGTTGACTTGACTTTGGAAATTATTAAAAAAAAATATTCCTTGGAATATTCTGGGAATATTCCTCAAAATATTCCCTGCGGGCCTATCATGTGCAGACAAGTGTCAAGTTCTTATTTTTTTATTGGTTGACTTGGGAAATTTATGGCCAATCAGCGAGCGCAACGTGGCCTGCCCGGAGGCCGCCACGTGGCCCCAGGCCGTGTAAAGAATGGAATTCCAAAATTTATCAGAATCTACAGGTTTCGATCTCAGGTCGGGCGGCTGCCAGCCCACAAGCCCAGCCGGCCCACTTAGCAGTGGTTCTTAACATCAATGGTTCACATTGCGTATTTAAAATTTGTTGTAAAAATGGGTGGCAGAAAATGGGGGCCAGCCCCCACATCATATGACCACAAGGCCGAAACCTAGGGCCTAGCACCAGCAAAGAAAATTTTTTAAGCCTCGGGGCTAAGGGCACGGGGACCCAATGACCAACGGTTGTGGCTAGAGCTTAAACTGGTGGCAAATGTAATGGTTAGTGGAAATCATGTGACCATACCTATCACAATAAATTTAACCACCAGTTCATCGAGTGGTTCTGACTGGTGGACCACCAATTCAGGTGGGTTTGCTATTTTAATGGAGTTATCTGCAGTCCTCCCAATTTTGGTGGAGGTTTTTTAGGCAAAACTGGACAAATCTTGTTTTGATCATAACTTCTCCATTACTTAACCTTTTTGGATGAAATTTTAGTCAATTTCGACTATTCCCAGCATTATGGAGCCATTGGAATAGGTTGCAGAGCCAACAGAGTTGATCTTCCAGTGATTTTTCTTCAGGGAATCTTGGAGAGCCATTAGGACCTAGAGGGTGTTGGAGCTGTTTTGGGCTATGTTTAACCATTTGAGGTGAAACAAAAGTCAATTTATACTGATTTTTGCATTTTGAATTCATTTTTACAATTGGCTTGGTTTGTTTAGGCCTTATTTTCACTATATTACCAATTTGAGCCTCATAATATATCAAGGACATGCCCATTAGGAGCCTTGGACCCAACAGATGTAGCCCAGGAGGGGTGAACTGCCTCATCATGTTGTTGTGTGATTATGGTGAAATTATTCTACTGTGTTATTCAGATCAAAGTTTTTAAACAGTAAATTTAAACAACACTTCCTCACACTTAAATTCATAAACAGTTACCAAGAACACTTTTTTCCACTTGCAAGCCATTACAAACACTTTGCACACTTAATTTAATGGAAATGAATACTTTGAAAAGCAATACAAATACTTTCATTTTCAGATCACCCTTGTATTTTCAACCCATCTCACTCTATTATGACGTGAAATCCTCAATTATCATGGTAGAAGACAACCAGGGGGAATCATTAGAATACATAGGAAAAGTGGGAAGGTACTACTTGGACGAGCATTGTCCCTTCCATGATTTTGAGGGTAGGTCAAGACACTAATTTTCATGATGCCCATGAGTGGTGGAAGAATAGAAAAATATCTATTTGGAAACAATTGGTATTTAAAGTCTCCATCCAGGAATGCCTATCTCCTCGCTTTGCTATCGTGATCTCTCCATTTTGTGGAACTATGTTTTCTACTTTTTGTTAACCTCTAAGGTAAAGCTTCTTTGCAACCTCGCGATTCGCTTGGTATTTTCGTTCTCTACTTACATGTCTTTAAATATACCATGTACTATGTAACACCCTCCTCCCACATCCACCCAAGTAACTGGCCAACCAGGGTAAACATAGGATGAAGAGTTACTATGATACAATTCAACTCCCTATGTATCAGTTAAGGAAGTGGTACCAAGAAAACATAGCCAAACCGAGCTTCTACCCATGCAATAGAATCCTGAGGAGCCTTCGAACCCATCCAGGAAGCCAACCCCATGTGTGATTCTAGAAGTAGATATTTCCCTATGTGTGTGAGTTGTCCATGAGTCATAGATCCACCTTCTTCGGATATTATCATCTAGAAGTTGGTGATCTACAACTATTTATGTAATATGTTATGTGCTAAATAATACATTGTGTGATTTGTGTTGTGTGAAAAATCTCTCTACTCTCTCTTCTATTTATCTAATATGGTATCAAAGCCATAACACTAAGATTAGTGAGGCTCAATTTATTGTGCAAATTCATTTGGAAAATCATGTCTCATTTTTATCTAGTCTAGCATTAAGTCGTGCAGATTCATTGATGTGACTTTAAAGGTCGAAACTTTTTCCAATCGATGAGGGGTTCTAGTGGTCACACATGTTTAGTTTCATAAGGATGCAGCTAGATCCCAATCAACCACAAGACTCTATGAGGAAGATATGTTGAAAATTCATAGGAAAAATAAGAGTTTGTAAATTTTTGGTATGTGTGTGCCATACAGGCTCTGTTGTAGAATCACTTGTGGAAGTTTATGCTAGTCTGACAGCAGATTTTCGGAAGAATACCCCACTTTATTTTACCTCTCCAAATTTGATTTCTCTCTCTCAATTTCTATCGTAGTGAAACTTGAATGTGCAACGACTGCTGTGTGATATGCACCACAGGATGGAGTAAAACTCTGTAGCGAAATAAAGACGTAAAGTTCAGATCTATCAATTCAGTGGCTTGTGAAAATAAAGACACACTTCAATTTTCTTGTTGAATTCTATAATTTCACTCAACCCACAACCAAGGAGGGTTGCATCAACCTCGCAGCATGTTGCTAGCTCCAAAAGGATTTGTGGTAGCACATTGATTATTTTTGCTTCGATTCATCATATTACACACATAGACTAGGGAATTTGTGAATCCTAGCTCCACGAGTTTATTTGCTATGAGCAGTTGTAGTCTGTGATGGGGAATTAGGATCGATGCTTTCATAGATGCTCTACTCAAATATCAAACGTCGATGCCTCGAAGGATAATAGTCCTTGATGCTTTCATAGAGACCCCATAACGTGTCTTCAAAACAGGAAGATTATTCTGTTATCGTCCTCAATTTTTGCGCAGGGAGGCTTCATCTCTTGATGTGAATAACAGGTGGAGGGTTCGTCTCTAGGAATTTCTTGCACGTAGATCATCGCAGTGGGATGTTGCACAACTAATCCATCATGTTTTCCATGACGACGTTATCCAATCGACACATAAGACTGCAACGATTGCAGCTTTGACATCAATGAAGAATAGGGTTCCAACAAGGTTATGCTGAGAACATGAGTTTGAATCCAAACTATTTCTTCATCACAAATGTGGAGGAAATATGACTGATCAAGGAGGTGAAGATCTTGGGAGGCAATTGGGTGTTTCACAATTATAGAAATCATGGCTTGGATGATTGCTTTACTTAATATAATATTGATTGTGGGGTTGTTTGAATGTGTCTTTATTTCATGGTGTGGGTTTGATATCGATTTTTGTGCAAATTGAAATTAAAAGGGGTTGGGTGGTTCCTAAAATGGAAGCCTCGGTATCTGAAACATCAATTCTTGTGTGTTTTTATTGGTTATAAAAATGGTTGGTGGTTCTTAAACTAGAAGCCCCAGTGTCTGAAACATCAAGTCTTGTGTGTAAAGTCAAGTTGTTTGATCAAATTTTGAACACATTCAGTATCCAAACCTCCATCCTAGCAACTGACGGATAACCGAAAGTGAAATATCCGACAAATGGTGGTTGTTCCATAGGATGGCTCATCACTTGACGACTCTTATTGTGGAAGCCCCGACGAGGTGAGTTGTCAATATTGTTGATCTTGCAAATTTCATCAACAATGGTCTGAAGCGGTTACGTTTTAAATGGAGGTCAAGTAACAACTCAAAAATGTGGTGGTGAAAGAGTGGTGTTTGCGAGATTCTAGAGTGGATGTGAGTGCTAATGAAGACTAGTCAGACATATATTATTCTTGTTGTTGTAATATGTGTTTTCAATGTTTTCCATGTATGCATTAATGGAAGGTGTTGGTTGTCATTGAGATTCTCCAGGTGTGATTCTAGAAGTAGACATTTCCCTATGTGTGTGAGTTCCCCATGATTCATAGATCCACCTTCTTAGAATCTTATCATCTAGAATTTGGTGATCCATAGCTATATATGTAATATGTTATGTGCTCAATAATAAATTGTGTAATTTGTGTTGTGTGAACAATATCTCTTCTCTCTCTTATATTTTTCTAATACCCCTGAGACAAACGAACATTTTACTGCATTAAAGCCTCAATCACTCCCACAGTAAGGCAAGCATGCGACTGGGGACTTTTCTAGGTAGTTATTTGCCAGTGACTCTGAATTTCGTGCTAATTTTTCAGGGCCAGTGCTTAGGCCACTGTCCAATACTCCATGAAACTTCCAGAAATTAAAAAGAACATTGAAACAATGATACGAATGCAAATACTTGAACAAGGACTTGACTAGACCCCTATTGGCCATGACAAATATTTTGTCAAACATGTCACAAATATGCATTCTACAGGCTTAAACAACATATCTGAGCATAGGGGTATCACACGTATTTGAGAATCATTAATAAACATTGATGCCTCATCACAATAATCACATTACCATCTATTAATCCATATATTAAATTTTCATTCAGTGATAAACCAAAACATGATGAGAGCCACATATTATCACTGCCATAAAACTCACTCATAACCAGCATATAACCAACATAAATATCAAGTATATAACAGCCATATAAACCACATATAAACAAGTATATTTACCCATAGAATGACAAGTAGAAGAAGCTATTAATAATAAATGCAAAGGCCAACCAAGTTCGGTACTTCCACATTCCACCCGACCACACATTGGTTGAAACAAATATCTCTTCAGCCAATCACCCATGATCCATATTCCAAGCATGAATGTGGGATCTCATGAAACACATCAATCACAACCAAAACGGGGCTTCCAGAGGCCAACTGCCTCAACCCTCAACCAATGATTCCATCTCGCGGTCAGACATCACTAACCATCATCAGATCGATCTCTACCCAAGTTGTCTAGGGCTCTAGAGCGTTTGTTCCAACCAAGGCTCCAGGACTAGTAACTCAACCCACAGCTATTGTCTGGCTCTAGAGTGTTTGTCCAAACAAGGATCTAGGACTAGTAACTCAACCCACAAAAGGCTCCAAAGCATTTGTCCAACCAAGACTCCAGGACTAGTAACTCAACCCAAGTTGTTATAGGTCTCCATAGCATTCTTCCAACCAAGGCTCCAGGAACTAATAACTCAACATACAGCCAAAGGAACATGACAACAACCCAGAAAACATAAGGGAAAGACTCCCACAACACCATGGTTATCCAGGAAATGGCAAGGCTAGGAAAAACCACTGTCAATCTAGGCAATCCTCCATGCCAATGGTAGATCATAACCAAATAACCACATGCATATGTCATGCATGCCAAAACTAGTAAGGAAATCATACATGAAACTCGGTACCTGCAAGAAACACCCGTTGTAGTTGTTGATGTTGATGTCTTGTTGCGATTTCTCGCTTTTCCTTTGCCTTCTTGCTCCAAATCCCAAGTATGCCACACTCCTCCAAGAGTGCTCCAAGAAAACTCTATCCAAGTGTATGAGAGAGAGAGAATAGAATGAGAGCTCCAAAACGGAACTGAAAAAATTCTGTGTACTAATCATCATAAACCTTTTTATTAATGAGACCTCTATTCTCTTCAATTTTCCATTATTTTCCTTCATTTTCCTCCTCACTTGCAACATGTGACCTTTCACCTTCCTTTTTTCCTAATTTCCATATTTTTCATAAATAAATGCCACTTTTCCTTTTCGATGCCTTTGTCATTTCCTTTGCCAATTTTCATAGCCATAAAAAACCAAATGAACACCCACACTAGGATGGTTTTCCCAACATTCAGCCTAGAATATATGTCATGTAACCATGGTTATTATTTTTCCTTTATTAACTTTATTACATGGAATTTTTTATTAGGGTTATTACATAACCTTCCCCCTTGGGGGAACACCGTCCTCAGTGTTAAATGCAACCTACAACCAACAATATTTCTAAAAGAAAAACATACTTCCCATGGAGCTTTATAACTTAGCTTGTTGCATTATTTACAATGATCAACCTGCTAAGAAGCAAACCAAAATGACAACAATGACATGACACCATACCGCTTATTGGAGTTTTATAACATAGCTCATGGCGGTATTTACATCCATATGCATATGTACATATACCAAAACATCATACTAAATCATGTACCAAAAACATATACCAAAACATCATACTAAATCATGTACCAAAAACATATACCAAAACATTCACTCAACCAACGAATAAAGAAGGATACATATCCCACATTTGATCTGACATCTCCCATGTAGCTTCATCGGGCCTAAAATTCTTCCACTGCACTTTAACCTGCTTTATTGCTTGGTTCCAAAGCATATTTCTCTACAAAATGCACTGAGGTTATGAATGGAATTCTCCTTCTAGCTCCACCTGCAATGCAGGCTAGTCAATCACATGATAGACATCTTTAACATACTTCGTAAGCAATGATACATGGAAAAAATCATGGACTTTCACTGTCGGAGGCAGTGAAAGTCGATAGGCTATTGGTCCAATCCTTTCAAGAATATTGAAAGGTCCACAAAACTGAGGTGTCATCTTAGCACATGATCTAATCCTCAAGGGGCTCTTCTTGGGCTTGATGTGCAAGCACACATGTTCCCCATCCTGAAACTCCTTAAACAGCTTGTTTCAATTTGCATAAATTTTTTGTCTATCTTATGTTGCCTTTATATTCTTCTTGGTTACCTACATTTCCTATTCCATATATGCCAGCATATCTAGTACTATCAATACCCTATTAACTTGATCACTCTGACTGATTGGAGTATTACAACTACGCCCATAAAATACCTCAAACAAACTCATCCTTGGTGACTCTTAGTACCCATTGTTGTAAGAGAACTCTACCAGTGGAAGATACTCTTCCCACTTTCGTTTTCAATGCATCACATACATCCTCAACATGTCCTCCAAAATCCTGCTGACCCTCTCTCTGTGTCCATATTTCTACGAATGATAAGTTGTACTGAAGGCCAAATTTGTACCTAAACCTACAAACAAATCTTTCCAGAACCTAGAAGTAAACGTAGCATCCCTCTCTAACAAAATCTTCTTTCGAACACCATGCAACCTCACCATATCCCTCATGAAGACCTATGCTACATCATTTGTTTAATAAGTAGACTTCACTGGAATGAAGTGCGCTACCTTTGTCAACCAATCAATCACAACCATAATCGGATCATGTTTTCTAGATGTACTTGACAAACCTGTGATGAAATCCATGGAAATTACCTCCCATTTCCACGCTATAATTGAAATCGTATGTAGGAACCCACCTAGATGCTTACACGTTGCCTTTACCTATTGGAAATACAATCATCTCACCACAAATGTTGCCACTTATTTCTACATATTCAGACAATAGTATAACTTCTTTACCGATGTCAACGTCTTCTGATATCCTGGTGACCTGAATACGGGTTGACATGAAATTCCCTCAATATGATCTTCTTGAGCTCACTATTATCTAGTACATAGATCCTATCCCTAAAACTAACAAATCCATATGATGTAAGGTGATAGTCCACATCCTATGCACTTGTACCTGTACTTGTATCTATACCACTACATGTACTTGTACTTGTATCACTACATGTACCTGTACATGTATTATGTTATAACCTGTGCCTGAGCTCCATGTACTTGTTATCCTACTGACCTAACTGTAATATCTGATCATGTAGATCTATCCCATAAGAACTCATAGCTTCTATATTGTTTACCTGCATCTGCCTGCTAAGAGCATCTACAACCCTGTTCTCTTTTCCTTTAATGTGCCTGATCTCAAAGTTGAACTCACTAATCATGGCCAACCATCTAACTTTCTTGGCACTCATATTTGGCTAGTTGAATAGATACCTCAATCCACTGTGATCGCTCATCAGTACAAACCTCCTACCAAGAAAATATTGCCTCCACATCTTCAATGCATGAATTATCACTACCAACTCAAGATCATGTGTCGGATAATTTTTCTCGTGCTCATTCAATTTTCGTGACTCATAACACACGATTTGTCCCTCCTACATAACAACTCCACCAAATCCTCTTTTGCAAGAATCTGTGCATACCAAAAAGTATTTGTCCGGATCTATAATCTTTAGCACTAGAGCATGTGTCAACAATTGTTTCAACTTCTCAAATCTTGTTTCACATTCCTCCATCCATTCAAACTTCTTACCCTTACTTTGCAATGATGTGATGGGATATGCAATCTGCAATAAGTTCTTGATGGACCTCCAGTAATAACCTGCTAACCCCATAAAGGACCTTACCTCATCCACATTCCTATGAGATTCCCACTCCATGATAGCCCTTACCTTCTTTAGGTCCACTGTTGTGGCTTCCTTGGAAACCACATGTCTTAAGTAAATGTACCTCTGCCTAAAAGAAATTGTATTTGCTAAGCTTGGTATACAACTGAGGTTCTCTTAGCAATCTTAATATTGATGCTAAGTGTTTGACATGCTCTTTTTAATTTTTATAATATACCAATATGTCATCAATAAATATAATAACAAACTTGTCTATATAAGGACGCAACACACTTTTCACCGAGCACATAAAAGTAGTTGGAGAATTAGTGAAACCAAATGGAACTACAACAATCTCATAATGTATGTACCTGGTCCGTAAAGTTGTCTTGTGAATGTAATCTTGTTTAATGTGTACCAAATGATATTCAAGTCTCAAATCAATCTTTGAGAACATTGTTACTCTCTTCAACTGATCAAACAAATCATCAATCATCGACAATGGATACCTGTTCTTGATGGTCACCTTGTTCAATTTCCTGTAATAAATATATAACCTGAGAGTACCATCCTTCTTCTTCACAAACAATACTGGTGTGCCCAATGCTGATACACTTGGCCTAATGTATCCTTTGTCAAGCATTTCCTTCAACTGCAACTTCAACTCTACTAGCTCTGGAGTGCCAATCGTGTATGATTTCTTTGATGCTAGTGCTTCCCCTGATACCAACTCAATGGAGAAGTCTACTTCTCTATGAGGTGACAACTCTGAGATGTCTGATAGAAACACATCCTGAAACTGCTGTAATATCAAGTACTTGCTCAATACATCTGCATCCTGATCCCCCTTACCTTTATCACTAGAAATGTGCACTGCAAATAACACACACCCTGTTATGCGACTATGCTTTTCTTGCATAGCTGTTACCATCCTAATTGATGTTGCTTTCTTCTTACCCTGTAAGATTATATGCTCCCCATTGTCATCAAAACACTCAGTGGCTTTTTCATAACAATCCACTTTGGTCCCGTTGTACATATTTACCCCTGCCTATGAATTTTGGCCTGCTGCCCCATTCGAATCCATTTTAAACCTCCACCGTGGCTTAAAATCCCCATGCTCCCCCTTAACATTGCCATCCCCGCTCAGAAAATACGCTTGGCCAAAGTTAAAAAACCCATAATTTAAATATCGGGCCCAGTCCTAAGACCCTAGCCCCCATGCTTTGGCTACCATATGACCCGAGCCGAAAACCACCGGCCAAAAGGAAAGGAGAGCTTATTGTTTTATGTTATCGGGGGCCATGGCAACCGTCCGATCAAGTTAAATCAACGGAGCGGGGATCTTTTTATATGGTGGCCCCCGCGTCCATATCTCACTACAGAAACCGGCGGTATTGTCCCGCACTGCTTCCACCGGGCCGGCGGTATTACCCTTTGGATCGGCGATTCCATAGATCATACGCCGCGTGTCCTCAATACGGGCAGGAAACCGCTTTTCCTCCCGCGCGTTAACCTTCAGTCAATAGATATGCAGCGGAATCATCATCCACCGTCCGATCTTGTAGGCCCGATCCAATGGCTATAAATCTTCGGGTCTGCACGAGCTTTAACCCATGGTTCCTCGGATCCCTGGCCCACCTTTTAATAGCCCCCCGACTCGTTTTGACCATTGATCTCATTTTGGTTGAGTGGCTCATACCATCTTTCTGACCCCCCCTACGACCAAGTCCTCCGCTGCCACGTTGTCTTTCCACCTGTCCCCCCGTACACCCATGTGTCGTGCCCCCGTGTATCCATGGCGTCATCCCGTCGTATTTATATATATATATATATATATATATATAGGCGTGTGTTTTCATTCATACCCATAGTTCTTATTTATTCCTCATGTTTAAACTGTTTCACGTGGAGAAGTTGCACTCCGCCTGTTTAATCGAAGTCTCCATTGTCTTTCCTCTGCCATCCTTCGCATTCCTGTCATCTGTTCATATTCACGACATCACTATCATCTCCACCTCCATGCTCCTTGCCTCCGAGTTTTGTTTCCCTAATGTTTTGTGGGTTTTGCAGGTTTTAAGACGATAATGAAGCCTCATAATTTATCGCCTCCGTCGCAGAAGTTAAAAAGCATGTTAAAGGACGACATTCTGCTGGTGAAATTTAAAGAAGAAGCCGAGGGTAGGTGTGAGAAATGACCACCATTAAAGAAGACAAAGATATGAATCTTCAGAACCCTCCAGAGAAAATCAAGGGAGGCTTCGCCCTGCATTAAAGGTCCAAGATTTAAATTCAGAGCTAAAGGTCGGGAGTACAGTACAGAATTGCAGACTATCTCAGGGTTCTTACGGCAGCAGATTTTCCCTCTTTCAATAAGAGGCAGAACGATGTATATTTTATTATTTGTGTCATGTTTATAAGGAGATTTTCATCTCCCAGCATTTATTTCTAGAGACAGATTGTAAAGTACAGTCATTTATAGTTAGTCATTCATAGAGTGGGCGCGAATGTTTTCCGCCATTTTATTCAAATTGAGTCATTAAATGTGCTTCATCTACCTCCTTCTCGAGAATTCTCTATCTTTTCTATAAAGGCCCGAAAAGAAGACATTGTAAGGGTTCCAGATTTCTATCAGCAAACTGTGCAGTGAAAATGTTTTTGTATACATTTTGTAATACTTCTGTATGAAGGTTCAGAGCCCGTAGGGTCTCAGTGAGGAGGAGTTATAACTGTAATGAGGATTCTGGTCTTTGGTATCTCATAGTATGTAATTTCTCTTATGTGTTAATACAATATCTCTTTCATGCTATTTATCTTCTTGTATCATGTTCTAGAATGCGAGTGGCTCACTAGTTTGTAGTAAGGATTCATCCTTGTTGGTGCCCTTTCTGGAATTAGTCAAGCGCTTTAAATAGGCCTAGTCATGATATATTGTTCCATGTTCATCTTTTCCATATTTTCTGCTATATTAGTTACTTGAGGAGGGTGCTTTTAAAACGCCATTGTCATATAAGGATTCATAAATTAATATGCCCTTATGTGGTTTTGTTGTGTATCTGGGTATCAGTCTCATGTTAACTAATATCTTCTCTATGTTTCCTCACTGCACTCACTTCCTGATATTTGATTTTTGTGATATATTATTTGAACTGGCCCTCTTTACAGTAAGATGTCTCTTAACTGTCTGATGCCTTTGTATTGGAGTTTTACATGATGTCCCTACACTATTCTTATCTTTGTGTCAGCTTCTGAGAGAGTTTGGTCCCATTCAAAACTTATTTCCTTGTTTTACAAGAGATAGTAAGTGAGCTTTTGGATTGACAACCCAAGCTATATGAAGAGCTCCTTACTATATTAAGATGTCCTAGGCACTGGTCTATGGCAACTCTAGACTGTCTCTAGGGGGTGACAAAATTGTCCACAACAGTCCTATGAAGATATAGCCAATCCATAACCAAAATAATATTATATGATCCCAACGACAATACATTCAAATTTTCTAATGTAGGCACACCATTCAACTCAAATTCACAAGCTCTTACCAAATGATGAACTCGCTTCTAGCCAGATGCACTAACCAAGACTCTGCATGCACTTCCTTATTCAAATCACACTTATCCACCAACTTAGAATTAAAATAATTGTAATTAGCGCCAAGGTTAATCAAAATAGAAACAACTTGATCACAAATCTTACCATCCATCTCGATAATAGACACCTGGTGATATGCTTGCCTATTATCCAATGTTGCATAGATCTGAGGGACACTCTGTCCAACATCCTACATTGTTTGCGCCTCCTAAGCACAGTAATATGCGGTCTACTGCCCTGATGTTGTGGACAATCTCTCTGACGATGATATTTTCCACAAGTCTAACATCGTACAGGCTTCCTATCATCACCCTTGTAGAAAATCTCTAACACAGTTGTGATACCATGTAGAAATTATATAGAAACTCTATACCAATGGATTCAATCCGATCATGTAATGTATTAAAACAAGATATTGAATCCTTCTACTATATCTGCGGAATATAAAACATGATCGCTCAATCACATGAAAGTAAGAGAAAGTAATTATCAATCACACAACACAAGATGTATATGGGGAAAGCACATGCTCAAAACCCCTCTATCATATATTGTACATAGTCAAAGAATCATGAAACAATACAATGCTTTCTCACACCGAGAAAATCATTAGGGGAATTTTGGTGTAAAATGGGCCTCCTAAGGAAATTATAAAATAATAGTGGAAATAATAAAATAATATTAGATTACATCATCAAATTTTAGAGGGAAAAAACAAAAAACTACTTTTTTAACTCGTATTTTCAATTTATCTCCTTATGGGTTTACTCAAATTTTGAGCGGGAACACTCATTGGATACATAATTTGATTCCTGATACAAGGAGTACCCATGTTGCATGCTTTCGAAGGACCTTGCTACATGAAAAATGGGAAATACATGAAAAACGCATTGGATGAGGAATTAAATTTTGCATCCAATGAATACTCCCACTTGAAATTTGAGTAAAACCTTAGGGAGATAAGTTGAAAAAGTAGTTTTATTATTTTATTATTTTATTATTTTTTAATCTTTTTACCCCAAAAATGGTGAATCATCCCCCATGGTTGAAATCATCATCTTGAATCCTATTGGTTCTTATAAAGTTTATTTTTTATGTGTATTTTTCTTACAAGGCCCATTTTAGACCTCAAAAGTTCTCTAATGCATGCACTCTATCGATCGTCTCACCCTGATCCTGCTCAAAACTGACTAGGCATTCTCAGGAAAAAATGACCACCACTTACCCAATTCTCATCCCCTGCTTAGCCCAGCCTTGTTCATGCAATCCCTAGGCATTTAATCCCCATTAAATGGGATAATCAACCTTCCTTGACTGCGTAATCCTTCATGAGCCTTCCTCTAGGCTTTATAATTGCGCCCGGGTAATTCGCTAATAATACAAATGATAGTTAACTTCCCCTTAACCTCTTTCTCAACTAGGTCGTCATTAGAATTGACATGCATGCAGCTAATAATGGTGAATCATCAATTACTTGGTAGATTAGTACTTGTGAATTAAATCTAATTTAATTCACTTGACCTCTCACTAGCTCATCACTCAGTTAGAACTAGTTAAACTGATTTTAACTCAATTAATTTGAGTTAACTGATTACACTCACACCACACTAGGGCTACAACTACAACTGGACCCTAAAAATAATAGAATCACTCTACATGCCTCACCTTTGACCCTCAACTCGAAATTATTGAGCTAACTAAGTCTATCTCACTTGGTTAACTGATACAAGTTGTTATGAGATGAAATTACAATTTACTTTCAATTTAATTAAGGGATAATTAAACCAAAAGCCTCACATGGTAGCCATTTCCAGATGCCATTTTCTGGATTTTGTTTCTGGTTTCAAATTTCAACACTCCCTCTCAACAAGAAATGAATCAATCTATCCCGATCCAGTACCGTTGGAATGTTCTTGCATGCAACACTTCTCTAGTGTTGTTCGCACATGCAACTCTCCTTAAACTGAATAGCCTCCAAACAATTGCATCAGTATAATGCATCTGTCATCAAAGTCTTCTGACTGTTGGATCCTACTGCACATGTCTACTGGAATCTCTGTGCTACAGTTGACATCTGCATCCATGCACTCTGCACTGCTGCCAACCCTGATCTGCGCTCCAGTATATGACATTTGTCACTCTAATTTTTGCCTTCCTGACATCTGACTACATCAATCTAACCGATCCTTCCTACTATTGATGTACTGTGGGCTCCTTGTAGCTAGGTTTGATCCATGGGACACACCATCTCAATGGACCCTGCCCAAATTTCTTCTTGGGATTATATCTGCACATCGCCCCACCTCACACCTGGAGGTATAGTTGCATGTACTCCCTTTGCCCATCTGGCTCAAAATTTCCCCCTCTGGAGGTCCCTGCTTAAGTGGACTCTTCCACTCAGTCTCCTCTCTACTTCTCCAGTTATGGTTGCTACACATCCTTCTGAGACTGCTTCTGAGGCTGCATGTTGAGAGATAATTTCTCCCTCTCAACCACCAAGTCATTAACCACTTATTTTCTCCTCAAAGCCTTGCATGCATACTCAACCTCGAGATCATACAGGTTCTTGACTCTTGAATCGATCTGCTTCACCTGTCCCGTGGTTGTGTGTTAAGTAACACCTTTCCTTTTCTAAACATCACCTCATAGTCACGGTCTTCCAATACCACTACGGAGACAAGATTATTCCTTAGGCATGGAACATACAAAACATCTGCTAGTATGAGAAGGGATCCAGACTCCCTCTAAAAGGTAACTATACCTATGACAGTCACATTATACCTCCCGTCATCTCCAAACTCTATGTTCTGTTGGAGGTCCTTCTCCTCCCATTCATTGAAGAGATCTATATTCCCCATCATATGGAACGAGGCACCTCTGTCTAGATACCACATGCATCCCATTACAGTGTTGGCCATGCGTGCAATGAGAGTAAAATCAAGCTTGAACTGTGAAGCCAATGATTCACCCACTACAACTGTAAGCTTCTTCTTGCTTGCCTTCTTCTGTGGATAATTCGAAGCATGGTGCCCATGCTCGTGACAGTGAAAACATCTGATCTTGGACAAGTCTCTATTTCCCCCTTCACCTTGGGATTTATTTCCCTTGGCTTTCTTTTGTTTTCCACTAATGCACAATATTCTTCTTTGTTGGTGTTGGAGGTCTCATCTCTAGTGCTCTGCCTTATCTCTTCTATTACCAAATTCGACCATAGTCGCTCCCAATCTGGTAACTTCTCCCTCCCATTCACAGAGTCCTGGTAACTATGCCATCTCTTAGGAAGGCTTAGAAGTGATAGTCTCACCAAGTCATCATCGGCTACGGTCACACCATCACTTCCAAGCTCATCTTGACATTGAGTGAACTTCGCCAGGTATGTTGGTACCATCTTGCCCTCCTCCTTCTTGATCTTTCTGAGCTTGTCCTTCAATACCAACTTCCTTTGGTCGCTGCTATTTTGAAACAGATTGGTTAAGGCCTTCCACATATCATATGGAGTCGCCTTCCCATGGAGACTTGAGAAAATATGATCTTGAACTACCTCTAATAATATCCTTCTCGCCTTTGCTACCTTCTTCTGCCATGCATCAAGGAGTTGGGCAACTGTTGTTGCGAGCTTGGGAATACCAATATCTTTGAATTCATTCAACCTGTAGTCCTCCAACACTGCCTCCATCTTTTCCTTCCATGCAATATAATTTGAATTTCCCTCGAGTGCATATTCGAGTCTAAAGCCATTGAAAGACATCTTGATCTGTTGTTGAACCCTGAAGAATAAATCTGCAAATTTGAATATTGTTCAACACAAACTCAATTTATTCTCCACTATTGTGATTCTTGGCACTCTGATACCATGTAGAAAATATCTAACACATCTCTGATACCATTTAGAAACTATATATAAAATCTATACCAATGGATTCAATCTGATCATGTAATGTACTAAAACAAGATACCGAATCCTCCTACTATATTTGCGGAATATAAAACACAATCGCTGAATCACATGCAAGTAAGAGAAAGTAATTATCAATCACAAAACACAAGATGTATCTAGGGAAAGCACCTGCTCAAAACCCCTCTATCATATATTTCACATATTCAAATA
The DNA here is from genome assembly GCA_034641835.2 of Pinus albicaulis. NCBI lineage: Eukaryota > Viridiplantae > Streptophyta > Pinopsida > Pinales > Pinaceae > Pinus > Pinus albicaulis. Next base: position 820,108,500 of record CM076573.1, on the reverse strand, counting down.
ATCATGAAACAATACATTGCTTTCTCACACCGAGAAAATTATGCACACTATTGATCGTCTCACCCTGATCCTGCTCAAAACTGACTAGAAATTCTCAAGAAAAATTGACCACCACTTAACCAATTCTCAGCCCCTGCGTAGCCCAACCTTGCTCATCCCTAGACAATTAATCCCTATGAAATAGATAATCAACCTTCCTTGATTGCGCAATCCTTCATGAGCCTTCCTCTGACTTTATAATTGTGCCCGAGAAATTCGCTAATAATACAACTGATAGTTAACTTCCCTTTAACGTCTGTCTCAAATGGGTCATCATTAGAATTGACATGCATGCAACTAATAATAGTGAATCATCAGTTACTTGGTAGATCACAACTTGTGAATTAAATCTAATTTAATTCACTTGACCTCTCACTAGCTCGTCACTCAGTCAGAACTAGTTAAACTGATTTTAACTCAATTAATTTGAGTTAATTGATTATGTTAGAGTCCTGTAATTTACAGTATCACAAGGTGGTTGTGTATTTCTTACTTTCAAATTTTCATATTGTACATATATTTCAATATTCAAAGAATTTCCAAAGAAGATAAAAAGAAACAAAAAGAAGAAGAAAAGAGGGTGTAAAAAAGGAAAAGAAAACCCCACAAAAATGAATAGTTCTGAAAGTGTTGCAAATCAAAATGCCACTACTTTTTAGAAAGGTTTGTTCAATCATATAGCTTAAGCATGATTTTACAATTTTGAATTTTCTGTTGATAGGTTGGAAAATGAGGATTTTCCAAACTATATAATATTGGCTTATCAGTATATAGATAGAAAATGACATTGATCCAACAGCTTAATCTGAGCCAATAGGATAAATAAGGGATAGGTGGTAGGTTAGAACTTTAAAAAGAAAAGTGTTTCAGGGCCAGCAAGTCTAAATGCACCCTAAAGAGAAGAAAAAATGTTATATTGGTAGTTTGGGTAGGTAGAGAGGTCGAGGAGAAAGAATGAAAGGAAAAGGTGAAATTATTCCACTAGGTACAACATCAAAATCTCATTTTTCTATGATAAAAGAAGAAAAAATCAAAACGAAAGAATATTCATACTCTGGGGTTCAAAATCAAGTGATTCTCTAAAGTCGAGGACTTTAGGTGATTCTATAAAGTCAGGGACTTTATGTTACATTTCTTATTCTAAGTCCTGATAGTGTTCATTTCTTTTTCCCCCCCGGTTCAAATTTTCTTTATCCTAAGTCCTATACAAGTCCCGCCAAGTCCCAAATCGTAATTCGCATTGGAATTTTGCAAATATTCTTTGCCAATCCATTTGTTATTTCACAAAACTCCCGATGTGATACTAAAGGGACCCACCTTTTCCTTGCCATGTCATTTCCGCCCATCGCACTTCACAAAGTTTTAACGTCTACCTCCCCCCACTGCTTATAACAAAAAGTGTTGATCTGCAGGCTGCAGGCGGGCCCACCTCCTTGCCACGTCACCTCCGCTCGTCGCACCTCACACTTCGCAGAGTTTTAACATTTACTTCCCTGCGCTCATAAAAAAAATTCTGATTTACGATCTATGGGCGGGCCCACCTCCTTGCCATGTCACCATCCACTCATACCCTGACAGTCATTTATCCCCGACCCCACTGCTACAACCCACGTCATTCCACCTTAAACTCCCCGCACCTTTTCGCTGTCTCCACCCCCCACCTCCACATTCGACGATCTCCACGCATTTCGCACCCCCTCGACCTTCGAACTTTAACCATTGGGGGGGGGGTCCAAAATGGGTGGTATCTCTTACCACCATTCCCGCTACGTGGTGCACCCAAGCTACTTAGCACCCCCCTGCTCTGATACCGCCTACCACTCCACTACCCCCCCCCCCCCCCCGAAATTTGCTTTTCCCTTCACTCTGATACCACCTACTCCGCGACTCCCGCCACCATTGCTCCACGTTGACAAACTGAGTTCCGCCACTATTGTGTCGCGTCGACCTACAGGCCCCCGTCACCATTGCTCCACGTCCGCCCTCGCCTACTCGCTTCACTCAATCACATCGCCACTCATCAAGAAGTCATTTCTTCATGAATGGCCAAACCGTTATTCAACGGGCCCGTGTCTAATCAATGGCCACCAAATCACAGTTTAAAGCTCAAATTCGGCATAATAGCAGGGTTTACTTTGTTATTATTGTCAATTAGTTGCAGGTTTCGAAGCTACAGTAAAATTACGGAGATTTTACTTTGTTATTACTATCAATTCATTGCAGGTTTCGAATTCGCAGTAAAATTATGGAGAAACATATTTGAAGAAGAGACTTTATCCATCAAAGAGAAAATATCATTTCTCTACAGTTCAACAGCAAGGTTCTCTTTCAACTCTGCTCACATTCCCTTTCCATTATATCCCCTCCCCAATACTGATCTACGACAAATACCTCTCTTTTTTCCCTTATTCTTTCATCCCATTCTCCATTGCATAGAGAAGAAACATGCTATAGAAGATAGAAATGCCTCCAAAGCTAGATCAACAGCCTTTTAATCCTATGGTGCACCCACAAGTGGACCTGGATCACTTGGCTCTAGCGGCCAGAGACTATAAAATACATGAGACAGATTCAGACTCTAATTTATTTGATGTATACTGCTGGCTCGAGGACAAATTTCTCGATGCCACTGATGACATTGGCCTATGGGAGACCCAACTACCCTTTTAAATATTTCCTAAAACCCATAATTTCCCATAATTCATCAGAAAGTTCAAATAATGCTATGACAGTAATCAGAGGACCATAGTCACCCCTACAGGATAAATCTTGTTCACCATCAATGCCCAATCCATCCAGCAGATGATGCAGGCCCTCACTCCTAAACAAGTAGTTCCTTTCTCGTATGAAGCCCTTAGGGAATTTTATTAGAAGGTTGACATTGTCTACAGAGCCAAAACTTTGAAACTTTTCATGGCCTTTAATGCCCCAATGCCTACAACGAACCCTCCATATCCCTCATCCATCTTTCCCGATAGAACCCAACACATTGTCACTATTTTATCTTACTTATTAGAGTATCACACTGATCAGTGGGTAGATGAAGCCATGATTGGCTTCCTGTCCATTCTTTCCTTAGATGCTAAACCCATGGTCATGTTTAATTATGCCCAGTTTCTTGCAGATACCATTCATGAACAATTTTTAAAGTTTAATACAGAAGAGGTATTCAAATACACCTCTGTGTTGGTATATATGTTTGTCTATTTCCAGCCCAGAAGGTTTTAGTTTCAAATGACCAAGGCAAATGAAGACGTCGAGCCTCAATTGGTCATTTTCTGGACCACTCTGTTATTAAAGGATCAGAAGAATTATACATACAAGGATTTTTTGGATTTGTTTGTTCACCTAGCCATCAACACACTCAGTAGTACAGCAGAGCCCAGGATAAGTTAAGAAATCAGGAAAACCATGTAGCTAACAAAGCAAGTGAAGACGGCAGATTGGTACTTGTCCAAAATTACACAGAGATTCGAGTCTATGGGAATGAGCTAACCCCTTAAAACTTTCCAAAGTTCCTCTCCATGAGGGTCTTTGCACTAGAGTACATAAGGCAAATGATACATGCACATGAGCTCCACTTTGTTTCTGCAAAGAAGAAGGCTCGGTTCAGAATCAAGACACAAATTGGGCCTTTCATCTATAACAGTGGAATAGCAGTAGAGGAGGCAAAGAAGATACTACGGGGATGGGTTTCAGCCACAGTTTCACTTGGTCTTATGACCATGCTGGGATTATCTCCAAGAAAAGGGTGGAAAACAGATCCACGCCCTATGTTCACACACAGAGGCCTGTAATTGAGCAGTATGCCAATCAAGCAAAATGGGTGACCAACACCCTACAAGAAGATGACGAGTAGGTGATCTCCACCTCGGGCATCCAAACCCCAACCCCTCAAGAAAGGAAAGGAGTAGAAGATAAAGAGATAGGAAGCAAGAGGCCAAGAGAGGATCAGTCACCTTCAGTGACTGATACCTCTAGTAAAGAATTCAAACTAAGATATAGGAAGAGGGCTAGAATTCACATGGATATTGATCAAGGAGGAGAATCAGAGCAGCAAATAGTGATTCATATTGCAGAAACCATTAGGTCATCTCCAGTGGGCTGTCAAACAATGGCCTACCCTACATATTTAGTCACAATGTATCTGCAGCAACAGGGCTTGCAGACACTTACTTCCAGGCCTGCCATAGAAGGCCAAGAAAAACCATTTTATGACACATTCAAGGAGATAAAGTTGAGAAATGAGGTGCTGAAGACTAACACATACAATCAATTCTAGAAGCAGACCCCAAGTTCACAAAGTAGACTACTTTCTGCCTTTGACACTGAGAAAGGAAGGATGCAGATGGTATTTCTAGAAGCCTTGGTCCCAGGACCCCAAGGAGCAGAAGATTACAAGAAGGCATCATTCGAGTTCAATACCAAGGACATCCATCCGAGTGACCAAATGGAATTACACAAGCAGACCGGAGAGATGGTGGCCTACACCTTGACAAGTACTACTAGGAGCTTGTCAAAACTATAGGTATCCTTAGCCAATACCCAATCACAACTCAAAATGGATAAAATATCTGCCATGGCTAAGGACTCAAGGATAAAATATTTGGAAGAGATGAAAGTGAAGCTTGGGTATGACCCAACCAATTTTCAAGCTATGGAGGAAATTTTGAAGAAAAATAATGTTGACATAGCAGCCCTCAGAAAACAACTCAAGATGTCAGTAACAGAAGACCCCTTGGCTAAAGGCATTAAGGAAGATGAGTCACAAAAGGCAAAGTTAATGACGTTGGTTATGGAACAGTATGCCCAAATCAAACATATGGAGATCGATATGGAGAATCTACTGAAGGAAAAAGAAAAAGTAGCTCGAGAGGCACTCATCCCACTAGAAGTTGTCCCCATTTCATCAATTCCATCAGTAGTTCCAGCAACTGCTGGAGCATCCAATGGGAGTGATCAGTTGTCCAAGGCCATGGAAAGTATGACCCTCCAGTCACAAGAGATCAAGAAGTTGGAGGCACAGATAGGCATCTTAAAGGACCAAAAGGCAAAATCTGAAACTTCCCATGAGATAGCCAAAAAGCAGATTGAGAGGTTGGAGAAGACAGAGAAGGAATTTTCGGCTAGCAACATTCTAGGCCAAATGAAGTTGATAATTTGGGGCAGTATCATAGATTCAATGGATGAAATTTAGCACTCCATCCACATTATTTTTGAACAGAAAGAGTTGATTGACAACTTCATAGTGGCTATTGAAAAATAAATTCAAGAATTAGGAAATATGCCAATCACAGCCCCTAAAATCATAAAATTCCTGAACTCCAAAACCAGCTATGAGCTTGAAGAGCTGGATGTATAGGACAGGACAATAACCATATTTGAGGTGAAAAGGGTCATCACTAAGAGGAATTTAGTAAGGCAATTGGAGGAGAAGTGTCATGAATTGGACATGGCCATCAACAGATTCTTGAACAAGATTGAACCCCTGATGGAAAAAGGGTTACCCTCACTATATGTAATTAATAACAAGCTGGTTCAAAAGGGAGATTATATGACCAAGCTCAGAGAAACAGCTAAGGATACCACCAAATTTTCCAACATCAAAGGAAATGTGACAAGGAAAGTTGTCTTGGATATCTTAAGTAATGACATCTTTATTCAACATGAGCTGAAGCATGTTTTCCTCACCAAGCCCACTTTCAGGAAATACACAGAGGTGGATGAACTGTACTGACAGGTCATAGGTACGAGAATTCCAGGCATGGAGTGGGGAAAATTGTGCATGTACCAAGATTGAAAAGGCACGGTGGACACATCAGCACAGCCACCAATTGATTAGAAGTACCAACATCACATCATCTTTAATGATCCAACAGAGGTATCCCAAAAGTAGAGCTAGATATCAGAGTCACCCATCATTGCCTCTACATGACCACCTCAGCCACCGTCAAAGCCTACTTTTTTTATCACGAAGAGCTACCGAATTTTTCGATTTCACGAAGAGTCGCCTAAGTCAATTCTATAAGCGGTGCTTTTTCAGAGATTTTCTGTTCAGGCCTTGCATGGCCACACCTGTCTACTTTTATTTTAATTGTAATTAATGAAGGTTTCCGAAGTAGATTAGGGAAACTGACCTAGTTGTTAGTTAAATACTACATAAATTGACAGTATCAAGGGTTAGATGTTGTTATACCCTGCATTCCAAGAACTACTGTATTGGAGCACTATAATTTTGGAGTTGGGCATCAATAATCAAAGACCGTTTACAGGATACTTAAGTTGTGTTAAATGGTGATGTGTTATTTATCTGTTTTAAATGTTTCCATTGTTTTCCTTACTGTGCATCTATTCATCTGATTGTAAAACAGAAATTTTAGATTAAGATTTGTTGTCGGAGCACCTTAATTTTGTCTGCATTTACAATCTAAATTTTTTTTTGTTGAATTCTGATTAAAGAATTCTTAATTTCTCTTTAGTCACTATTGAATCTTACTATTTCTTCCACCTCATAATTCATACTGCTCTAAAGATCCATTTAGCACAGTTAGCTTGCCCTGTGATGCTCTTGAAAGTTGATGCACCAACCTATTCTTTTGACTCCGTAGCCCAATGGATTATTTGTTGCAGACCTGCTAATCCAACCAAAAAAATCACTCAAAACAACCAATACCACCATCACTGTAACTAGCCTAACATCAGCATTCAAAATATTAAGGAAAAATTAAATCATAAATAGAGAGTGCCCTCCTGAGGCTAGGAAGGCTAGGTCCTAGATTCCAAAGCAATTTGATGTTGTCCTCTATCGTTTATTCTTGCCAATCTTATAAATTATAGGGCCACAATAGATTACACTCACTCCACACTAGTGCTACAACTGCAACTGGACCCTGAAAATAATAGAATCACTCTACATGCCTCACCTTTGACCCTCAACTCAAAATTCTTGTGCTAACTAATTATATCCCACTTAGTTAACTGATACAAGTTGTTATGAGATGAAATTACAATTTACTTTCAATTTAATTAAGGGATAATTAAATCAAAATCCTCACATGGTAGCCATTTCTGGCTTCCATTTTCTGGATTTTGTTTCTAGATGTGAATTTCACCGTTTCTTGTTGCAAATTTCAACAACCCTTATTTGGCTCAGACCAAAATTTTTGTCCTCTATCAAATGATTAAACTTCTTATGCGGCGTTGCATTCTCTTTATTACTTGTGTCCCAAGGCCTTCCTCGTTTCTTGTCCCATTTCCCTTTATTCTTATTATTATATTTCCAGTTTGGTTTAGTCTCAAATTTGTGCTTCGATTGCTCATAACAATGCTTTAGCTTATGGATGGCCTCCTCCAATGATCTATGCCCATCAAACTCAATTTCGTCCTTGAATTTTATTGACAAGCCACTAATGAATCTATGAATCTTCACTTTCTATTCCTTGAGGTAAGGCACATACCTCAAAACTCCAAGAGCCTGCTAGTGTACTCTTCATCAGTCATAGATCCCATCTTTAGCTCATAAAACTCTTTTTCCCTGTCATCCTGGTACCTCTCTGATAGGTACTTCTTTCTGAATAGTCTTTGGAATTCACTCCAAGTCAACTTATCCTCATAAATATATTTGATGTTCTTTACATCTTCCCATCGGAGATTTGCTTTACCTTTAAGACTAAATGTAGCTATTCTAGCCTTCATGTTCTCTGAGAAATCATGTACCTTGAAGAACTTATTCATTCCAAGCAATCATGCTTCTACATCCTGTGATTTCTTCATTTTCCCATCGAATGTAATTGGCTTTGCTTTCTTGAACTCGTCTGACAAATATCCCCTATCACTCCTCCTGTAAGGATGATAACGATCATGACCATGATACATGTCAGAACCAGAACTAGAATAGTACTTATGTCCATCACCTCTCATGTCTGGTGTATCCAAGAACCTGCCATCCCTAATCGTGTCATGTCTATTTGACCTATGCCCACCGTGATATATATTACCATAGGCCCTATTAGTCCTATCCTCCTATCCATAACTGTTCGAAAGTGGTCCCTATCTCTGAAATTATGACAAACTCTTAAGAATTACTACATTGACTTTTGTTTGTTTGTCCTGCGCCTACATGATTATGTCGTTATTTTCATTGAAACTCCTTATTTCTTCCTTCAAACTCCTTAATGTTTTTTATAAGTCATAAGAGTGCCCAAGACCACATTGCTTATCTGATTTATAGGGATAATCTATGTAATCTACCATATTATTAGTCATCTTGATCTCTTCCTGCAAGGTAAATTATGCCAAATAAACCAAATCATCAACAAACTAGCGTACCTTAGTATAGTTCAGGGAGGATATCTCGTCTGCAAGACCGACCAGATTAGTACAATACATATGTAAATATAATCAGATCAACATATAAGCATCTTTTAATCCATTATCCAGTTATCCATGCATGACTATGTTGACCACATACCATGACTTCATGCATAATGACCATCATCTAGTCAATGTATGCATAACAACATATAAACACTAACACACATAAATAATGCACGACCGACATACACTCACAACAAATACATTCAACAATGGAACCATCAAATTTCACATGAAAAGGCCATTGTAAGCATGCCAACATCATGCATACTCAACAAAAACATAGACCACAAGCACAAGAACCTATATGCAACCGACATGTACATACAACAACACATTCATCCAAGGAGAATGGGAACCAGACATCACCCAAGGAGAACGGAACCTTGCTCTCTGTAACACCCTCCTCCCGCATCTACCCAAGTGACCGTCCAACCAAGGTAAACATGTGACAAAGAGTTACTATGATATGATTCAACTCCCTATGTATCAGTTAAGGAAGTGGAACCAATAAAACATAGCCATACTGGCCTTCTATCCATGCAACAGAACCCCCAGGAGCCATCCAACCCATCCAGGAAACCAACCCATAAGATAAATTGAAATTTTATTGCATTAAAGCCTCAGTCACTCCCATGACATGGCCATGCATGTGACTTGGACTCTCCAATCGCTCCCACAGCAAGGCAAGCATGTGACTGGGAACTTTTCCAGATAGTTTTGTGCAAGCGACTCTAGATTCTGTGCCACTTTTTCAAGGCCAGGACTTAGGGCACTACCCAGAACTCCATAAACCTTTCATAAATGAAAAATAACATCAAAACAATGATATGAATGCAAATACTTAAACAATAAATTGAGTGGACCCCTACTAGCCATGACACACATTTCGTCAAACATGTCACAAATATGCATTCTACAGGTTTAAACAAAAAATCTAAGCATAGGGGTCTCACACTTATATGAGAATCATTAATAAGAATTGATGCCTCATCACAATAACTGCATTACCATCTATTAAGCTATATATTCATTTTTCATTCCGTAATTAACCAAAACATGATGAGAGCCATACATTATCAATGCCATAAATCTCACTCATAACCAACATATAACCAAAATAAATATCAAGGATATAACAACCGTATAAACCACATATAAACAATTATATTTACCCATAGAATACCAAGTATAAGAAGCTCATGATAATGAATGCAAAGGCCAACCAATTTTGGACTTCCACGTTCCACCCAACCATAGATTGGTTGAACCAAAACCAAATCTCTCTTCAGCCAATCACCCCCGTGTCATATTTCAAGCATGAATGTGGGATCTCATGAAACACATCAAGCAGAACCAAACCAGGGCTTCCAAAGCCCAACCACCTCAACCCTTAACTAGTGATTCCATCTCACGATCGGACATCACTAACCATCATCATATCAATGTCTACCCAAGATTTCCAAGGCTCCATAGCATTTGTTCCAACCAACGCTCCACGACTAGTAACTCAACCCACAATTGTTGTCGGTATCTAGAGAATACTATTATATCAACCCACTAAGGGCTCTAGAGTGTTTGTCCAACCAAGGATCCATGACTAGTAACTCAACCCAAGTTGTTATAGGGCTCTAAAGAGTTTGTCCAACCAAGGCTCCAGGAACTAATAACTCAACCCACAGCCAAAGGAACGTGAGAACCTACCATAAAGAAAAATGGAAAGACACCCCCGACACCATGACTAAGCATGAAACGGCAAGGCTAGGAAAAATCATTGTCAATCCATTCAATCCTCCATGCCAATGACAGATCATAACCAAATAACCACATGCATATGCCACGCATGCCAAAACTAGTAAGGAAATCATACATGCAACTCGGTACCTGCAAGAAAAACCCATTTTAGATGTTGATCCTGATGTCCTCTTATGCTTTCTTGCTTTTCCTTTTCCTTATTTCTCCAAATCCCAAGTATGCCACACTCCTCCAAGAGTGTCCAAGATTATGAGAGAGAGAGACTAGAATGAGAGCTCTAAAACTGAACTGACAAAAGTCTCTATACTGATCCTCATAATCCTTTTTATTAATGAGCCCTCTATTTTCTTCAATTTTCCATTATTTTCCTCCTCACATATAACTTGTGACCTTTCACCTTCCTTTTCTCCTAATTTCCATATTTGTCATAAATAAATGCCAATAAATTCCACTTTGCCTTTCCAAAGCCTTTGTCAATTTCCATAGCCATAATAAACCAAATGAACACCCACACTGGGATGTTTTTCCCAACATTATGCTTGGAATATGTGTCCCATGACCATGGTTATTATTTTTCCTCTATTAACTTTATTACATGGATTTTTTTACTATGGGTGTTACATACTACCTGCGAATTGAAGTCGCTCCCTGACGTTTATGTTGTGTCTTGGTCTGATTATGCTCTAGACTATCTAGTAAGTGTCACTACGGGTCCTCGACTTCTCAAGAAAATCCATATAACAACTCTTTTCATTATGATTGTCCCCTTTGAGTCTCCCCCTACCCGTCCTTTTGTTAGACACATTAGACCTGGTGCTAATATGTCCTTCTTGAAGATATTGCTTATGATTTTATGCTTCCTCACTAATGGAGAGGGGAATGCATCGTTGTCTATGTTCAATTAAAATAACAATAACCACAAGGTCGATATGACATGTGAAATGAGTCTCTGTGTGCTCTCAAATTATTGCCTCCACTTGTAAGTTGTTTCTCAAAAGACTTCAAAATTAAAGGGCTTCATCAATGATAACATTATCAACTCTTCTCACCATGAAATGTCCCTTAGTCTGGATAGGACACAATCTCATCAACTCAAAATTTACATTTGAATTATGTAGTGAATTTTCAAAACCTCAATCTCGATGAGATTCCAGCCCACATGGAGAAGAGCTCTGAGGTAAATTTTGAAGACAAATGGGCCCTTGAGGACCCCCAACCTCATAATTAGATACAACTCCTTTTGATGAAATGAAAATTTAGTTTTTTTTTGTTAATCAAGTTGCTTTCATTAATTCCTCTAAATGTTACAAGTGATTTGAAAAATATTCCCTTCTCTCCTGGCCTCACTCCGACTGGATTTGTTGGCTAGGAGGGGTAGACAAAAATTAGAAACAAAATTCCAAAAACTATAACATTGACATGACCCAGATGAAATTAAGCACCAAAATACATATGGAATACATATATCACCAGTCATCATCAAAGATTACAAGGGAGAGTTGGATCCTACCCAGCTTAATGGAGATCCTGAGGACTAGGTCCTTCGTGAGCATGGAACTACAAATGTTCAATTTTGACTTCAATCTGATCCAACCTCTTCGTGATGCAACATTGGATTCTACGGACTTAATCAAATATGTCCAATATAACCCACTGGTTTTTTTGTAAATTATTCGTTAAGGCAATCACTTCATTTATATCATCATGTCATTGCAGCTACAAATAAACAAGGCTCATTGTGATAACATGAAGTTTTCTAGATATAGACTCTAGGGAGGGTGGAGTGCTAGCGGAGCCAGGAGTTGGAAAATATTCCTAGGCCAACTCGTCATCTAAGACCACCTATGGACCCTTCTCGTCTTCCCCTATTCCCATCCTTCCTTCACATCCTTCCCTTTCTCCTTAGGGATCCCCACCACACTAGGCATGACCCTGCTGCTTGTGCGTAGCTCTCGATGTTACCCTCTGCCAAAATTCAATTTTAAAAATCCCTTGGGAGCCTTGAAAAATAACAAGTTCTCCACCGAAATGAAGCAAGAACTCTACAACCTATCCAGTTGACTGAAACCAAAGACTCGCTAAAGGAGGGCTTCCAAAAACACAACATACCACTAATGCACCGGCTTCCGCACCATCAGGGAGTGAATCCCTTGAAGAAGCACATAAAAAAATAGGGGATTCTCGCAACCACACTTTTAATTAATATAAATAGGTTCTACCAAAGTAAAGAAAAAAATACAAAATATGATTCCCCCCCACAAAATTCCCAAAGCTACCATATGTAAGAGAACACTCAGACAAGAATCCCGTCACACAAGCACCTCTACTAGCTATAGAATGTCAGAGGAGAGTGATAAGAGATCAACCACTTACCCAACACAGGGGAGGTCGAGAACTAGACCAAAATTCTTCCATCACAAGGCCAAGCCACATCCTCCTGCTCCACAACACACTAAACAACTCTCTTGTACCATGGTCCTAGATCCAGCAACTCATCTACCTATCTGCGACGAGGCCGCCTTCCCACCTCATAGCATACACAATTTTGATTGCAATGTACCAGAGAGTTGTCATGCACCGGTAAACCACTCGTGCATACTAGTTGAGTGTTTCACCACCTTCTATTGCTCCCATAACACACCAAAACATTTATTGTTTAAAATTATGTGTTCCCAATTTAACTCGCACCATTATCTCGAAAGGTCCACGCGCTCACCAACCTGGCTCCCACTTGGTGCTAAGGCTCATCATTTCCTAACATGACTACCCTTGGGGAGCATACCTCTTTGCCTCTGATATTCAATTCTCTCCGATCAGACACCCACATTGGGGTGAAAAGAAAATTTTTAATTTTTGAATAACTATTTTTGGTGCCTCTATAAAATATTTAATTAGATTAGTTGCATAGTAATTTTAAAGATGATGGTCCTAGAAAGTAAAGACTAAGAGAAGTCAAAAGCAATAAATTTGAGATCAATCTCTCCAAACAATGTTTTTATGTACTATTTTTTATTTTTATGCTCACACCTCTTTTAATACAAATTATTCCTTGTTCTTGTCAAAACAAATATTATTTCGAAAAGTAGAAATTAATTTGACAAATAAAAATTATACTTGGATTAAGAAGTTATAATATGAGAGAGTTTCTTTGTGATGTAAAATTTATTTTAAAACATGACATAGTGCAATCCAATTTCTTAAAGGACCTAGGAAAAATAGTAAGCATAAGTGCAAATCAATTCCTGGGTTAGTTATACATAACATATTTAGTTAGTCTTGTGTTGCAACAGCACTAGATACATATTCACCAATCCAATCAAATTTGGTAGTTGAAGAAAAATAACCAAAAATGGCAACCCGTAAACCTGAGAGAAAGGAATTTGTCTCTCTTGATATAGGATAGGAAATGTTGAGTCAATTAATTCCATGGCCAATGAAAAATTGGACACATTAAGATGGAGATGTTGTGCCATCAAAGCAATCAAAACCTCCAAATTAAGACAATTTCAGTAGGAACAGCCCAAACTCTAACAAATGCAAAAATAAATGTGGATGAAAGTAGGAAAGAAGAAGACATATCCAGCACCATCTCAAGTAAGGATGACAAGAAGTCCAACTTGCAATCTATTTTAATTATGTATTGTTTTTGTCTCCTATTATGTAAGTAATTTGTGTGAATCTACTAATACAAAATATTTTGGAATGTAGCTATTTTGACTATATAGTACAGCAAGCTAGTATATTTTGAATTAGTCATTTTTTTTGCACTTCTATTGTGTGCTTTGCAACAATTTATATTAATAAAAAATTAAAAGTTCAAATTAAGAAAATTGATTCCAAAAATTAAAATATATTTACAATATTTTTTTAATATAAATTATATTTTCAGTTTATATATATATATATATTGTTATAGGTCAATTTGGGCATCATTCCCAATGACCTCGTTAAACTGGACATGATCCCCAAAACCAATGAATATGGTCTATCATCCCCTATCATTTCAGTTGCTACATGCCCTAAGACAAATCATCCATGACTTCCATTACAAGGTTTCCAAGCTTTGAAGTATATGTTATAACAACTATGAGCTCACCAACGCAGTCTCTCAAGGGGCTAAGTGTGTTGCATATGCAGTTACCTCCATTCAAGGGTGCTCTGTAAAGCACTTCCTGACACTCAAGGGTGTGTTGGTCAATTGGGAGTGAAATTCTCATTGTTCCGGAGTCTCCACTTGGCCAGTGCCTTCTAGAAGAGTGCATATGTGTCAAACTTCGAATCCATGTGTCCATTTGATACCTCTGAGCTTGGTAACATGTCTTGCCTATTATTAGAAATTCACTGATTGTGAAACTACCTTTAGCTCATCTATAAATTGAGCACAGATCCTAGTGCTTAAAAAGGAACAAATTGAGTAGAGAAATGTTGGTGGAATTTCAATTGAGGATTTGATTTGAGTGATATGTTTTTGGAGAGATTTTCATTGTGATGAGGTTGGGATGATGTTGGAGATGGTGACCTCAAATCAATCGCTGGTTGTAACCTCCCCTTCTATCCATTAATAAAGATTGTTGTATACTTTCCCACATATGTATCTGTATAAGCTTCTATCTTTCATATTATGAATTCTTATCTGATGTATATGGTTCATGTTTCATTGGTTTAACTGAATAACTTGAATAGGCATCTCTATATTGCAATATCTTTGTTGTTTAGTGTTCATTATTGCAAGAAATATTTTGGCGATCTAGCTTGGATTTGAAGCTATAGCAAGAGCGACAAAAGGAAAATAGGAAGCACTTGGACCCCAAGTAGGTTTCTTGATCTATTCTATGTGTCTATTTACTGTTAGGAAAAGTATATGCAAATTCTTTAATATGTTGTTCTAAATGCATAACACCACATTTAGGAAAGAATGTTTTGTCCGTAATTCATAATTCCACATAAAAAATGGCGACTCCGTTGGGGATTTTACCCTTCATCCTTGGTGTGTTTGACTCTGTATATCTACCCAATATCATTTACTCTCAAAGATTGGGCTTTTTAAGAATTTCATTAGAAGTGTGTCTTGTAGCTTGAGTTTTGAATCTCTGTTGCACCCAACGCACTGTTGGTCAAGACACAGTGCTTTGCAGCGCACTCTCTCCCACTTAAGGGTGTGTTGCAGAGCACTCTCTCCCACTCCAGGGGGTGTTGCAGAGCATTGTCTCCCACTCAGGGGTGCTTTGTAGAGCACTGTCTCCCACTCAGGGGTGCTTTGTAGCGCATTGTCTCCCAATCAGGGGTGCTTTGTGTTGAACCCTTAGTTAAACTAAGAGGGGGGGGTGAATCAGTTTAACACATTCATGGACTTTTAAAACTTTTTCATTAACACTTGTTTACACCTTAATTTCATGTTCAACTTAACATGTGAGTAATCTTAGAATATGAGAGCAGCAAGCAATAATATAATGTAACAGTAGACTTAATATGAGAGCAGCAAGTATTAAGCAGATGAAATAAACCAGATCAACACATAAACATCATGCACAGAGACACCAGATATAAGTGGAAACCCATAAAGGGAGAAAACCACATCTTATTATTGTTGTGATGCAAAGGCAAGCTCAAACTCCCTCTCACCACTGATTTTCTATAGGCACCAACCTACAGGAGGCTCCAACCTCAATTCTACAAGCTACAACTTGCAAGGAAGCTCCAACTCCCATCAATTTTCTGTAGGCACCAACCTACAGGAGGCTCCAACCTCAGTCAGCTACAACTGACATTTTATCAAGCTAAAACTTGATGTGGAAGCACCAACTCCCATCTATTTTCTGCAAGCACCAACCTACAGGAGGCTCCTACCTCAGTCAGCTACAACTGACATCTATCAAGCTACAACTTGATAGGGAAGCTCCAACTTCCTTACTCTTTCAAAAGAAAAACACTTGCTGATTTACCTTGGATATCAGCTCTATTCTGTACCTTCTCTTCTGTTGTTCAACAGTCCTCATATATGTCCTTATATCATTTCTGCATCTTCTCAGATTCACTATCAGCTTCTCCTTCTTCTTAGCTCAGCTCCTCCTTCTACTCTGCCTCACTGCTTCATTTCTGCATTCTCTGACTTTTCACAGCATCTCCTTCTGCTCCTCCTTCTTCTTATCTTTTCTGCCTCAATTCCATACTTTGCATTCTCTACACTCACTCTCTCTAACCTCTTGCAGCTTTCTTATTTTCTTCAACTCTCTTCAATTCTGCTGCACACTCTCTTCTTCTCTCACTCTTTTTTCGTCCACTTTCTCCCCTTGGATATTACCCTGTTTTATACAAAATAGCTTCATGGTTGTTTGTATTCTACTGGGAATTCGAAATGGACAGCCATGTCTCTTTGCCTTCTGCCTTCTCATCTCTTTTATCCGCTCATTCAGAAAACATAATTGTAGGTACCAATTTATCATTACAGTGGGATATTTGTTCTCTTCCGGAGACTTGCCAATGCATCACAAACAATAAAAATCAAAATCCTTTACATTCAATTACAATGAAAACTCCAGCTTACTCATTCAGCCTCTTGGCTCGCTGCGCATTTGTCTTTTATTTGACTGTGTCTTTGTCCCTTTTGGCTCTGTTTGTTTCCTTGTTCACTGTTGCAGGGTAACGGCCATATACCATACATATGCAACTGTGATTGTGTGTCTGCTGTATATATATAACTACAGATCTGGAAATCTAATTAAATACCCCAAATAAAATCAGAGTCTGGCGCATATAAAAATGTCTCTCCATTTTCTTTCCCTGCGCTGGAAATTTGAATAAGTGTAAGTGGTAGCTTATCTTTTGAAATCTTTGATTTACAATCAATCCCCAGTTCACATTCTTCATATACGGAAACTTTACCTGTTTCAAATCTATGGTTAAACCATAGTCCAACCCACTTCATAAGCCATCAAATGAATATTTCAACTTTGGATTACAACTCAATATATCATAAGCCCAAAGCTTATCCTTTGCATAGAACAATAATATGCTCAGCAAACAGTTTCATTTATACAAGGTTCGGCTTGCGTTTAGAACTTGAAGTATAACTCGTTTTTCCACATATGTTAACCTATGTCGAGACTTTATATTGCTCCAAATATCATATCTGACCCACGACACTTTAATTTCATTTATCAATTTCGACTTTGATTTAACCAACGCTTTATCAATCCCGACTTTGGTTAAAACACAGACTTCAATATATATATAAGAAGTTGGACCCCACTTACCGAACTCTTTCTATTCCCCGATGCGATGAGCCTCCTCCAATGAATTCTGATTGCGATTGATCGCAATCGCAAGCTTTATTAACTTTTTCTGCTATGTCGGCTTGTTCTGATTGCAATTACTCTGATCCTGCTCCAATTGCGATTACTCTGATGCGATGTGATTACTCCGATTGCGATTAATTGCAATCGCAACTTTTAGTTGCAAGTTCTGCTGCCCTGCTTTCACTCCAATGCGATTGACCACTGTTCATTTAAATGTGTCGATGCGATTAGACCGGAACTTCAACCTATAAAATCATAATTTATAGACCCATCGGGTCCAAGCTTCAATCACAATCGCAACTTTCATTGAGATGTTCCGATGCTCCGCTTTAACTCCGATGTGATTGGTCATTGTTCATTAAAATGTGCCGATGCGATTAGACTCAAACTCAAACCCATATTGATCATAGTTTATACGCCTATCGAGTCCGGGCTTCAATCGCAATCGTAACTTTCTATTCATATGATCCGCTGCCAACCTTTTTCCGATGTGATTGATGAGGGTCCCACTAGCTGGTACTTTGCCTTTGATAGAACCTTTGGTTCTTTAGATCTTGTGCTATATATATGTATATGTATATGTATATATGTGTGTGTGTGTGTGTGTGTGTGTGTGTATGTATATGTATATGTATATGTATTATACATATACATATACATATACATATACATATACATATACATATACATATACATATACATATATATATATATATATATATGCTTTGGTCCTTTGTATATAAAGCGCAATATATGTAACGCGCTGCATATATATAAGCTTCTGCTTCCGCTTGGGTTACGATTCCTGGAATAAGGTTTATATATATACTTTGCCGCTTGGGTTAAGATTCCCGGAATTGAGTTTATGTATCCTCCGGCTGGGTAATGATTCTCGGAATATTATGTAGGTTTACACATGGTTCCATTCCATAAAGTGAGGATAATGACACTTCATAGAACACATTGTACCAGCTTTATCTAATCAGAGATGCATCATTGGATTAAACCTAAAATACTGAGAATGCTTCAAATATACTTCAGTCCCTATCTGATGTAGTGCGCAAATACATTTCTGGTGAGGAAGATTGTGGATGGAATATGTCTTCTTCTGCAATGCTCATCTGTAGTACAACATTTGTTCAATTGTGATGAAGCCAATATGTATTTTATAGTTGTGGTTCACTTTTCTTGCCTGTTGGTGATGATTTGAGCTAGGATGTTGATAATAATATTACACTTAATAGCTGCAGGTCCTTATTACTGATATGATCAATGAATCAACCATAATTTTATCTAAGAGATCAAATTCTTTTACTGCTTGCATAATGTACTTTCAAAACAGAACCTTGAGGTAGGATGCATTCAATGTATTTGTCAATCTCACTTATCAACCATGCAATTCATTTATGACATAAGGAGGTATGTATGTCAGTAATCAATCTCTCTTTAAAGGTTGATTACCAGCAAATCCTTTGTGTTGAAGTAGTATTTAGATGAAAAAAAAAATTTGAGCTTCAGATGGTAATCACAGCTAGTCCTTTATTCTTCAGATACTTTGACTGTTCTATTAGGATGAACTTCCACACGAGCATATTCAAAATGTTTAATTGAAAACTTAGCAAACAGACTTCACATTGTTTTGTAACTGATCTTAAGAAAGAGGCCTTGAAGATATACTTGTACCAAATTCAGGAAGGCATGCAATTATATATATAGAAGAAGATATTGCTTCAATGCTCAATATACTACTTCAAGTGTAAGCAAGATAATGTTATTTTTGCTCTGCTACTGACCTTTTCATGCTGAATGCAGATAATACTGGGAATATTACCTTGAGGTTCTTTTGCCATAGTTCTTTGATCATGTGGACCTGTATCATATTGTTGCTCCACTAATAATTCTTGGTAATCTGTTGATAAGCATGCTTCTTGTACCTAAACACCAATTGATATTACTTTGATAAACCATGCAGAGGTTTCACTTCAGCTTGCACATTTACCCATAATTAAGACATCCTTCATAAATTCTATTATTGAGCTCTCCACTGTTTTCAACAAAAATCATCAATATACTGAATCTAATCTTGGCCTCATTAATATTTTGCTTTTTCTATCATTTTGTACAGAGGAAGTCACAGCATTTTCTTTTCTAGGACTACTCTAGAACCATTGCTGCTTTACATACAATTCAATTGTTCTAACATAGTGATCTTAGGGAAGACATCTTCAATTTCTTTCCTAGGACTCTTCATGGGCAGATCACTCGGAAATTTATCACTTACTTGACTGTACTCCTCCAAGGGGACTTTTCATAGATGAGTGATGTAATGATATTAATGATGACAAACACTTTTCTTACTCATTCTTCTTAATGTGATTCATTGTCAATTCTAGCAATATGATGCACAATGTGATCATCATTTAAGGTGCTGATGTTTTCTTTCTATTACCATGGCTTCTTGTTGCCTTCTCTTCTTCCATCAATCTGTCAGCTAATTAAAACATCAGATAATCTTCTTCCTCTATAGTTCTCTATTAGAGGAATTTCCTTCACTTCCTGATCTCATAGCTGTTCTCATTTCATGGAGCTCTTCTTAGACTGATTTTTGTGGGGACTACATATGAACTGCTCTCCCCCTGGGATGTTGCTCCATATTTATCACTGGTTGGATATTTTCTTTGTTTCCTAGAGCAGCTCCCCCTGAGACTAGGATGTATTCATTATGTTATGGAGATAATAGGCTCCCCCTGTCTCTTTTCCTTCCATACTCTATTGGGGTTCATCATAATGTCTGCACTCCTTTCCGATTCATAGTTTTGTTTGATTGGATTGGACTTCATCATCTGTCTGGAGTTCTTTAATATATATGGAAGTTTACAGTCTTTTGCTTTGTGACCACGCTTAAGGCACACATAACATATTATTTGACCAAAGTGCATTTGAGCTGATGTATAATATTTTGTTCCTCTTCTTGAATACATTTTACAATCAACAATTTTATGTCCAAAATTATTGCATGCATAACAATAGCCATGGAAATGATTTGTGTACCTGGTGAAAGATTGTCTTGTCCATTTGCTTGCTTGAGAGGTTCCTCTCTTTTGCTGCATCCTTTGCTGGTTGGACTGGATTGGCTTTGTCTTACAATATGCTGCATTATGTCCTAGTTTATGACAAGAGAAACATGTGCTATTTTTCATAGGAGGGAGGAACCTCCTTTGACATCTTCCGAATTTGTTCAATTCATCCTTAGGAGCATATGAGCCTTTAGAAGTTGAATGTTTCATCTTCTCATTCTCTGTTCTTTCATGTTGCTACTTGATTCTATTTGTTTCTCTGCAACTCATGTTCTTGTTGGCTTCTGCTTCTGTAGGAATTTTCTGAGCTGTTTCACTGTTCTTTATAGCTTTTACAAAAATGATTTTCTTGTTATCTTCTGCCTTGGACGTACCAGTTTCTCCTTCATATCCTATCCCAGCCTTTATGAGAGGAGACCTTTGAGCATTTAGAATTTGGTCCAATTGTTCAGAGCTTTTCATTTGAGGAGTATTCATTAATAAATCTCTTTGGGCCTTTTCTAATTTCTTTCTCAGGTTCACTACTTCTTCTTCCAATTTTTCACATTCCAGGTTTTTCTCTCTCATTTGTTGCAGCAGAGTATCTTCTACTTTCTGTGCGTCTTCAAGTTGAGTCTTCAGGCTAACAATCTCTTTCTTATCTTCATACTCTTTCTCATCACAAATTTGCACCAATGTCTTCAGGTCTTTGTTTTCATGCTTCAACCTTCCTATTTCAGTGAACGTTGTGTAAAGTTTGGCTTTTTCTTCAGCTGCAATTTATTCATGGTTCTCACTACCATTCACACTAGCAAGTACCTCATTTGATTGAATATTTTCCTTTTGACCTGAATTTTTCTTCTTCTTAATTCTCTTCTCCTTCTTGACAATGCAATCCTCTATGTCTACTCCATGCATGAAATGCAATCTGTCCCATATTTCTTTTGCTGAAGTTAAATCCATTATCAACTCAAATTCCTTATTATGAAGATTGTCATATATCACACACTTTGCCTTGGCATTCCGCTGTTGTTCTTGAAAAGATGGAGAGTCTGTGCAGTAACCATCACACACAAGCTTCCATACCTCAGGTTCATCAGCCATTAAACCTGTTTTAACCTTATCTCTCCATTCAAGAAATTTTGTTGTATTTAGCACAGGTACATTTTGATAGTACATGACTCAACCAGATCTCCTTCAAGCTATTAAGCTTATACCAAAGGAACCGGCTCTGATACCAATTGTTGAACCCTTAGTTAAACTGAGAGGGGGGGGGGGTGATTCAATTTAACACATTCATGGACTTTTAAAACTTTTTCATTAACACTTGTTTACACCTTCATTTCATGTTCAACTTAACATGTGAGTAATCTTAGAATATGAGAGCAGCAAGCATTAATATAGTGTAACAGTAGACTTAATATGAGAGTAGAAAGTATTAAGCAGATGAAATAAACTAGATAAACACATAAACATCATGCACAGAGATACCAGATATAAGTGGAAACCCATAAAGGGAGAAAACCACATCTTATTATCATTGTGATGCAAAGGCAAGCTCCAACTCCCTCTCACCACTGATTTTCTGTAGGCACCAACCTACAAGAGGCTCCAACCTCAATTATGCAAGCTACAACTTGCAAGGAAGCTCCAACTCCCATCAATTTTCTGCAGGCACCAACCTACAGGAGGCTCCAACCTCAGTCAGCTACAACTAACAATTTATCAAGCTACAACTTGATGTTGAAGCACCAACTCCCATCTATTTTCTGCAGGCACCAACCTACAGGAGGCTCCTACCTCAATCAGCTACAACTGACATATATCAAGCTACAACTTGATAGGGAAGCTCCAACTTCCTTAATCTTTCAAAAGAAAAACACTTGCTGATTTACCTTGGATATCAGCTCTGTTATGTACCTTCTCTTCTGTTGTTCAACAGTCCTCATATCTGTCCTTATATCATTTATGCATCTTCTCAGATTCACTATCAGCTTCTCCTTCTTCTTAGCTCAGCTCCTCCTTCTACTTTGCCTCACTGCTTCATTTCTGCATTCTCTGACTTTTCACAGCATCTCGATCTGCTCCTCCTTCTTCTTATCTTCTCTGCCTCAATTCCATACTCTGCATTCTCTACACTCACTCTCTTTAACCTCTTGCAGCTTTCTTATTTTTTTCAACTCTCTTCAATTCAGCTGCACACTCTCTTCTTCTCTCACTCTGTTTTCGTCCACTTTCTCCCCTTGGATATTACCCTGTTTTATACAAAATAGCTTCATGGTTGTTTGTATTCTACTAGGAATTTGAAATGGACAGCCATGTCTCTTTTCCTTCTGCCTTCTCATCTCTTTTATCCGATCATTCAGAAAACATAACTGTAGGTACCAATTTATCATTACAGTGGGATATTTTTTCTCTTCCGGAGACTTGCCAATGCATCACAAACAATAAAATCGAAATCATTTACATTCAATTACAATGAAGACTCCAGCTTACTCATTCAGCCTCTTGGCTCGCTGCGCATTTGTCTTTTCTTTGACTGTGTCTTTGTCCCTTTCGGCTCTGTTTGTTTCCTTGTTCACTGTCGCAGGGTAATGGCCATATGCCATACATATGTAACTGTGATTATGTGTCTATTGTATATATATAACTGCAGATCTGGCAATCTAAGTAAATACCCCAAATAAAATCAGAGTCTGGTGCATATAAAAATGTCTCTCCATTTGCTTTCCCTGCACTGGCAATTTGAATAAGTGTATGCGGTAGCTTATATTTTGACATCTTTGATTTACAATCAATCCCCAGTTCACATTCTTCATATACGGAAACTTTACCTATTTCAAATCTATGGTTAAACCATAGTCCAACCCACTTCATAAGCCATCAAATTACTATTTCAACTTTGGATTACAACTCAATATATCATAAGCCCAAATCTTATCCTTTGCATATAACAATAATATGCTCAGCAAATAGTTTCATTTATACGAGGTTCAGCTTGCGTTTAGAACTTGAAGTATAACTCGTTTTTCCGCATATGTTAACCTATGTCGAAACTTTATATTGCACCAAATATCATATCTGACCCACGACACTTTAATTTCATTTATCAATTTCGACTTTGATTTAACCAATGCTTTATCAATCCCGACTTCGGTTAAAACACAGACTTCAATATATATATAAGAAGTTGGACCCCACTTTTTGAACTCTTCTTCTTCCCCGATGCGATGAGCCTCCTCCAATGAATTCTGATTGCGATTGATCGCAATCGCAAGCTTTATTAACTTGTTCCGCTATGTCGGCTTGTTCTGATTGCGATTACTCCAATCTTGCTCCGATTGCGATTACTCCAATCCTGCTCTGATGCGATGCGATTACTCCGATTGTGATTAATCGCAATCGCAACTTTTAGTTGCAAGTTTTGCTGCCTTGCTTTCACTCCGATGCGATTGACCACTGTTCATTTAAATGTGCCGATGCGATTGGACCGGAACTTAAACCTATAAAATCATAATTTATAGACCCATCGGGTCCGGGCTTCAATCACAATCGCAACTTCCATTGAGATGTTCCGATGCTCCGCTTTAACTCCGATGCGATTGGTCACTGTTCATTAAAATGTGCCAATGCGATTAGACTGGAACTCAAACCCATATTGATCATAGTTTATACGCCCATTGGGTCTGGGCTTCAATCGCAATCGCAACTTTCTGTTCATATGATCCGCTGCCAACCTTTTTCCGATGCGATTGATGAGGGTCCCGCTAGTTGGTACTTTTCCTTATCCCTTTCGATAACCTTTGCTCCTTATAGACCTTGAGCTATATATATATATATATATATATATATATATATATATATATATATATATATATATATATATATATATATATATAGCTCGAGATCTAAAGAATATATATATATATATATTCTTTAGATCTCGAGCTATATATATATATATATATATATATATATATATAGCTCGAGATCTAAAGAATATATATATATATATATATATATATGCTTCGGTCCTTTGTATATAAAGTGAAATATATGTAACGCGCTGCATATATATAAGCTTCCGCTTCCGCTTGGGTTATGATTCTCGGAATAAGGTTTATATATATACTTTGCCGCTTGGGTTAAGATTCCCGGAATTGAGTTTACGTATCCTCCGGCTGGGCAATGATTCTCGGAATATTATGTAGGTTTGCACATGGTTCCATTCCATAAAAAAATGGCTCTGCCTCTACTGTGATAACGGCTCTGCCTTAGCTGTGTTTTTTTTTTTTTTTTTCCTGTCTCTGTCATTCCTTCCGCTCTATTGTTTGACTGTTACATTTTGACAGTCTTCTTCCGCCTATCTCCTTTTCTTCCTTTGTTCACTTCTTTGCTGCCTCCTTTGTCTGTCTCTGTCTTTTCTGCCTCCATTGCCTTATTGCTAATTCAGGTACTTCTCCTTTGCCACAGGGTTTATTCAACTCTGTTTATAAACCTGATAGACTCACAATCATCCATGCACAGTCAATTGCACATAGGAGCCATTTATACTCCCAATTATCTTCTTCTCTTAACTCTTCCCCTTTTTCAAAATCCAATGGCCCTCATTTTGTCCTCATACTCTACACCTTGAATAGCTCTCTGCTTCTTTGCTATCCTCTACTCCTTGACTGATGCTGCTCCTTACTTCTCTTTTTGTTGTCTTTTCTACCTCTCTTTTTGCCTCCTCTGCTCCTTGAATGATGTTTCAGGTGCTCCTCCTTTGTCATCTCCTTTGCCATCAATGACAACATTTCCAACACTTTGCAGAGCACTGTCTCCCACTCAGGGGTGCTTTTCAAAGCACTTTCTTCCCTTAGAGACTGTGTTGCCCCCCTAATCTAACCAAATTCCCTTTGAATTGGTAATTGAAATTTTATTCATCCTTTTGTTTGTTGTGTTTTCAACTGTCTGATGCCTTATAGAGACCAGTGACTTTACTTGATTCTTCCTCCTTTGAAAAGTAATTTTGTTCAATGTCTCTTTAAGTGTTTTTCTTTATCATTGACAAATCAAATTCAAAGTATTTTTATTTCTGCATTAGATCCATTTGTTTTCGTAAAGTAAACTGTCGTTAAATTCTTCATTTCCTGTAGGAAAAATTGTAGTTCCATTCTTCATTTTTCCTAAAAGAGAAATTGTTGTTAAATTCATCGTTTCTCAAAGAAGAAAGCATTTGTTTTTTTTATTTGATGCATATAGTTTCCTTTTTGCATTCACATTAAGGGGACTGAAAAGAAAAACCTGCATTTGCATATATTGGATTATGTGTTTTGCATAGGAACAAATTAGGAAAGTTACATATTAGTTTGTGCTCTTTGTTGTTTGCTCTCAAAACTGATTTCTCTTTCCCTTTAGTAGCTAGGACTTTCATTGAAAAAACTGAAATTGAAAAGTTTGCTTATCATTTTAGTTTGCATTTTAGGAATTTTCATTACATCATCGCGATGAAACTTGAAAGGAAAATTGATAAACAAGATCAACTTAAAATTTACATCAATTACCTGATAAAGCATTTGAACCATAACGATAACATTTAGAAGTTCTAGGCTAGAGACGTGTTTTGGCGTCGTAAAATATAGCAGCTGTCGTTAATTGTCTGCGATACATTCTGAGTGTGACACCTCACTCCACGTACGTAAGTATATCGTAGCTCATCCACATACTTTCGGGTATATCGGGCGGTGTTACAGTACGAAAAGTATAAATGGGTGCTCTCACTATGAGGTTTCACATCAAGCAGCGCTAATACGGACTTGGGCCTGACAACTTTAGGTTGCTATCCATCCATAGTGAACCGAGTCAGTCACCTTGTAAATTGTGATACATCGAACACAGTATTCGAGGATATTTCCTACCCGTACTTCTTGGTTCGCCAGGAGGTATTCTGCAGTTCACAGTTTCTTGGAAAACCTTTTTCCTAGCATTACCCTTTTATTTTGTTTATTTTTTTTCTAGATAACATAAATCAGTCATCGTCAAAGAAAGAAATCCTTTTCTCTGTCGTTCGCGTAGATTAGCATTGAAACCACCTTTACCACCGAAAGTTACTCCTGTTCGACGAAGGCGACATAACTCTACCGAAAATAGTACTATTAGTACCTCTGGTGAAGCATCATATTCCCATATACTAGAGTCAGCACAAGTTGTTTCTACAAATCTTGGTTTCTCTACTATTGTCAAGATGGAGTCTTCACAATTACCCGTGGTCATGATCCATCCAATCAGTGAGACCATACCTCTCGAACCCGATGTTGTTCAACCGAAAGTTAATCTGGATCCCATCGTGGTTTAGGGGGAAGTTGTTATTGGTCAAACTGGACATCATCCCTAGGACCAATGAAATAGGATCTATCATCCCCTTATATTTCAGTTTCTATATTCCCTAAGTGGAGAAAATCTTGATCCCAAAGTCGAACAACCGTAAGTTGTTTCTGTATTGGTCACTCCATAATCTATTGTAGCCATTGAGCCTCCCATATCGCGCAGTCAACCAACTGAAATATACTTTGGGCTTGAGAGAAAATTTATTCCACCCGGTTTGATTTCGATTGAAGAAATACCACAAGATGAGACACCTTTAACTCTAACTCATTTTTGGTAGGAGCTTTACCTGTACGAGTCTCTTCCTCAATCACCTTCCTCTGCTTTTTTTTTATCCTGTTTCACTTCGAGTTCCCATAGATTCTATAGGGTATACATTGGGTCATTTGACCATGGCTGAGATAACATCCCAGACTGAACCATCTATTTCAGTTGCGACAACATCTAATGTTGCTTCATCTTCGATGTTTTGTCCATTGACTTTACCCATGCCATCATCTAGAATCCTATCTGGTTCCTCCCTTATGAGTATTGAATGGCTTGATCCTTTATTCACATATTCAATGCAATATCAAGCTGGTCCCATTAGTTATTCCCCTTGGTGGCCAGTGATTTCACAGAAATTACCCTCTGAAATTCCAAAATTCAATGAAAACCCTGGATAAGACCCGTCAACGCATGTTATACATTATCATTTGTGGTCATCAAACTTCTTAAATGATGACTCCATTAGACTACGTCTT
Source organism: Pinus albicaulis (assembly GCA_034641835.2). Classification (NCBI taxonomy): domain Eukaryota; kingdom Viridiplantae; phylum Streptophyta; class Pinopsida; order Pinales; family Pinaceae; genus Pinus; species Pinus albicaulis. The sequence goes on along the minus strand of CM076573.1, from coordinate 820,080,873 downwards.
TTCTAGTGCACACTCACTAGTCCAACTGCACAATGAGGATGGTTCTTTTACTGTGTCAACCTCGTTAAAAAAGGAAACAGATTATGAGGATAGTTCTTTTCCTGTGTCAACCTCGTTAAAAAATGAATCAGGTTTTGAGGATAGTTATTTTTTCTTGTGTCAACCTCGTCAAAAAATGAAACAAGTGCCTTTGAGGATAGTTATTTTACTGTGTCAACTTCGTTAAAAAATTAAATAGGCAATGAGCATAGTTCTTTTCCTGTGTAAATCTCATTAAAAAATGAAACAAATCCTCTCCTAATTACGACGATTCTTCCATCTGATCTCGTAAATGAACCTTCATTCCATCCAGCTATTAGTAACCAGTAATCTACTTAGGTGAATGAAATGAAGCTTGGGGGGCACCTACTCTTGCAGAGGGCATTCGACATGTGCTCTTGCAAGGGGAATTTGACATGTGCTCTTACACGGGGCATTCAAAACACTCTTACCTATTGCATCCAATCAATTGCTGAAGTTCGGGGGTAAAAACTGGTTCAGAGCTCCAAAATCCAAATGGTAACTTTCAAATGGTAAAAATGAATGGTAAACTCTTTTAATTAGTCATTTGATTATTTGCAAATAATATTTATTGTTGTGACTATGGTTTTATTCTATTTTTATCATGAAACAGGTATTTTTAATCCATTTGATGTTGTTCTGAACAGGTTTTACATCTGATGAATAGATTAGTCGGGCAGATTTATTTAAAGAATGATTTGACCACAAAGCATACTTTTATCCTTATTTTTCGAGCTTTTTTAAAATCGAAAAAGGACTTGAAGTGCACTTTTATCTCTTTTTCGAGCTTCTATAACAACGAAAAAGGAACCCCTGGAATCTTATTTTAGCTCTTTTCAGACTCTGATAATATGAAAAGATTGCCGAGCACTTGTCTTTTCGAGCTCGTAAAAGTAAATGAATCAATATCTACTTAGTATAAGTTTAACCCTTTTCCGGACTTAGATAGATTATTTATGAAAAATGAATACCTTAGTCAAACATGACTAAAGAGGGTCTCTCAGATATTATTTTACACTTTTTCGGATCTGAGTGACAACTTTACGAAAAAGTACTTATGGAGTTTTATTTCATCCCCTTTTTCAAAATATCTAAATATGAAAAAGGACCGGGCTGTCACTGTTGTTAGGCTCGTTAAAACATAAAACAGGGACAGACTTGTCGATCATGGCAAGAATCAGGTTTCATTCATCGCTAGACTCGTTAAATTATTAAATAGTGATACATTGTTCACCCGAAGGGTTTAATTATAGATCAAGCATATGTTATCCTCCTCAAGCTTGTTTAAAAATAAAGAGGTACTAGTCGAAAAATGATCGGGGAAAATTTGGGAAAGTTAACAGAACTTTTTACGGTAGTAGATCGTTCTTGAACATGACACTTCACTCCATCATCGTGACTGTTTGGGTTGGGTAATATTCTTGACGGTTCATTCATACCTATGGTTCATCATACCTTCACTTCGGTTTTGGGTCAATGCTGCCAACTCATCTCAGTGTCGCCGATATGTTCAAGAGAAGTCATCCAGTGAATACTCATCCTTATGAAATACTCATAAACCTTAATTCTCATGAAAGTCATCCCTAAACATTGCTATATCAAGTCATCCTTTGTCTCTGAAATCAGTAACTCTTGTTTCGCAATAAAGTGGCTTCCTATCGACATCAAATCATCATCCAACAAGTTCACTCAGAAACATCATATTCCAGTACCATGAGGCTTGTTACAGCATCGACAAGATCCTCGCTTCTGGAATTTTGATCGAAATATTTTGTTTGGTGTTCGACATCAAATCATCTATTCACGCCTTAAAAAATGTACTGCAGTACCTTGAGTACCATTGACATCAATGGTGGTTCTCTCGCGTTTGTTAACAACTCACATAATTGGTTGGTAATCAAATGATATCTTACCATGTTCGACTACAAATCATATATTCGCATGGCTATACTTGTACCCGAACGATCGAGTGAACGAGATAAGAAGACCCCGGATCTAGTTTCAGCCATCCGAGCTGCGATTTCAAGATTGTTGTACACATCATCTGTACAGTGGCCTTACATACATATCGTCATCTGAACATGGGCCTATATCTATAGGCATGTCTCTATTGGGCAACATTCCAATGTAGACGACTTTATGCATTATGTACATGTTATTAGATAGTTTATGTGCTAAGCATGGGAATGACTTCCCTCAGTAATTCATGATCAAGAGGATATATCATGATGTAATGTATTGTAATATTAATGCAGGTCGCCACTCCACTTCAGCTCAAGCCCATCAAAGTGTAAGCATCTCATTCAAAAAATATTTTTATTATTATTCTGACTTCATGTTTTAGGGGGAAATCTGTTATAGGTCAATTTGGGCATCATTCCCAATGACGTGGTTAAGCTGGACATCATCCCCAGAACCAATGAATAGGGTCTATCATCCCCTATCATTTCAGTTGCTACATGACCTAAGACAAAGAACAAAGAAAAATCATCCATGACTTCCATTGCAAGGTTTCCAAGATTTGAAGTATATGTTATAACACCTATAAGCTCACCAACGCAGTCTCTCAAGGGGCTAAGTGAGTTGCATATGCAGTTACCTCCATTCAAGGGTGCTCTGCAAAGCACTTCCCAACACTCAAGGGTGCGTTGGTCAATTGGGAGCGAAATTCTCATTGTTCCGGAATCTCCACTTGGCCAGTGCCTTCTAGAAGAGTGCATATGTGTCAAAATTCAAATCCGTGTGTCCATTTGATACCTCTGATATTGGGAACATGTCTTGCCTATTATTAGAAATTCATTGATTGTGAAACTACCTTCAGCTCATCTATAAATTGAGCACATATCCTAGTGCTTAAAAAGGAAGAAATTGAGTAGAGAAATGTTGGTGGAATTTCAATTGAGGATTTGATTTGAGTGATATGCTGCTGGAGAGATGTTCATTGTGATGAGGCTGGAGATAGTGACATAAAATAAATCGTTGGTTGTAGCCTCCCCTTCTATCCATTAATAAATATTGTTGTTTACTTTCCCACATATGTATATGTATAAGCTTCTATCTTTCATATTATGAATTCTTATCTGATGTATATGGTTCATGTTTCATTGGTTTAACTGAATAACTTGAATATGCATCTGTATATTGAAATATCTTTGTTGTTTAGTGTTCATTCTTGCAGGAAGTATTTTGGCGATCTAGCTTGGATTTGAAGCTACAGCAAGAGCGACAGAAGGAAAATAGGAAGCACTTGGACCCCAAGTAGGTTTCTTGATGTATTCTGTGTGTCTATTTACTATTAGGAAAAGTATTTGCAAAGTCTTTAATGTGTTGTTATAAATGCATAGCACCACATTTAGGGAAGAATTTTTTATCCGTAATTCACAATTCCGCATAACACACACACACACACATATATATATATATATGAGTTATTTTTTATATGGAATTTATTCATTGATATATGTTAATATTTTGTTTGTATAGTTAAAAAATATTGGAAATTATTTCTATTTATGTTTAGAAATTAAAATTATAATATTACTATAATTTTAAAATTAAGATTTATTTTGTAATATATTATTATACCAATATGTTTTTTTATCTTTTTATCTTTTATTTTTATTTTTTCTATACATATATTTTTGGGTTTGATGTAAATCTTAGTTATTAGGAAGGTGATATTATTTTTATTTTTATTTTTCATTTTCTATTGTCGGTGTATATATATATATGAAAGTTTTTGAAAACTGGTCTTTGATAACAAAGCTATTGAGTGATGCCCAACTTGTAATTCACAACACTCTAATTAACTTGCTAAATTAAATTTCAAATTTATCTTGGCTTTAATTTCTTTTTTTAAAGAAACGGTTATGTATTGCATTAACACAGTCTATTTTGAAGGCCAAAACCTTGTATATCATAAGCCACAAATTCTTCTTCTAATATCCAAAACTTCAAGAAGGATTGCCACAATTTACATTTGAACTGCATGTAGTTGTTCTAAACTGATTTTCTACATACAATCTCCAAAACACACCTACAAGCACAATATATTTACATGATGTAACAAAAAAAAGACTAACAAATAACTAAATCACTACAAAACCTCCATGATAGAAGCGACTTGAACTTCATTTACTTCTCGTTTAGCCTAAGAAGAAGGAGAGTCCTAGCCAATGACGAAATCAAAGCTACCTTCCTTGTGTTGCATTGAAATCCCATGTTGTGCCATGATATCCTCATCTGCTCCATTACGGTCCTCACCGGCACTGACTTCCCCTGTTTGAGCCAAATTATCCACATGAAAACTCAACATTTCATTTTCTAATTACAATATATCCAGCTTGACCTCCAATATTCCCATTTTCTAGTTTAAAAGCTCGAAATGGACCTATGATTCAAACATAATCATCTCAACATGCTTTGAGACCAAAGCGATGAGGAGTTCTAGAGCACCCGCCATTTTAAATAAAGAAATGTCGAGTTCTTCCTCTCCAATTCCTTAATCGCGCTCCATAAACTTGAACCTGTACCAAGCCTACTGACAAACTTGGCGAATTGTGGCTCTAATCCCTTACTATATGCCATCAAATTCATTCCAGTATTTTATATATGCCATCAATCTAAGTCTCCTTGATTTGAATCCTCTGTCTTCACCATTAATGCTACCTCGATCCACAAATACCAAGTGATCATGAAAATCAGTGACCATAATGGAAAGATTGTAGTCTAAAGCAAATTCCAATAAGGGAAAGATTATCACACATGTAAATTTCATCTCAAATGCAAGAATAAAGGCCTCCCGCATTCTAATGAATTTATTTACCATTTCTATGCCTCTCCATTTATCCTTTAGCTAACATAGCATGATGAAAACTGTCGAGGTGGTCGCACGAACTCGTCTCTCCATGTTAGATAATGGCTACCACAGTGCTGAGGCAATTAATAATGTTTTGAATGATACCTGACCAGGAGGTTTAATGAGACTTGACGCCTTATTCCATATTTAATTCCAAGAAATGTTTGAGGCATAAAATTTCCAAATCTATTCCTCATGGAATTGCTTTTGTATGCATATCCCTTACATCAATCTTTAACACACCTTGTTCTAATATAGCTCTTTGATTAGCCAAAGAGTGCCACATGTTAAGGTTTCTATTGACGTGTAAAGTTCAACCAATTCAAGTTTATCTAATAATAACTTAGTTCAACGTTGAATATGAGCTAAGATCTACTCTTCATTCTCTTTTATTGTATTCACCTATTGAATCACAATCGTTGAATCACCAAAGACCATCAATTTGTGAATTCCCTTGCAGTAAGCTAGTTCCATGCCTTGCCACAAAGCTAGATATCCGGCTTGGTTATTTGTAGAAATCCCTAAATCCTAGTAAAATTGAAGTTCTCTTTCTTGATTGAGGCGAAAGATAATGCCTCCCGCTCTTGCCTTCATGTTTGTTTGGATTTAATTATAATATAAAATACATCGAAGTTTATAAATTGGAGTTAGCAATTTCCTTTTGATATTCTATTTTTTTTAATCTATTTTCATTTATATTATTATTATTATTATTATTGGGCTTGTTGGTCGACAGAAACATTCTTCAGTCCAGTATGAGGGTGATGTGCAATTTTTTCCATGGTCAATGTGAAGTTGACATGTGTCTCTTTTAAAATAAAAGTAAAATATTCCCTAAAAAAATGTCGCTTTAATAAAAAACAAAAATGAATATACGTGGTTGGTAGGAAGGAGATGTAAAAATATTTCACTCTTACTCTCAACCATAAATAAAACGCCCAATCTAACTAATAGACGAAATGACTCTTTTTTGAACATTTTTTTTGGCTAATTAAGTTTAAGTTGTTTAATATGCAAGTTTAGAGTGCCTCGTAGGTTTTGAAGCGTGTTGAATCCATTCATGCATTCAAAAGTGCATTTTAAGCATCAAGAAATCACATTTTTGTTGTAAATTTCACTATCAGATTTTGACCAAGAAATCCATTTCCTCTATTTATCCATGTGAAATAACATAATTTCATATTAACTTTACAAAAATAAATTAACTAAAAGTAACAAAATTCTTATATTTTTACTTTTGAGTGTGAACAAAATGTATAATTCTTATACTTTTTAAAAGTATTTTAATATAATGCTTATAGACTATTAAAATTTATATATTTAAATCATTTATTATTATTGGGGAGAAAAAGTGTGTATGTGTGTGTGTGTGTGTGTAGTGTAGTGTTTGTTGTGAAGATAAATCCCTTCTGTGGACAGAGGCAATCTCTCTAGCCCTAGAGTGGGTCTAGCAACTTGTGAGACATTCTAATGCAAGCTTCCTTACTTAATATTCAAAATGAGACAAGAAAAGAGATAGTGTTACCTTTTCGTGATGCTATTCTTAAACACTTTGATGGTGGCCTTGATCCATGATCCCTTAAGCTCATTCCTCGCTACAAGTGGCATATGATTACCTGCAGGAGATCAAGAGGAAAAAAAAAAGGTAATCCAATACATAATATTCATGAACATCAGCTATCTAATAGACCAAGGAACACTACACTATTTGTGCAAATGATTAGACAAATATAGAAAGCAAACACCAAATTTTTTATTAATGAATATAGAAGAAAGAGCTTACAATCTAGGCCTTGATGTTGGAGGCCTCCCTTTGGTGATGTATGAGTCCTTCACTGAAGCTCTAAAGAATTTCTTCTCCTGAATAGCTTAGGTGCTATCACAATACAAGAGTGTAAAGGGAATGAATGATCTTACCAGCCCAATAATGACCAACCAGTAGTGGAGGGATGGGGATCAATTTATAGGAAGGGAGAAGAGGTTGGGAGCCCATGAAAGGAGGAGGAAGTTCCACTTTCTAAGGGATAAACCACCGTTGATAAGATCAAAGCTCTAAAATCAGAGAGCTCGACCATATCACCACCGAATAACAACCAACTCACTGCCCTAGAGATTCTAGAGGTTGAATTTTCTCCTCCATTTGAGGAAACATTGCCAGAATTGGATCAGCACAAAAAGAGCACTGAAAGCGTTAGGCCAGAACTGTCAACCTGCCATCAGCATGGGCAAGCCACTAGAGAAGTGCGTTTATCCAGAAATTTAGGTTTTTGACCAAGTCTCTCCAGTGATATTGCAAGGTATCTTTCTTTAATTCTTCAGAGGACATCTTTGTGTATTTTTCCCAAGTGGATATACTGCACAGGACCTATCACAGGGCACTTGAGGATCAAGGACGAGAAGTGAACAGGGTGACAAACTATTGTGTAACAGTGTTAAGCATTATAAATATTTTAATGTGTAAAATAAAAGAAGTAATTGTAAGTAACAAATTTCAATTATTTACCAATGAAACTAATAAGAATGAGATATGTAATTCATTTAATTCTTAATATAAAATTGATATGTGACATTTAAATTTAAAAAATCAATTTAGATTATATATATATATATATATCTATATATATATATATATATCTATATATATATATATATATATATATATATATATATATATATATATAATGAATAATTTTCAAGCATATACGATGCACAACAGTTTGTAAGTTCCCCCACAAAGAATCAAGGGAGGATGGCGATGGTGAAGGTAGAAAACCCTAATGATGGTAAACATACTCGAATGCAGATCACCTCGAGCCAACAGCATTCGATCCAAGGCGAACTTCGGGCCTGAGGTGCCTGGAAAAGGTGTCAGGGTACGAAGGACACCTGGGCTGCTCACGATACCACTCAGCAGGCATTGGGAATGGTGAGGGAGACATCGCAGGTTTAGGCCACGAGAGAATGGCGTTATGGTTTATTGTTGTCCCTAATCTTGCTGCACTATGTAGATCAAAGCACGTGCCCTCAACATTTGTAGGGGTTTACCATTTCAGGGGAAGCGTCTTTCCTCAAAACAATGCAAATAACCATGGTTAGAGAACGGGAATTTGTGGATATTGATCCCGAGCGAGGCGAAATCCTAATGGTTTGGGGTTTGGATGTTTCAGAGTGGAATATTGAGAAGTATATCCATCCAGGAGGGCATGCAGGAGTTAAGTCACGAGGCTCGGGGGAGGTTTGGGGGAAAGGCAAAGTGTTAGGGTTGTTGGAGGAAAGCCTCCTCAGTACGAGCCGCGGAGCCTGGTCAGTGGACAAAAGCCCATATTTGTAGCATATTTTCACACCCTCGTTGTCGGAGAAAGTGGTGGAGGAATCGAAAGGAAACCAAGTAAGTACCCTCTCGTCCTGTGGTCTCAAAAAACCTGTTTTTTCAAGAGGGCTTGACGAAATCGTGGCCAGTTGTGGGTTTAAAGGGAACGAAGGTCTGAAGTCCTTTCTGGTTGAGTCTCAAGGGCAGTCGGAACCAATCAGGGGGTTTCGTTTGGACTGCGCAATTGCATATAAAAACCTGTCACCGACGAAGGAAACGGTTTTTCATGAGCCTCCTTACCCAATCCAGGGTGTCGAGGAAGTGGAATCTTGGTTGGAAACTGATAAGAGCTTCCTGAAAAACCTTGGTTCAGTAGGGGGAATGAGAAGTGACTAGATCAGAGGGGTTTTACCTCCGGATCAAGCAGAGAAACAGGAAAGGGTTCTAGGTATACGTCGAGAAGAGGTGGGTCTTACATGTACTGGGGGCAGGAAGGGTCAGGTAGGAGAGATCCCATCTCACATAGAGGTTCCAAGCTCGGATTCAGGGCAGTGAAGACTGCTCATTTCAGAAGGACCCAATGCAAAAGGAACTATACGTGGGCTTGGGGAAGGTGGAGGGAACAAGGTTGCAGGAGGTAAGAGAAATAAAACTAATCTAATTAAGAAAGAGGATACAAACCCAAGCCTGGTGTTAGGCGTTGATATTCAGATCAATGAGGTAATGGAGGTAACTGAAACCATATTAGTGGGTAGAGCTAAGTGGAAAAATATTCGGCTAATTACATCAAGGAATGGCTTACTATAGCCTGGAAAGAGGCTCCAAAGCGGCAGGTCAAAGTATTCACCCTTGCGCGTGGTTGGTTTATAATCAAATTCAGCAAGAATGAATCTCTAGAATGGGTTATGAGGAGCAATTGGATTTCTGGCAAGAGCCCAATTCTCTTGAAAAAATGGGACCCTTTGTTAGATGCGCAGCAAGAAAAGGTGGAAGAGTCACTGGTTTAGGTAAATCTTCTCAGATTGTCGATCCCTTTCTGGACGGAGTCAGTTTTTAGGGTCATTGGGAACACCTTAAGCCAGTTTCTATAATTCGATATGTCTTTTCAACAAACGATGGACAAAACTGCAGCTCAGATCTTGGTTAGCTTAAATCCCAATGAAGGTCTGGTAGAGGAAATCAACTTGAAATACAAGTACTTATCCTTCACACAGATGATCAACTATGAGCAGATGCCTTTTCGGTGTCACCGATGTCACAAATATGGGCAACTGGAAATGGAATGCCCCTTGGGGTATAGGCAACGAAGGAAGCAGAAAAGGGGGGCAAGTGTGGTAGGGAAAAGTAAGGAAAAGGAAAATAACACAGAGGAGGGAGTGGAGGTAATGGAAGGGATGGAAGGGGACAAAATGAAACAGGAATCAGAGGAACCTTAGGATATGCAGACTAATATCGTCAACAATGCAGACTCCCCCCAGCCAAAGGATGGGTTGACCATCCCCTGGGAAGGTGTAGAGGATGCCTTGGCACCACAGATGGAGGGTACAGTCCTGGACCCTATCCTTTCTCTAAATTATTAGTTGGTTTCTTCTCTTTATACTCATTCAAGGCCTCGTCCCTCCAGACCTAAAATTATGGATTTATTTCATGTTGGATTTGTATCGGAGGCATTAGATAGTATCATAACTGCAATCCCTGAGATCAACCTGCAACTTCTTCTAGCCTCTAGCTCTGAGGGCCCCTCTCTTCTGGCCTTCTCCCCCGTGAAACCCCATTACAATATTAGACCCAACAAGAAGAAAATAATGTAGTGGGTGGTTCAGGCCCTCATCCCATATCGATTGGTCCTCACAAATATAGAGGTAGGAAGTCTAATATCTCCAAAGCCCAGTTAAGAGCCAAACTTGATATAGCCGATGGGAAACAAATTTCTCTATCAGGGGTGCTTAGAGTAGCGTAGACCCCCTCCCATGGCTACAAATGACTATTTTGTCTTTCAAATATAGAGCGTTTCCTAGTACTTCCAAAAAAATAGCCTTAAGGGACTTGGACAAGTCCTATGATCCAGATGTTTTAATGCTTCAAGAAACCCTTCCAAGCTGCTTCCGGGGTGGTCATTCCAAACCCTGGATGCAAAAGGAAGGCCAGGGGGTTTGGTGATGGGAATCAGAGATGGAATACTGAAGGAGGTAAATACATGGGGATTGGAACATGCTCTAGGAATGGAGGTCTACTCCCTTGAATTTTGTTCGTCTTTAACGATAGTGAATGTATATGGTCCCTGTACAGGCAGATTTCCTTTCTAGAATAATTTTTTCTCTAAATCATTTATGGGGAACTCGAACTTGGTGATTGGAGGAGATCTGAATTTCTCCCTGGGGCTATCAGAAGCTTGGGGACCCTCTGCCCAGGTCGATCCCCTAACAAAATTTTTCTTAGACAAGATAGTCTCGATGAGTCTTGTTGACATTAATCTGATCAAGCCACACCCAACTTGGAGGAATAGGAGAATTTGGGCGGATCGAGTGATGAAGAGATTGGATCGGTTTCTTCTAAAAGAGGAATTGGTGAGCAGAATCTCGATGTTCAGACATTAGGTAGGGGAAGGCGGAGATTCGGATCACCTTCCTATTCTTCCAGAACTAAAATGCCCAAATAAGAAGCTAGGATCCCCCTTCAAGTTTAACCCATATTGTCTGAAGGATGAATTCTACAATAAGTTATTTCAAACAACTTGGAGTTCGGGGGATGAGGAGTTGGGAAGGGAAAAAGGATACCTCTTCATGGAGAAACTAAAGTTAATGAAAAAGGCCTCTCTGGAATGGGCAAAAAAGAAGCGGTTGGTCGAGGAGGAAACCACGTGTAAGATAGGAGAGGAGTTAGACCGGCTTGAAAAGCCAAAGGAAGATGGATATGAATCTAGTGAGAAAAGGGATAGAATCAAGTTACTGGAAACAAACTAAAGGAAAATCCTACTAGAAAAGGAAGATCAGTGGAGACTTAAAAGCCAAGCTATCTGGCTGACAGTGGGGGATGAAAACTCAAAATTCTTTGAAAATTTTGCAAAAGGAAGAAATAATATTAACACTATTTAGGGCATGAATTTGGAGGAAGGGAGGACAACTAAATCCTTTGAAGAGCTAGCCATTCTGGGAAAAAATCACTTCAAAACGCTCTTTATAGCCCCCGCTGAAGCATCTATTGCGGAGGTGATTCGAGTGGTGCATTGGCCCCCCCCCCCCCCCCGCTATGCAGAGGAGGAGGAAAATGAAAATATTATGAAACCTGTGTCCAAAGAAGAGATTCAGGGGATCCTAAAGTCAATGCAGATGGACAAAAGCCTAGGCCCGGATGGGTGGATAGTGGAATTATTTCAACACTTTTTCGAGACCTTGGGGGAGGAGTTGGCAGGGGTGGTTGAAGAATAAAGGATCAAAGGCTCCATCTACCAACCTTTTAATTCAACCTTCTTGTCTCTTATCCCCAAGATGGAGGACTCAATATCCTTCGAGGACTTTAGACCCATTTCTCTATGTAATTGTATCTATAAAGTTATAGCAAAGGTGATCATTGTTCGTCTGAAGACCATCCTATCTAGGAACATTTCAAAATAGCAGTTTGGATTTTTGGATGGAAGACAGATCCATGAAGCAGTTGGAGTGGCTCAAGAAACTCTTCATAGCCTCAAAAGGAGTGAGAATAAAGGAGTCATTGTTAAAATTTATCATTCCAAAGGATACGACTGCATAATTTGGCTTTACCTTTGTCTGCTCCTGACACACCTACGATTCGGGATTGACTTTATAAATTGGGTGATGGGATTCATCACAAATATAAGTTTTTCAATTTTGATTAACAGGGCACCCACCCCGTTTTTCCATATCTAGAGAGGTCTACGCCAGGGGTGTCTGCTTTCCACCCTTCTCTTCCTCTTAGTATCAAAAGGCCTTAGTCAGATGATACTTGAAGCAAGAAGGAGAAGAGACATCAAAGGGATTGAAGTCGTTGTCAATCTCAATATTGCCCACCTATTGTTCGTTGACGATATAATTTTGTTTAGTACTGGTAGTAGACCTGAAATCCGACAAATTAAAGATATTCTAGACATGTTCCTAAAAGAAAGGGG
>CM076573.1:819631019-820063519 GCA_034641835.2 Pinus albicaulis | reverse complement strand
AATGACGTGTAGTAGATTGACCCCTAAAGTGTGAAGTTTAAAAATATGTTTAAGGACTGAAGTGCTTTATCATGCCAAAGATTGGATCGAAGACCACAGCTGCATACCTGCAAAAATCAATCAAGGATTACAATGCAATGTAAACATCACTGACGTAGGCATTCCCATGCTCAGATTAAACATAACTCGATGAACTAGTGCGAAAATACACTAAGAATCATGTCAACAATAGACACAATGTGGACACAATCATCAAATATGATTCTATCTGCATAATCATGAATACAGAGCTCCTTGCTGTCTGGATGGATGAAACCACATCCAGGTTCTTGATCTCCATCTATTCAATCCACAATACAAATCTAATCATGTGAATACATGTATTGAATTCTAACATGGTAGAAACCACTTGATTATCGGTCAATGATGAGAATTGTTAACAAGTGCGAGAGAAACCACCATTAATGTCAATGGTCCTCAAGGTACTCCCAGTACAATCTAGGGAGTGTGAAAAGATGTCCTAAAGTCGAACACTCATAGAATTGTTTGATCGAGGACCAATGATGAGAGCCTATCATCGAATGTGAGAAATGTACCATTAAGGCATGCAGGCCTCAAGGTACTGAAGAGTGTTTCTAGATCAACTTCCTAGATAATGAGCTGAAGTCGATAGGAAGCGATCCGTCGTAGGAGGGCCTACGACACAAAACTTCATGTCAATTTTTGAAGAACTTTTTTGAAAGGACTGACTCATGGATGGCCGACATTGAAGGCTATAATTTGAAAGGTAATTTGAACTGAGGTTGGACTTATCCTGAACATATTGGTGAAATGACACTTAGAATTGGCAGCATTTGACTCAAATATAATACACAAAACTTGTTGAATACTTTCAATGACGTTCGATTAACTGTGAGACAAATGGATTTCCCAACACGGACACAAATGTGACGGAGTGTCATGTTCAAGACTCATACTGCCATAAATGAAATAAGAAAATGAAATATTTTTCCCAATTCCCCCCCACCATTACTAGAAAGTACCTCTTTATTTTTGTCACTCTTGAGGAGGATAACATTTGCTTGTCCTGTAAGCTCATCCTTCGGATGAGTCCTTTGAAGTATTTTTAATGAACCCTAAGAAGGATTAGTTCAGTCTCGTCATGATTGACGAGTCCTACATAGTTTAAATTTTACAAGTCCAGTGAAGGGGTAACTTGATGTTGTTTTTATGTTTAAAGAGTTTGAAAAGACACAAAATGAAAACTCATGTTTTTCTTTCAATGTAAAATTTTAACGAGCCTAGAGAAAACAAACCTCAGTGTTTTTCAGTTTTAGTGAGTCAGGAGAAAAACATAATCAAACTACATAATATTTTTTTCTTCGTAAATTTAGTCCCTCAAGCCTGAAAAAGGATAAAACAATGCACGAGAGAACACTATTGACTATAATTAGTCAGCATATACCTTTTTTGTAAATAGTCTAGTTCAGTCTGGAAAAGGGGTAAACTTATATTGAATAGACGACTATTCATTTACTTTTACGAGTTCGAAAAGTCAAGTACTCAGTGATTTTTCATGTTTAGAGAGTCTGAAAAGAGCTTAAAAGAGAATTCTAGAGTTTCACTTTTTCGTATTTTCCGAGAGCCCAAAAAAGTGATAAAAGTTTTCTCAACATCAAAACTATCCATTTTTATGTTATAACTTGTTTACATCACATTAAACCCAAAAAATTATCATATCTACTCAGAAACCACGGAAAAAAAAAAAAAATAATAATAATAATAATAATAAATAAAAATAAATAAATAAAAATAAATAAATAAAATAAAAAATAAAAAATAAAAAATAAATATAAATAAATATAAATAAATAAATAAATGAATGAATTTAAAAGTCAAAGCCATAAAAATTAATATTTTAATAGACCAAAAACTTATAAAAGTTCAAAAGTAATTTTAATTTTTCTATTTGATTTTTTAACCAATTGAGAGCAAAAAATAGGGTTTTTTACCACAAACTTCAGGAGCTAATTTCGAGCAAACTGTTGGACGATATCCAGCATCGTCTTCTCCAAGTAAGAGAACTCTTCATTATCTTCATTTTCATCCGATTAATTTTTCATTTTAGCCATGTATTTGGTTTTTTGGGGATGTTTTTATTTTTTAATTGTGCCCTCGAATGTGCCTGGTTTCCCTTCATCGAGACCTCGCGCATTGACTATTTTTTACATAGATAAATTTGTGATTTACGCGATTGTTCTCCGGAGAAACCACACAAATGTGCTCTGTGTAAAAGACAGTCGCGCAAACACCGAGGGTTTTCTAAAAAAGAAATTACGCCCCCAAAATTTGCAAAATAATTCTTAATGGTTCTCTAACTTTCCACAATTTCTATTTTTTGGGATTTTGACCATTCATAATGGAGTTGAGAGATATAGCGCATGAAAACCAAGATTCCAAAGCTTTAAACGATCCAACAACACTGCAGGCCCTATGAGATTGTGGCCTATAAATTTTTTGGATAATTCGGGGGATGAAATCCCTGTTAGATATCATGACTTGAATGGTGAGGGAATGGGATGTCCAAGAGTAGTGTTTCGTGTTAGGAGATCAACATCTCACCATAGATGCTCATGATATATATTTCTTGATTGGACTCTCTCGCAGATGAACATACATATCATTGTATCGACACAAACCAGGTGGAGAGACTACTGCTACTTATTTGAGGCGATATTGTGTTGACAGGGCACAACTCAAGGATGGTAGGATTGAAATCAAAACCATCAAGTGGCTCCCTTTGAAAACCATTTCCTTTACAGTTACCAAATTATATGGAAGTGCAATGCTTCACTTAGCCATAAAGGCCCAGATGCAGATTGTCGTACAGTGTTCACAACCCACCATTTTCAATTGGTGTGAAGGGGTACTTGCCAATATGAAAGGGAAACTTACTAAAGAAAAAATAAGGAAGCCAGAGAACTTTGGATATGGTGGTATCTTGATTTAATTTCTATAGAACATATTGCCCTCTTGGCCCCACAACAGGTTTTAGTAGAGATAGGAGGACCTCGGGATCCTCACATGCTATGTTGGGTCTCGTTGATGGCTTGCCATGGAGGCAATGGCCCGGTGGTCAAATATACTCCTGAGTTATTCATATGGTTGGAGCACCAGATCATCATGATCGAAGACTTTCCGTACGCAGGGATTGATTACAGAGATGACCCAGATATCCCACTCCCAACAAGGATGCAATGGGGTGACTTAGGTAAAAAAAAATTCATTTTGATGGTTTTTATGTTTTTTATTTTTTTTTCATTCAAAGCTAATTATCTGAATTGGTCATGTAGATATTGGCCCGGCTAGACCAATGGGTCTTCAATGTTTTAACAGGTGGGGAGATCAGCTAGTAGCTATTGCAGTTCCTAATGTTGATGCAACAGAGGACTTGATTGAGTTGGAGAATAACCTAGAGAGGTTGGCTCTAGATATTCCAGAGACTGGACTTGATGACTTACCTTTGCGGTACCAGAGGTAGGTAGTTGGAGTTCCAGGGCCAATCAACCACCTACTACGACACATAGCACGTGCTATAATCTTCTATCATGATCACCATCATGGATAGTTGCTAGTCTTTTAGGGCTAGATTTTGTTTTTTTGGTATCAACATGTTCAGACAATAAAGGCCACGGGGCCTCATTTCTTTGGATTAAATTTTTTGTAACACACTTTTTACAGACTATATTACCTAATGGAGACTATTGCTTATCAATTTAGTTTATCTTGTTCAATATCTGGATTAATATTGTTTTATTTACAAATGTTGCAAATGTCTATATAACACATGGTTTTCCAATGCATCACTTAATGTGTTTAAATTTCTCAGAATATGTTGATATTTAAGGTAATCAAATTGTCTTTCCAAGAGACAGACTCGTAAAAACATTCTTAACATTTTGAGCTTCTTAATGCATAGACATTGTTTAAATGTAACACTATGGGTTATGAATCTAGCCTAACAATCAAATGATTAATTCCAAATGATATGGCATCAAATAATAGTTCAATTACTACACTATATTATGCTATGTTATTTGTCGTCCGACCAAGGCATACCCCATGAATAGAAACTAACTCATCAATGGGCGAGTAAATAGCCCAAGCCGCGAAAGAGAGAATCTGAGTACTACGACTAGCGCCATCAATAGAGCCAATGTAAGTCTGAAGGAATGTCGACATATGCAAATCAAGTGTAGCACAAGATAAGCAGGGTAAGTAACAGGAAATCATAAAAAATGTAAAACCTAATGCACACACTAATAAAAATATGAAACAAATAAAGTACAAAAATCTTCCCGAGATAAATCACGCATAATATTTCTTTAGATAGAGACCATTCTAGGGCTATCCCAAATAAACATCGTCATAGTCAACTAGTTCATAAGCCGCTTTGGCTATTACACGTTTTACAATCTAAGGGCCATGCCACATGGGTTCGAATTTACCAGTGCCTAGCTTATAATGTGCTTGATCATAGAACAATACTACTTCCAAATATGAATGAGGATTCACGTTTTAGTCAAACTTAGCCTTAACTTGTTTCTTATGAGCCTCACTAGCCAGTGAAACATCACGGGGAGTCTTATATAGTCGTGCTAAGTACAAAAAACGATCTTCCTCCACAGAGGTAGCTAGTAACAACTCAATGGCTAGTTTCAATGACGAAATTTAACAATCAATTGGAAAAACTACCTCAAAACCGTAAACAAGTTGGAAGGGAGTAAATTTTGTCAATGTTTTCGTGGAGGTACGTATGGTATGCCCACAAGGCTGAAAAAAACATAGTATGCTAGTTTCTTTTATGAATGTCGACAACATGTTTGATCATACTGGTCAAAACCTTGTTAACAACTTCTACTTGGCCATTCACTTGTAGATAATAAGGGGTTTAGATGTCATGGTGCAATCCATACTAGGGATCTAAATTACTATTAAGAAAGAGGAATTTGTCTGGAAGATAATACTTTGCCACAATTTCTGTCTCAATATAGGGAAAGTCACATAATAACTCATCAAATACCAATGATTTATTAGATTTAGATCTTTCAAATTCTAAATCGAACTCTTGTAGGATAACAATCCATTTAGAGTATTCCCCCCCTAGCAATTATCTGGTAAGAATGTACATCATAAGGTTGTAATCAGAGATCATGATTGTTTTGCATAAGAGTATATAGTGATGGAAACATTGGACAACTTGAACGAATGCCAAGGCCAATTTCTCCACATGTGCATATTTGATTTCAGTTTTTGTGAGATTCATACTCAAATATTAGATCACATGTTCATCACTAGATTCATCTTCCTTAACTAGTACCATGCCAATGGTGCCATCAGATGCAGCCAAATACAAAAAGTAGTCCCAAATTAAATTAGGTGGATGCAACAACAGTGTATGGGTCAACATGTTTTTTAATGCATTAAAATATTTTTGACCAAGCTTGTCCCAAATAAATGGGATGCCCTTTTTCAACATTCGAGTAAAACCTTTAGTTAGCTCGCATAGTTAGGTATGAAACTATGTAAAAAGTTCGCTTTCCCTTGCAAACTTTGGAGTTGGTGGAAATTGGAACGAGAAGGAAAATTGACAATAGCCTCTATCTTAACCAGATCAACACGAATGCCTTCCTTTGACACGAAAAATCCCAACAATCAACCATATTGTAGACAAAATATGCATTGGTGAGGATTCAAACAAATATTGTAGTGCCTACATCTAATGAAAATTGCTCTCAAATGTATTGGATGATCTTGCCATTTCAATTGATGAGTTGGTAAGTCATCTAAGTAGGGTTGTACAATATGTTTGATATCGTGAAATGTGTAATACATTGGCCTCTGAAAAATTGCGTCAGCATTCTTCGATCCAAATGGGAGTTTCTAGTAGGCAATGGTTCCCCATGGACAAATGAACATAGTTTTATGTTGATCGACATAGAGTATGTTTATTTTATTGTATCCGGAAAATTCGTCCATAAAAGAGAAAATCTCATTTTTGGCACAATCATCAACAATTTGATCGATATAAGGAATAGGATAATTGTCCTTTGGACAAGCTTTGTTGATATCCCTATAGTCGATGCATACTCTAATGTTCCCTTGCTTCTTGCTAACTGGAAAAATATTGGACACCTAATCATTCAAGGGAACAGGGCAAATGAAACCTGCTCTAAGTAATCTTTCAACTTCACCTTTTATAGCAGCAAATTTTTGTGGATGCATTAGACGTAATCTCTTTCTAATAGGTTTGGCATCCAAGTAAGTCTTAATTTCATGAACTGCAATGTTAGGGTCAATTACTGGCATTTTCTTATAGGACCAGGCAAAAATGTCTTGGAATTCCTTAAATAGGGCTTTATATGTCTCATTTTCGTCAAGGGAGCACGAAGCACCTATGTGAATGTTCTTAGTCATTCCAGTTTTAACTAAGATGTTGATGGGTACAATTGTAGATATGTTTCCTATATTCGTTTCTGAATCTAAATGAAGGATTGAAATAGGACATTGATGACTATCGACAATATCAAATGAAAAGATAGATGAAAAAATCATTCTTAATTTTATTGAGTATAGGTAGAAAAGATGAACGATGATGATAATCGTCCCATGGAATTTCATCCAAAATCATGATTTCCATGATACTTTCATCAGTTGGAAACTCATTATCGAAAGGATCACGAAATTATATTGGTACTAAATGTGATAAATGAGAATAATCATCAATGATCAAATTCACTTGATCAATTTCAGATGATGGTGGTTTGGAAAATGATTGAAAGTGCTTGATGAGCCAATTCAAATAGATTCAAAGGCATCTCACTACCATACAAGGTCAATTCAAACTCTGAAGGCAGAATCCAAGGATAAGAAGATTGCATTGTGCTTGATATAATCATATTAATCTGGGCAATATTATGAGAAAAATTGGGTGGAGGGAGTGCAAAAATTCCCATGAGAGATGAATCCCTAAGGAAACCTACCCCAACATCTTCATACAAAGTAATCGATTTTCCAACAAAGGGCATGCTACCTATAGAATTAGGGTCCGAAGTGTAGTAACACAATTGGTCTACTTTTACAACTTTTCCTTTATAGGGAAACATTATCATACGAAAAAATGACAAGACCAATTCCGACATAACATAGGACCAACTTCGTCCTAGAAAAAGGTTATAATCAAGTTGATCATCAACAACTTCAACTTCATCTGCAATCGTTTTACCCTCTAAATCTATAGGTAGATGATTTAGAATTCCATAAAAGGCTTTCAAAGTTGTGGGAGATGGATTAATGGTTGGAGAACCCAAGGCTTTACAACAAGCAATAGACATGATACACATAGAAGCTCCTTCTTCAATTACCGTATGAAAGACTCGTTTAGTTTCGATGAAAACTATTCTTTGGAATGCCATTTGATGTGAAATTCTAGGTACATAACTCTCAAGATAAAATATAATGAGATTAGAATCCTAGGAATCAATAGATCATATTGTTGACAATAGAAATTTCCTTTGTGTTGGAAAACTTCTAGGGTAGACATTGTTGAAGGTGACATAGCTAGATCTTCAACAATGTTGTAATTTTGATCAGCTTGCGCATAAGGATTGAAAGATGAATTTCGAAGAACACCCTTAGATCTGTAAACCTTAGATCTTGTGGCTACCATAACTTGTGAGGACATCATCATGATATCTGTCGATGTGGAATAAGAGGAAGGATCGTGTGAAACCATCTTACTGCCTTTAGAAGGGAATGGATACTTCAAAAAAATAGGGGTGGGTGAACCTTTAATGAATTTAGTAGCCTCATCAAAATGAGGGCACTCCTTGGTATAATGATCTTCATGTGAGATTAGACAATGATAACAGAGCCTTTTCTTTCCATCTGATGATTTGGTTTTGCGTGATTTCTCTTTCAAAAAAGCATCTTGTTTTGCTTTACCTTTTCCTTTATTTTTACCTTCAACCGATTTATTCTTGCCATTAGATGAATCTACGACATTAATATCAGAAGTAATTTCAGGAGAAGGATTTCCTTTGGGTGAATCTAATAAAGTCACAATCAGAGTAGATTTGGAATTTTTCTTCTTGCTCTTAGATTGCCTAACATAAGCAATCACACCATCAACGACATGAGATCATGTAGGGGTTGAGGTTATTTGAACAGGATGAGGAAAATCTGGAATTTTATCATACAAAGTGTTAGACTGTGTGTAAACAAGGTCTAGATATTGGGCACGAGCAATAAATTTCTCTTCAGTTACAACACCTCCCTTGGCCACATCTTCAGTAAAGACTAGAAGTAAATATTATGTAAACCATTCAACCAAATATTATCTGGAATGAAAACCTTAACTAAATGATGTCTACATCTCCATTCATGTATATGATCAGAAATATGACTAGATGAGGATTATTTCAAAGAAGTCAAAAGTTCAGTACCAATATAATAACGTATTGGTAATTGAAAATGTGTCAAGAAAGAAGTGGATAAGGCATTGAAGTTATGAAAAGAGGCTCATGGTAGCTCAATGTACAATTTTGCTGCTAAACCGACTAACGTTCGTTGGAAAAGTCGCAATCTAATGGAATCATCGATAAATGAATTTGACGTTGATCAAGTGCTCAGTGTTAAGCTCAAAAATGGAAGTGCTCAGAATCATTTGGAACCTGAACGACCGCAAAGTGCTCTTCGCCGGGAATCTAGCGCACTTTGTTTCATCGAAAACCGACTCTGTGTGCGAAATTTAGAGCTTACTGTCCATTTTCTCAAATAGGTAAATTTTTGAAAAAAAAAGGGACAAGCAGCTGCCCAGTCAACAGTCTGTACTTATGACGTGGCATTTGACTGTGTATTTGGTCAAAGTGGTCAAAGGCTCCTCTGGGTGAATCAGGTGGTGACATTTTTCATTTTGTGATTGGTTGCTGAGTTGGGTGATTTTTTGCATTTTTATTGGTTTTTTGAATGAACCAATGGGAAGAGGACACGCGGTGTAGCTAGGGGCCGCCACGTGCCCCCTCCCAAAGGCCGAAACATGGATATGTTCAAAGGTAAAATTTCATATACCATGGTGCAAAATTATATAAAGGTGGAAGGGAGGAGGTCGGGGTCTACCCCGCGACCTCCCCCACACAAGCGCATTGAACTACCAATAGCCTGCGTGTTATAACTTAATATATATGGGCGCAATCATATATATAAAGTTTATGGTATATACCAGCGGGCGGAGGAGGGGGCCAGTCCCCTCACAATAAGACCATTGTGCTATGAATGTGGTGGAGGCTCCGAACTAAACGCGCTTAGCACATTAAACCATAAATTAATCATGCTTAACTCTAATTAATCTAAGCTTATCATTTGCGGTCAGTTTGGCGGAGTCTGCCATTTTTGGCAGAACTCCACATTTGGCGGCGTTAACTGGAGTTCTCTCCAGTTTTGGAGGGATTTCCTAGGCCAAAATTGAACGAATCATAAATTTTCCAAAATTTGACCATTTTTTGGCTCATAAAGAGTCTATCCTAAGAGATTTGGACATTCTGAGCAGTTTGGAGCAGGTTGCAGGAGCAGTAGAGAATTGTAAACACCAGTTTTTTGCCATTTTGAGCTAATACAGAGGCCCAAGCCATGGAAGCTAGACCAAGGAGATGTAGCCCATGAGGGGTGAAATCCTTCATCAAAACACTGTGTTAATGGATCATTTGATGGTTTCTTGTACATTTTATTGTTGTTGTTCAACACTTTGTTTTAATGTTAAAATGCTCATGAATTTAACATAAAAATTGATTCAAATACCTGTTTAACACTCACAAACACCTCAAGGAAACCTATGCACATGAAGAAAATGATCAACAATTTATTTATAATTCTGAAGATGAAACTAGCACAGAAAAACTAACATTCAGATTTAGATCAAGGTGCTATCAGAGTGAGGTTATTTGCTTGAACTAGGGTTTTAATGGTTGCAAATTTGTGATGCTTACAAGGTTAAATTTGTAGAGAGGAGAAGGGAAACTATTGGTTTCTAGTTCTGAAGTTAGGACCAGAAAAGTGAGAGCCACAAGGCCGCAATCTCCACCCAAAGTTTCACTCCCAACTATACTTGAAGCACCTCAAGTTATATCTCTAGCTGAGATTGAGGAGGTACAAGTAGCACCAGAAGTTGAGCTTGAATCCATAGCCATCATGTCAGGTGTAGGAGACACTGAAGGTCTTTCAGAAGAGGAAGCATTCAATAAGGCTTTCTATGACTTAACTGACATGGTTAGGCTCCTCTATGAAGAGAGGAGCATCAGGATGGTTGGAGTGAATTCTAAACCTCCTCCATCTACACCATCTTCATCATCACCATCAACATCATCTTCCACTTCCACAACACAAACCACCCATACTCACTCAAAAACCCCAAAAGGAAAAACTCCCTTACTTAAACTTGATGTCAAATTTTAGCTTCCAATGTATAATGGCAAACTGAATGCAAAGAAGCTGGATAATTGGATTCGTCAAATGGAGGTTTATTGCAGAATTCAAAACCTTCAAGAAGATGACATCAAGATTCAATTGGCTTCCATGAGGATGGAGGGATCAACACTTGTATGGTCGGAAGCAAGGACTCAAAAAGAGGTTAAATACCACGGTAAGATCTCAATGTATTGGTAAAATTTTATTTTTGCCATTAAAAATGAAATTCTATCCTCTAGCATACATGAAAAAAGCCATTATGGTCTGGAATAATTTTAGACAATTGAAAGGGAAAAGTGTGCAAGATTATACTCATGAATTTAGGATAAGAGCTCTTATTTTGGGTGTCAATTTGTATTCTCAATAAGCTTTGTTAAAGTATATTGGGGGTTTGCACAGTTACCTTACACATACTATTCTCATGTTCAATCCCACAAACTTAAATGAGGTTTGCGTTCAAGCCATACATCTAGAGGCAAGAGGGAAACAGAGTGCAGATGAGAAAAGTGATAGTTTCCTTAACTATGAGGGTAAAGGAAAGGCCAAGTTTAATGGAAGAGGAAAGAAAAATAGCTCTATCAAAATAGAGAAAGAGAAACTCACATGTAAACATTGTTCGAAGAATGGCCCTGATGAAGACCATTGTTGGCAACTCCATCTAGAGTTGAAGCCAACAAACTTAAAGCCAAAGAGAAGGGAAAAACTATTGCAATCATTGAACATGACTTGGGTTCAGATTAAAGAGATGAAACCAAGATTACAACAAAGGGTTTGAAAGGTAAGAACATAGCAAGCACTAGTTCTTCAATTTTTTCCAATGTAACTCAAGATGAAGATACAAGAATTGAAATCTTTCATATTAGATGAAGATAGTCACACTATTGGATAATGGTTCTCAAGCTAATTTGATTTTCGAAGACTTAGTTAAGAAGTTAAATATTGAAACTGTTATACATCCAAGACCTTATCCTTTAGGGTGGATATGCAAGAATGAAAACTTGCAGGTAACAAGATTCTGCATCCTAAGGTCTGCAATGAATTCAAACTTTCTTGATGAAGTTGAACTTGATGTAGTACCACTTGAGATTTCAGGTATTTTTTTGGGAAGCCCTTATATTTATGATAGGAAAGTAGTATTTCATTTCCATGAGAATAAGTATCACTTGTTTAAGGATGGAATTGAGTACATAGTTAGAGTGCTTAAGAAGAAGAGAATTTTGTCTGTTATGCGTGCAGGAGAAATGAAGAGAATAGTAAATGCAAGTCAAAATTTGACTTTGTTAATGATCAAGCATAGAGATGTTTTGAATGATACCTTTCAAAAAGATGCATCGAATGGAAAAGTTGATTTCAATGAATTTGCTTATGGTTGTAATATGATGTTTTAGGATTCTAACAGATTTCCTTTGAAAGGCGGTAAACAAAGTGTGAAATATTTGCAGCAATCAACATCAGCGTTGAGCAGTGTTGGAAACAAGATGTTGATGCAAGAGAGAGAAATGGTCAAAAAGAAAGCGACAAAGCAACTTTACAAAGAATGCATAAGTTCCACAAGTTCTTGTTTTTAGTTTCCAAAGGGTACATGGAAATGGCGAAAATACTTGGTCAAAATTCGACGCAAGTATAAGGCAAAACAAGCTAAAAATCGCAATGTCACAAGTGTTCGAGGTGAGAAAGTTTTCAAGTTTCCTTTGATTGATGACCAAGGTGGAAACAAGTTTTTTTTCTGCAATGACAACTTGTTGTTCTACAAGTTCAAGTAAATTTCAGCATGACGGTGTCTACAACAGCAAGACAGGGTCCCCAGAGTCAAGGAAAAAGATTAGTATTTGTGAAAAGATCAAAATGATGAAAATGGGAAAATTACAGTGGATTGATACTGGAAGGGTGAGGGAACTGTACCCTCATCCACAGGTTCAGTAATGAAAGAGATTTTGGGGTCCAAAAGGCTTATAGTGGGGAGGAATGATCAAGTGCTCAGTGTTAAGCTAAAAAATGGAAGCACTCAGAATCATTCGAAACCTAAATGACCACGAAATGCTCGTCGCTAGGAATCTGGCACACTTTGTTTCATCGAAAACTGACTCTGTATTCGAAAGTTAGAGCTTGTTGTCCATTTTTTGAAACAGGTAAAATTTTGAAAAAAAAAGGGACAAGCAGCTACCCAGTCAACAATCAGTACTGCTGACGTGGCAACTAACTGTGTAGTTGGTCAAAGTGGTCAAAGCCTCCTCCGAGCTAATTAGGTGCTGACATTTGTCATTTTGTGATTAGTTGTTGAGTTCGGTGATTTATTGCATTTTTATTGGTTATTGGAATGAGCCAATGGGGAGAGGACACGTGGTGCAACCAAGGGCCACCACGTGCCCCTTCCCAAAGGATGATATATGGATATGTTCAAAGTTCGAATGTCATATACCACGGTGCAAAATTATATATAGGCGGAAGGGAGGAGGTCGAGGTCAACCCTGCGACCTCCCCCACACAAGCGTAATGAACTCCCAATAGCCTATGTGTCATAACTTAATATATATGGGTGGAATCATATATATAAAGTTCATGGTCTGTGCCGGTGGGCAGAGGAGGGAGCCAACCCCCTCACAATAAGACCATTGTGTTATGACCATGGCGGAGGCTCCGAACTAAACACGCTTAGCGCATTAAACCACCACTTAATCACACTTAAATCTAATTAATATGAGCTTATCATTGGCGGTTAGTTTGGCAGAGTTTGCCATTTTCAGTGGAACTCCACATTTGACGGCGTTAACTAGAGTTCTCTCCAGTTTTGGAGGGGTTTCCTAGGCCAAAAATGAATGAACCATAACTTTTGCAAAATTCAACCATTTTTGGCTCAAAAAGAGTCTAACCTAGGAGATTTGGACATTTCGAGCAGTTTGGACCAAGTTTCAGGAGTAGTAGAGAATTGTAAACAACACTTTTTCTTTTTCCATTTTGAGCTAATATAGAGGCCCTAGCCATGGAAGCTGGACCAAGGAGATGTAGCCCAGGAGGGGTGAACTCCTTCATCAAAACACTGTGTTAATGGATCATTTGATGGTTTGCTATATATTTTATTGCTATTGCTCAAAACTTTTTTTTTTAATGTTAAAATGCTCATGAATTTAACATAAAAATTGATGCAAATACATGTTTAACACTCACAAACACCTCAAGGAAACCAATGCACATGAAGAAAATGATCAACATTTTATTTATAATTCTAAAGATGAAATTAACACAACAAAACTAACATTCAGAATCAGATCAGACAGGCACCAAAGATGATATTTCATGACATGGTTTGATGGGTCTTCTCCTGATTTGTCTTCAAATTTCACAATGTCACTGGGCAACTTAGTAGGAATTTCCAGCCAAAATGGGAAATAGTAAATAGGATCATTCATTAATCGAGGAAAATCTGGTAAATCTAAAGTTGCAATGAACAGTAACTTTCGGTTGGGATCCTGTTGCGAAAATTGATTATCCTACATGATAAGTCCAGTACCTGGAGGATCATATCTTGGGATAGTCTGTGCGGTTTCGATTTGCATTCCTCCAGGATAACAAGGGTGAGCAATACCAAACTGAGGTTGAGATGAAATGACTTGTATGACTAGGGTATGGTTGACTCTAGAAAGGCAGATTTTGGCCCATCTGCCCGAAGTAATATTGCCCCCGAAAAGGTTGGATTTGTAAAGGTTGTCCTTGAAATATTTGACTCTGAAAAGGTTGACTTTGAAATAATTGGTCCTTAAAAGGCTGGCCTTGAAAAGCTTGGCCTTGATACGATTTTTGCAGAGTTCCCATACCAGGTTGTCCCAAAGGAATTTGAGGTATAGATCAGATCATAGGACCAACTTGATAAAAAAATGTCTAAGGGATAGCTTGAGTAGTTTGTTGCATTGATACTTGAGCAGTAATTGGAACAATAGTTTCAGACACCCCATGGATGGGGGTTTGAGGTGTACTTGGTTGCTGAAAAGAAATTTGTACATCGGATTGGACAAGATTATGTGGACTACTTGGACCAAGATGTTGACTTTGTTGTTGAACAAGTATTTGTGGATTTACTTGAGGAATCCCCTAAACAGGTTGCCAGACTTGTATCAGAATACTTTGAACAGGTATTGTTGAATAGGTTGTCCAGTAGGCTGAATAGGTTGGTAAATTGGTACTCCTGGGGTAACTTGAAAATGATTTTGAACAAATGAGGGGTTCCAAATGGTATTCATCCCTCAATAAGGAGTAGAAACTAAGGGTTGTGACACAATGGTTGACCTAAACTAGTTTGAGGTATCTGACCAGAGTTTTGATAGTTTCCAGTTAAAGGTTTTCCTCCAACCGTAGGATATGACCTAGCAAAAGGGTTCCCTCCAGGTGGAGATGGTTTCTCCCCAGGCGGATAATAACCATCTGTTGGGTTAACTCGAGGATTACCTAGACTATAGGAAACTATATTAATATATTGTTCTTACGTCAAACCTTGGGCGATAGAATTTGATATACCAGTTCGCATAGTAGAAATTTGAGATGAAGGAGAAGCTCATGAAAATGCCCTATAAAGTGATTGATATCCAGGAGAAACTTATAGACCACCATATAATAGTGATTTTGGAGAGCTTTAAAACATGGATGTATCAGTAGGGATACTTTTAAATAAATAATAATACCATTATTTTTTTTTTCTAACTATAACGGATATGTTTTTATTTAATTGGAGAAAAAGATTGGACTTACGCCATGGCAGCCATCATTACATTGCATCTGTTTCTGTTTCTTGTTACAAGTTGCAGCTTCCTCATGGGTTACAGAGTTGGAATTAGCTATCGCCATTTATGAGAAGTTGTCCTTTCCCAAGAGTGCAACCTTTGTTCGCCATTAGATCTGCTTCACTATTCAAGTTTCTGAGGATGTGGAGGAATTTGAAGGAATCAAAGTCGAGCAGGACTCTCTTTAATCTGCTCAGAGTTTTGTTGAGGCTTGCATTGGTAAACAATTTTTCCGTATTTAATTTTTTTATTAAGATCTCTGAGTCTCCAAAAGCTTGGATTTCTTTGTCCCCTCTGTCTCTGGCTATTTGACAAGCTTTGAGGAGACCTAGGATCTCTGCTTGGTTGTTGGTTTTCTGCCTGATGCCCCAGCAAAAGCTGTCCCTTCTTGAACCGTCCGGGGCGTAGATAACCCCTCTAGCTCCTGCAGGCCCGGGGTTGCCTTTGGAGGCTCCATCGAAGAAAATCGTAGTTATTTTTTTTTTTCGCCACCATTCTTGAAAGGTAGCTTCGAATTCTCTTGATTCACTGAGTAAGGGGCAGATAGCTGCTTCCGGGGGTGGGGGGAAAGGGGACCCAGCCACCTCTCTTCTTTAGGGAGAAGCAAAGGATCTTCTGAAAAATATTGTTGTTGAGCAACTTCCAGGAGGAAGGATTTGGCCTTTACTGCTACCGAGAAGGGAGCTTGCACCTTTTCATTGAATATCATATCATTCCGGGCCAACCAAATCTACCAGCACACAAATTTGGGGATAGCATTCTAGACTTTCCTCCAAAAGGATTTGTTGGGGATTTTATTGGGATAGCATTGATTCCATGAGTCAAATAGATCAGCAACAGAGTTAAATGGGGGGACTGTGATTTGAAGCTCATGGAGAATGAGTCCCCACACATCTTTGGCAAACTTACAGTCCATGAAGAGGTGCTTGGTTGTTTCTAAGCTGCTTCTGCACAACTCGCATCTATGCGGCTCAGCTATACTTCTTTTCATCAGGTTGTCTCCAGTTAACAGCTTATTATGGACCAGCGTCCAAAAGAAGAAATTTACTTTAGGAAGAGTAAGCGGTTCCCATACTTTCTTCCAGAAATCTGGTGTTTTACTGCTATTCCTGATGGGCTGGAGGGCGTTATAAGCTGCTGCTATTGTGTAGCTTCCAGATTGCCCCCATCCCCAACTGTCCTTCATTTTTCTATTCACTGGAGCCGCTTCTTCCAACAATTCTTCAAGGGTGAGCTTCTGCTGGTTTAAACGATCAGGGACTCCAAAAAAATCCCAACCTTGCTAATCACCATGGCAATCCCATTTGGAAAGATCATGTACGTTGTTGATCCCTGCGCGTTCCAACCAATTTTTTAACTCTGCGATTTCTTCAAATTCCGAGAGAGGGTCTCGGTCCATTATTCGATCATACCACAGGTTTGTTTGTTTTCCATTACCTGGAATCTTGTACACCTTGCCTTTGAAGAAATTCAAACTTTTGTTGCATGGTTTCCAAACCTGTGAGCTGTTTTTTGTTTGACTTGCCTGCATATTTCTGAGAGGCACCTTGTGGGCGTACTTCGATTTCAGCGTTTCGTAGACTAGTTTCTTGGGATCCTTGAATAGGTTCCACAGGATTTTTCCTCCCATCACCAGATTGACAAGAGCAGGGTCGCGTATTTGCAGACCTCCCTCAGGGATTGAACGTTTGACCAGATCCCATTTCACTAAATGCATTTTATGTTGATTTCCCTTCCCCCCCTGCCAAAGGAAGTCTCGGAGTATTTTGGAGATTTGTTTCGTCACACTTTTTGGGCCGAGAAGGAAGGCTGCTTGGTAAATTGGGAATGCAGATAACACAGACTTGATCAGGATGACCTTGCCTCCTGTTGTGAGCCAGTATCCTCCCCAGGCTGTAATTTTTTATTTAATTTTGCTGATAATTTCAGACCACAGCAACCTCTTGTTGAAACCATTTATGATGGGGAGGCCGAGATATTTTATCTTCTCCCAATGGGCTTGACTGTTGAAACCAAGAAGATTAGAAATACTTGTGAGCTCATGTTGTTCAATGTTACAGCCATAGACTTCGCTTTTTCTTTCATTGATAGAAGCTCCCGAAACCCTGCAGTAGCATTTAAGGACAGCATCAAAGGCTTTGGAAATTCTTGCAGAGGCACCTCCAAGAAGGAGAGAGTCATCCACAAATAGAGCATGGTTCTGAGCTGGAGAGTGATTGGAAGATTTGAGGCCAGGAAGGGAACCTGCAACTTTTTCGGCTGATAGCTTTCTACTGAGGGAGTCCGCCATCAGGATATACAGGAAGGGAGAGAGTGGGCATCCCTGCCTGAGACCTCTCTGGGCTTGGAAAAAAGAGGTAGGGCGACTATTGACAAGAGGGGCAATCCAGGGGTAGTCAGTGCAGGCCATGATAAGATTGACAAAATGGGAAGAGAAACCAAAGGCATGGAGGACTTTGTAGAGGAAGGAGCGATTGACTCGGTCAAAAGCATTAGCCATGTCAAGTTTTATCAGCATCCCTTTTTCTTTTCGCTGTTTGCTTGAGTGGATTTTCTCCTGAACTTGAATGACATTGTCCAGGATATGCTTGCCTTCTACGAAGCCACCTTGATTGCTAGAGATCAGCCTATTTAGCAGGGGCTTAATCCTATTTGCTAGGAGCTTTGCCAGAATTTTGTAAGAGGCGTTACAAAGCGATATAGGCCTAAATCTAGCGAAGGTTTCAGGATTGAATTCTTTAGGAATGAGGGCGAGGTAGGTGGAGTTGGTTCCTCCTCCTACCTTGGTTTTTTTCATGAAACCTTTTATCATCTTTAAGAGATCCGCTTTGATGATATCCCAGCATGTCTTATAGAAGTGTATGGTAAAACCATCGGGCCCAGGTGCCTTATCCGAATCCATAGACCAAATAACTTTAATGATTTCTTCTTTAGTGATAGGGCTGATGAGAGCGGAATTGTCTTCAGGGCTGACCAGGAGAGGAATGTTGGAAAGGAAGTCAGCTGTTTCCTCCTCATTGCCTTGATTTCCTACAGTGTAGAGCTGTCTGTAATGACTTTCAGCTGCCTCTTTTATCTGGCTGAACCCTTTACAGATCTGCCCCTCTGCTGTTGTAATTTCAGAGATATGGTTTCTGGAGAGTCTTGCTCAATATTGACGATAGAAGAAGGAGGTGTTCCGGTCGCCCGCCTTCAGCCACAAACTTCGAGATTTGATTCTCCAGTACTCCTCCTCCATTCGGAAAGATTTGAATGATGAACATTGAATTTTAACTTCTTTGTCAAGCAGTGCTAGTGTGATATATTTGCTTTCCATTTCGACTTGCAGTGCCTCAAGAGACTGCACTATTTATTTTCTTTGGGTGGTTGGGTTTGGGACAGGTTTCCTTATCCACTCCTTTAGTGCTTGCTTTGTGGCTTTGAGCTTTTGTTCCCACACATAACTAGAGGACCCTGAGAAGGTTTTAGCCCATGTTGTTTTCACTATATCGATGAAACCGTCCCTTTCGATCCAGAGAGGGCTGAATCAAAAGGGGATTGGACCCAGATCTTCTTCATCTTCCAGAGTGAGCTGAATTGGTTTGTGATCTGAGGTCAATTTGGGAAATATTTTGGTGGTGATTATCTTCTTGTTCATCATCAGAGCGCCTTGGACCAGAAATCAATCCAGACGGGCAGAAATGTGATCGTTTCCCACTCTGTTATTGGACCATGTGTAGAGCCCTTTGGCCGGAATGAAATCTAGAAGATCCCACTGCTGAATGAGGTCTTCCACCAGGGGAAGTATGGGGTCTCTGCAACTGATTCCTCCCCTTTTTTCTTTGAATTTTAAAACAATATTTAAATCCCCGGCAATAATGATGTTGCTTGGGGAGTGCTGCTCTAGGAATTCGATGAGAGAGTTCCAACAGTCTCTCTTTTCTGAGTATAGAATTGGAACATAAAGATTGAAGAGGGAGATAGTCAACTTACTTGTACAATGCATTAGTTCTGTGTAGATCCAGTGCTGGGTCTCGTGGGATTTGTTCAGCTGGAAGAGATCTTGTGTCCAAAGAGTAGCGAGTCCTCTGGATGAACCTCTTGAGCTAACTGCTCTTCCTTCGTTTTTTTTCCATTTTGTCTTGCTAATGTCTAGAAGGGCTTTCCCCTCTATCTTAGTCTCTTGGAGCATGATAATGTTTGAGGGTTCTATTTTGAGAAGATCTTTGACCGCTTCTGCTTTTGAGGGGTTACCCAGACCTCTACAATTCCAAGAGACGAGACGCATTATTTACCAAGGGTGGGTTGGGAGCCTCCCTTGGGGGGCCTGGTCCTGGTGTTTCTCTCTATAGACATATCTATAGTGGGTTGGCTTCCTTGGGTTTTAAGCCTTTCAGCCTCCTCTTCCCTTTCTTCTCTGCGGGATTTCCTACCGACTTTTTTTGTGGGCTGCTCATAGGTTTCATCCTCCGAGGAGCCGGAGCTATCAGCTGGCTTTTTTCCTTGTGACATCTGCGTATGAGGGATTGGAAGGGCTTCCTTGGGAGGCTTCCAGGTGAGTCATTTCCCCATCTTCTTTGTTGGTAATAGGAGGTCCAGTCTGATCCAATTTTTTCGGAACTATTGTAGCTGGCTTGTTCTGACTGCTTTCTTTGCCATTTGAGTTTTTTCCTTGGGTAGGGTTGGAGCTGCTTGGTGCCTCATTCGAAGTGCCTTTCTCGTTGCCTTTT
This sequence comes from Pinus albicaulis, assembly GCA_034641835.2. Lineage (NCBI taxonomy): Eukaryota > Viridiplantae > Streptophyta > Pinopsida > Pinales > Pinaceae > Pinus > Pinus albicaulis. The sequence goes on along the minus strand of CM076573.1, from coordinate 820,043,517 downwards.
TTGTGATTGGTGGTTTTTTGTACTAGGGTCCATTGCTCACCATTTTTATTGTCCGGTTGTTCTTCTGCCTTTTTCTTACAATGTTTGGCGAAGTGCCCGTAGCCATGGCAGTGTCTACATTTAAAAGGGAGTTGTTCATAGTCCAGCTCTTGGACATGCGTCCATCCTGCAACTGTAAGTTTGATGGCTTCCGGCAAACCCTCCTCCAGATCTACTTCGACACAGATGCGAGCACATGAGTATTGATATTTTCTTGGAGCTTGATCTATGTATTTTCCTAAGGCATTGCCGATGATCTGAAGAGACTTTTGATTCCAGCAGTGGAGGGGAAGATGGGGAAGCCGCACCCACACCGGTACAGCAGATGGAACATCCTGAGCTGGGTCAAAATATGGCAACCATTTGTTAAGATATAGACCTTGCGAGCCCATAAAATAAGGTTCGTTCTTGAAGATTAAGCTTCTATCCTCTGCACTTTCGAAGACGAAAACGAAAAAACCTTTACCAACAAAGTAGCTTTTTACTCCTTCTTTGGTTAACGGCGTCCAGTTCCTTTGAGTCCAATCCTCTACCGACTTGGGAGAGGGCCAGAGGCTCGTTACCTGACCTATGAGCCCTCTCTCAGCAAGGTTCAAAGCTGCTTTACAGGTTTCTTCCTCAGGAAGGGCTACCGATGGAATGGTTTCCATCTTCTTGACGAACTTCTGTTGACTGGCTGAAGGCGGGCGCTTGTTACACGAGGCAATCATAGCTTTGAAAGCAAGAACCTCCGGGGGGGGAGGCAGATCCGAGCCCCCAGAGGACGCCATGGCTGGGCGTAGCAAAACTAGGGCCTGGGCATGGCAGCCCCAAGGGCGCGCAGGGGCGCAGTAACCCTAGCACGAACGATCAACAGGAATCGCTCCGCACAGCAGGAGAGTACTAATACCATTATTATTATAAATAAATAAATAAAAAGTATTTTAATTGAATTAATTAATTAATTAATATACTCAATTAATTAATTTATATAAATTAATTAATGACTATATTACACTAAGTCTGTTTCAAATTCTTAAGGTTGATTTGCTACAGCTTCATATTCTACAATGGTAGATGTTTCAAGTTGATCTTAAGTCCTAGATCCTGTTGATTTTTACCTTTACGCCTTACTTTTTTCCAATTAGCTCGGTGTATACTCAAGGAGTTTAACCCTGCATTCTCCGCGAATGTCTCGATAAGTCAACCACGATGAATTTCAATTAGGAATTCAAACAATATAAATAAACCACACCTAAGTCCTCTAAAAATAAAAATCAAACAAATAACACACGCTAACAAATCTAGGAGTCAAACCACACAAACAACATTTTCACAGCAAAATCACTAGTTGGTGATGAAATCCAACGTCACAAAAATCAAGGTGAAAAGTATATATAGATAGAGCAGGTTAAACCAATTACCCTAACAACCTACTTAATGAAACAATCTAGTGCAAGTAACTCCACTTATGTCATCTCGAGTGAAGAATACCCTCCAAAACGTCCAAGTGAGTCTAGTCAATGTTTGTTCCAGGTACATTAGAGATCTTCCATCCACTGTCACCTCAGGAAATAGCCCTAATATTATGGTCACAAAGGTCACCGCTTACAACAATTCAACTTGAGGGAAGAGTCATAGATAGGATGTACACACAAGGGCATAATAACAAAGCTCAATCCCCTTGAAAGTTCCTCAATCATCGATAATCTGAGTTTTACCTCGAAGTGACCCCAAGTACCTTTCGGCACTTTTTGTAATGCATGCAAACCACTCTACCATAACCAATGAAGCAGGTATGATCACTTCACCGGGTCCAATATGATCTCGTGCTTGACTCCCTTGTAAGAGGAGCTTCCTAGAGAAAAATTGCAATAAATGGATTTACTCCCTACATCAAGATTCTATTGTTTGTTTATAGCTTTGGAAAGTTAACTCACTGCTACATACACTTACCATATAAAAAAAAAAACTACTATAGTTACTCCACACAAACATCAGTACATTTATTAGTTTACCTGTATTAACTATATTATTTTTTGGGGCTTTTAATAACATATAACACTAAATTTATGATGTGTATGGCACATTTATTTTACCCGAATTTCAATTCTTTAATATAGTAATCTGGTGTGTAATAATTATATTTCTTACAGGTGTGCATAGCAATAGGACCGAAGTTAAGAATAAAATATTCATTCAGATGTGTTGATCCTTCCCACATATGACTTATGATTCGGATTTTACATTATTCAGCAAATGATTTAAATTCTTTTGTGCTATCATCGTGATTGGTTATCTGTGTACGCGTCCCGGCGAATAGCTGGCAGCTGTCAACCATTAATTACTTGTGTACATTGTTGATCTAAAAAGACCTATATCTGACGGTCAGAAATTTCGCAAGAGGGATTAGGGTAACTATCGGACCCTATGTGGCGCTCCCTCTGTTCATTTCCCTCCCGCACTGATGTGGTTTCGCTCTGCAATTTCTTCATCGTCCATGCCTTATTCCGTCGGTCGTGCCTTCGTCCTTTGGCTCATGTAATATTCTATTCACTCCACAGGGAGATACAGTTATGTTTGACTCGATTTGTGACTTTCTGCTCTGAAATTTGTTGTTTTTTATTCGATATGGAACCTATGGGTTTTACAGCACTATGTTCCATTTTTATTTATTGTTTTCCCGCTTCAACTATCAGTGTATGCTGAGTTTGGGCAAGTAAGGGTTTAACATTTTCTTTACCGTTCAATTTATTTCGCTCTGTTTATAAAGAGATTACTAGTTAAACTCCCTTCAAAAGTATTTCTCTTAATGACTTGCGTTTGAATCAACTTTGTTCAAGAGACTATGGTCGAGGGTTTAACATCTGATTGTAGCATATGATACCCTTCCCCCCTGAACGAGTTACATGCACCAGACTTGCATGCATGCGGAGACTGGGACATGTAATGTTAAGTCCTTAGTTGTTTCTCTCTGCTTAGCATTCAAATTCGTTCCTTTTTGTTGTGGAATTATAAATTACAGATAAAAACATTCTTCCCTAAATATGGTGCTATGAATTTAGAACAACATATTAAAGACTTTGTAGATACTTTTCCTAATAGTAAATAGACACACAGAATAGATCAAGAAACCGACTTGGGGTCCAAGCACTTCCTATTTTCCTTTTGTAGCTTCAAATCCAAGCTAGATCGCCAAAATATTTCCTGCAAGAATGAACACTAAACAACAAAGAGATTGCAATATACAAATGCCTATTCAAGTTATTCAGATAAACAAAATAAACATGACCATATACATTAGATCAGAATTCATAGTATGAAAGGTAGAAGCTTATACATATACATATGTGGGAAAGTAAACATCAATATTTATTAATGGATAGAAGGGGAGGTTACAACCAGTGATTGATTTGATGTCACCATCTCCAGCATCATCCCAGCCTCATCACAGTGAACATCTCTTCAGCAGGATATCACTCAAATCAAATCCTCAATTGAAATTCCACTAGCATTTCTCTACTTAATTTCTTCCTTCTCAAGCACTAGGATCTGTGCTCAATTTATAGACAAGTTGAAGGTATTTTTACAATCAATGACTTTCTAAGAATAGGAAAGACATGTTCCCAAGCTCAGAGGTATCAAATGGACACATGGATTCGAAGTTTGACACATATGCATTTTTCTAGAAGGCACTGGCCAAGTGGAGATTCCAGAACAATGAGAATTTCGCTCCCAATTGACCAACACACTCTTGAGTGTCGGGAAGTGCTTTTAAAAGCACCTTTGAATGGAGGTAACTGCATATGCAACGCACTTATCCCCTTGAGAGACTACGTTGGTCAGCTCATAGGTGATATAACATATACTTCAAATCTTGGAAACCTTGTAATGGAAGTCGTGGATGATTTTTCTTTGTTCTTTGTCTTAGGGCATGTAGCAACTGAAATGATAGGGAATGATAGACCCTATTCATTAGTTCTGGGGATGATGTCCAGTTTAACCAGGTCATTGGGAATGATGCCCAAATTGACCTATAACACTTTTCTTTGGGGAATTTCTGTTTACAAGTTAACTCACCTATTATGTGCTTATTTTGGTATAGGTCTATGTTGAAACCGAATTCCATCAGACTCTGCAACACGTCAAAAGGTAGTTGTCACAGGTAGGACAAGCCTTGTCTCACTTTTGCAATTCGTTTTTAGTGGTTATTGAGGGTTACTAAGGGTAAACCCTCCACATGAACAGGTCCAGCACCCGGCCCTAATCCTCTTTCTTGAGAGGGCTTAAGTTCTCTTTTGAATTGTGAAGGGTTTGTCATAGAACACTTTTCTCAATTTTAAATTAATTTAAGTTCTTCTTTCTATCTGTTCCTCTCATATTGGGAGTAAAATTTGAATATCGCCTTACTGTTGGCGACTGTATCTTTCTCTTTTAAGGATGAGTTCCTCTGGAGCGTTATGTAAATCCATATACTTTGTACCAGATACAAAACTTTCATATATGTGTTGTTGAACTGTTCTGTTGATATTTATATATATGGATATGTTATTTTCCTAATTGAATCCTCGACACGAAGGTTATAAGAGATGTTGAAGTCTATTTTTATCATTCAATAGTAATATGGTTTCGTGACCCTTCTTTAAGTGTATGTTTTGTTCTGCGAGTATGTATTTCTCCAAATTGATAATTATTCAATCTTCATCGTTTTTCCTTTCTTTGATAGAATTGTTTTTGTCATGTGTTTTCAAGAGTCAAGGGCCAGAGGACCTTGATCCTTGCTCTACTAGCACAGGGCTTGGCTTTTAAACCTCTGAGCCACACTGATTTCTTCTCTTCAATTTTTTTTGTGAATATATAAAATTGGTTCAAACCCTCGATTATTTTCTGTGTATTCTTTCCTTTAGCATTCAAATATTCAACGCTATTGTATATTTAATGTAGGGAGATTTGTCAATGCAAGAACATTTATTTATTCTGCTTGTTTTAGCACAGTTTTAATCAGTGATTTATTCATTCTGTATATTCCTGTTTATACTCTCTATCTACACAGAGTCTAGAATTGTATTAAATTTCAAGGTTCAAGTAGCAAGAATAAATATATTTTCGTTTTTATTTAGTACTATCAAAGCATATGTTAACTAGTTTAATTTAAACTATAGAGACAATACAATATACTAGTACATTACATCCTTGTATACTTATCTCTGAAATCTTGATAAACTGATGGCACCACCCAACCTTGAGAGAGGTGATCATGTCCTCTGCTCCCCTCGTGCTCCGCACCAGAGTCTAGATGGCAGTTTTTCTGGTCAGAAGTTAGGCCTTAGGACCTCTGTTCAGCCTATACTTCTCTCAGATTACAGAGCTCCACTGGTAATTCAACCAGCTTTGGACAATTATTTCCTTCACAACATGCATTTATAAACCCTTTTCTTCCTTTCTGCAGAGAACCCCTTTCCCATCTCAAGATTTCCTTTTTATCCTCCTAGGGAAGCTAACTATCACAAACTACCTCTATCTTTTACTCTGGAATGTTGGAATACTTTTACCATTCAGCTAATTAATTACTCAAGGTAATTATTATTTTATTTATGAAATAAAATTCAAGTCTTACTAACGAATAACCATATTCGTTAATTCTCTTTTCACTTAACATTTCAAATGTATCCGTAAAAGTCTTTAAACATAAAATTACAATAAAAAAGGGTGTTACATCTTCCCCCACTAGAGGTAAATGCTTTCCTCGGTGTTTACTTCATTCCAGTAAACATTTCAGGATGTGCTTCTCGAACAGAATTTGCATCCTCCCAAGTAGCCTCCTTTGGGCTAAAGTGCTTCCATTGCACCTTAACTTGGGGGATGACTCGCCTCCAGAGCGTATTTCTCTTTGATTAAGAATACGTTGAGGTTCTAACATAAATTCTCTGTCTGTTTCTACTTGCAAACAACAAATTTTATAATTAATTTAATTAAGGACTCTTCTTTTCTGGAAGTCATAATGTAAACATAACTTACATGTATGCTTTGCCAGTGCATCACATGCTTGGGATCATGTATGTATCACTTGAGTAAGGATACATGGAATACATTATGTACTAATATATGACTAGGCAAAGACAGTCGATATGCCATCGGCCCTATCCGTTCCAAAATTTGGAAAGGTCCATAGTATCTGGGAGCCAATTTGGCACAAGTATTCCACCTTAAGGTACTCTTCTTGGGTTTAATCCTTACATAAACGTGGTCACCCACTTCGATCTCTCAAAAGGTTATTTTTTTATCGGCATAAATCTTTTGGCTATCCTAGGCTGCCTTTAAATTCTATCTAATTTTTCTCACCTCGCGCTCCATTTCCTCCAACATGTCTAGTCAAAGCATCAGTTCGGTTTCCAGACTACTCCAATTTATGGGGATTTGGAATTTTCTGTCATATAATGCCTCAAAAGGGCTCATATTGAGAGATTCTTGGTACCCATTGTTGTAGGCAAATTCGACTAGATGTAAATACTCTTCCCACTTTGTGGGTTGTTGCATCACATATATGCGTAGCATGTCTTTTAATATCTGATTCACCCTTTCAATCTGTCTATCCGTTTGAGGATGGTAGGTTGTACTAAACTGGATATGTGTCCCCAACCCAGTGAATAGTGCTTTCCAGAAAGCTGTGGTGAACTTTACATCTCGATCTGAGATGATAATTCTTGGAATGCCATGTAGTCTAAATATCTCCCTCGTGAAAATGTCAGCAATCTGTACAGTCTTGTAAGTTGGCTAAACAGTTATGAAATGGGCTACCTTACTAATTCTGTCCACCACCACCATAATTGAGTCATTGTGTCTTCTGCTTCTTGGTAGACCTATGATTAAATCAAGGGAGATGGCTTCCGACTTCCATTCCAGTACAGGAATGGGCTGAATCAATCCTGCTAAATGTTGGTGCTCCACCTTAACTTGCTGACACTCCAAACATTTTTTCAAATATTCAACAATGTTTTTAAGCATTCTAGGCTAGAAATAGTCCTTTCTAATTTCTGTCAAAATCTTCAAGTATCCGAGGTGTCTAGCATAGGAACTCCAATGATATTCATCCAGAATTAGCTCCTTCAAGCTCATTTGGTTTGGAATACATATCTTTCCTCGAAATATTAAAAGTTGTTTTTCATTAATTCCATAATATTATTGCTATCCTTGCTTTTTGCTTCTTTTGCTTGCTACCATAAGAATTGATACTCAGGGTCTATCTCTGTTTCCCCCATTATTTGTTCCTGGAACTTAGATTCTGCCTTATTAAAGTAAAGTTCATAGATACAATGTAGTTTTCTGCTTAAAGAATCCGCTACAAAGTTATCTTTACCTTTTACATGTTGGATGTCAAATTTGAATTCACTAAGGAACACATTCCAACATACTTGACAGGCATTCAAATCAGATTGTTTAAAGTAATTGGTCAAGCTACTATGGTCAGTTCTTAGCACAAACATTTTTCCCAATAAGTAATGTCTCCAAAATCGAAGAGTATTCACTACCACAGTCAACTCTAAATAATAAGTAGAGTATCGCTGTTCATGGTCCTTTAGCTTCGTGGATGCATATGCTATCACCTTGCCAACTTTTGTAAACACTGCTCCCACCCCTTTCTTACAAGCGTCAGTGAAAACTTCAAATTTTCTGTTTGGGTCAGCCACTCTCAACAAAGGGGAAATAGTTAATAGTTCCTTTAATTGTTCAAAACTGGCTTAACATTCATTAGTCCACTTAAAAACCCACCCTTTCCGCTGCAAGGAATTAATGGGAAAGGCTATCTTAGAGAAGCTTTCGATGAATCGTCGGTAGTAACCAGTTAAGCCCATGAAAGAGCATATGTCAGTTACATTTATGGGAAATCTCCATTCCATAACTGTTTTTATCTTTTTGGGGTCTACCGAGATCCCTTCAACAGATATTACATGACCCAAGTATTGTATATGTTCTTTGTAGAAATCACATTTGCTAATTTTTGCTCAGAGTTGATGTTCTAACAACATTTTCAACACCAAGCGTAAATTCTCTTAGTGTTCATCGATACTTTTAGAGTATATCAGTATATCATCAATAAATATTAAAACAAATTTATCCAGAAATGGGTGAAAGATGCCATGCATCAGACTCATGAATGATGTCGGTGCATTAGTTAATCTGAATGGTAGTACCACAAATTTCTAATGTATGTACCTGGTATGAAAAGTTGTTTTGGATATGTCTTCATCCTTAATATGTATCTGGTGATACCCAGATCTCAGGTCAATTTTTGAAAATACCTTTGCTCCTTTTACCTGATCAAAAAGATCGTCGGTAATCCATGGACATTCACATTGTACCATCCTTCTTTTTAATGAATAGCACTGGTGCTCCCCAAGTGGACACACTTGGTCGAATATACCCTTTGTCTAATAGTTCTTGTAGCTACATTTTTAATTCTGTCAACTCAGGCACACTCATTTTTTATGGTGCTCGTGATACAGGTGTTGCTCCAGGTAGTAATTCAATAGTAAAATCAATATCTCTTTTTTGGGGGTAATCCTATAATATTTTCAGGAAATGCATCCATAAAATCTTGAAAAAACTAGAATATTTTCTAGCATAAGGGTCTTATCTTTGGAGTTAGTAAACCCCACATGAATAGCATAAAGTTGACACCCATTCCTAATGCCCTTACCCAGCTGAGATGTTGTGATGGGGTGCAATTGAAGTGGTTTCTTAATTCCTTGTAATTCTTGACGAGTACCATCCTCTACCTTAAAATGGAATATTTTATCCTTGCAATCTACTAGTGACCAATGTCTTTCTAACTAGTCCATCCCCAACAAAATATTGTTGGAGCCCAAAGGTAGAATATTCAATTCAACAGTTATATCATGTCTTCCTATTTCCAGGATATAATCTGAGACCTCAGCATCAACTCTACTCTTTGCTCCCGTAGCCAATTGTACCAACCAGGGATTACTCAAGGGTTTATATAACTTAAACTGGCACCAGGATCAACCAAAATGGAAACAGTTTGGGAATATAACTTACCTTCCAGTTCTATCATAGTTGGTTGGAAATCCGCTTGCCGATATTCCAATGTCGTATTGATGATCCGGATTTATGCAAGAACGCAACAAAATAAGTACATAACCAGAAACACAGAGATGCAGTGGAAATAACACTTCATTCCATTAATATCAAATAACTGAAATTTGCTTACAGACAGAATGGAAATAAAACTAGCTAGGGCGCTACTAGCTATCTTTGAGAAGAGATGTGGCGGCTACAGGCCTCTGAACTGAGTTACAATGAGGCTCGAGGGCCTATTTATTATTTAGAAACAATGGGAAATCCTAAACAACCAAAACCCTAACCCTAGGAGATGAAGTGCCAAAACTATGGGCCCCGTTTGGGTAAACTGGTGTTTCAACTTCCCAGGGGTGTAACTTTGGCATATGATCTCCGTTTGACACATACCATACCTCGTTAGAAAGATCTATCCGAGGACTACAAACTATGAACAAGAAACATCAATTCATGGACCCATGTTGCTCTCCGTTTTCTCAAAAAACGTCGTTTAGGGCCTCAAAACGACTCCGGAAGTTCAGGACCCGAAAAAATACTAAAAATAGTAAGTTGTGCCGAAACTGAAAAAATGAAAGAGACAATGGTGGGGCCCCAAGCGAAATAGGCGGGTGACCACCAATATCCACCTGGATCATTCCTCCCCCCTTAGGAAGTAATGGTCCCCATTGCATTGAGTTCCTCCATGAGATGAGGAAATTTCTGCTGAACTTGGTCCCTGGTGAATTACTTTCCTTGGTGCAGGAGTTGGCTAGCTTTGACAACCCGATACAGTTGGATCTTCTGTTGGCAAGTGTTCTTGATTTGCATGTCCATGATACAATCTGTGGTGGCCTGTTCCATGCAGTCTGGGTTTAACTCTGTTGGTGTGAATTGTTATGCAATGTCTGAGGTGTCCAATAGAGGTGGGAAGTAAGGACGAAGGCGATCCACATTGAAGACTGGGTGCAGACCAAGGAATGGTGCAATACTGAGCTCGAAGGCATTGTTCCCTACAGCCTTGGTGATGGTGTATGGTCTGTATCGGAGCGGTCGAAGCTTGCAGTGGGGTCCAGTGAGGCGCTCCTTCTGCAAATGTAGCCATACTTTGTTGCCCACCTGGAAGTTGTGTGGCACCCGGTGTTGATCGTGGCTTTTCTTGTACTTGGTGTTAGCTCTGTCCAATATATCATGAACCTGTTGGTGGATGTGTTGAATGCGCTCGATGAAGCTACTTGCTTTGTCAACTTCAAACTGGACATGAGCTTAATCGACCTGAGCAGCTACAAATGGCATGACTACGTCAATGGGACATAGTGGCTGGAATCCCAAGCCCACCTGAAAGGGGCTATGGCCGACTGAACTGTGGAGAGCCCGATTATAACTATGTTTTACATAGGGGAGGCTCTCGTCCCATGTGCGTGGATGCTTTGAATTGTACATGCGCAAAAGGTGTACAATCATTCTGTTGACGACCTCTCTCTGGCCATCTGTTTGGGGATGGAAAGCTGTGGACTTGGTGAGCTTGGTATCCAACATTGACTAGAGGCTGGACCAAAATGTGCTGAGGAAACTGCTATCCCGATCTGATATGATAGACTGTGGGATCCCAAAGTGCACCCACACCCGTTCAAAGAAGATTTTAGTAGCGGCTTCTGCTGTGATATTCTTCTTGCAGGCCGCCATAATGGCCTTCTTCGAGAATCTGTCGACGACCACAAAAACACAGTCATTTCCCTGCTTAGTAGAAGGCAAGCCCGACATGTAATCCATGGAGATGGATTCCCAAGGTCGACTAGGGATAGGTAGCGGAGTATATAGGCCTTGCTTCTTGATGGTCGGTTTGGCAATGGCACAAGCCGTGCAGGATCTGATGTGCTTCTCGACATCCTTTCGAAGGTTCGGCCAATAGAAATACTTCTGTAGGATTGCTACTATTTTCTCGACCCCGAAATTCCCAGTGACTCGACTGTAGTGTGCTTCCCATATCATCTTGGCACGCTCGCTTGAAGGAACACAAAGGTGTCCCAAGTGACATAAAAGTGCATCTTGGAGGTGAAATTTTGGAACTTGCGTACCCCCAAAGAGTGCCTTGTAAGTGTGGCCGAATTATGGGTCACTCTCTTAGAGAAGCGGCCAATCAGAAGTCTCGTGCCCACAAGAGTTGAGCATGGTGGTGAGCGCCACGATCGGTGGTAGGCTAAGGCAGTCTGCAACATTATTGGTGCTACCCTTCTTGTACTTGATGTTCAAATGAAACTGTTGCAGATATGTGGACCACTTCTGATGGCGATCATTCTGCAACTTCCCTTGTGTCTGTATGAACTGCAAGGGCTGGTGGTCTGTGTGGATGATTGTTTCCTTCCCCAAAATGTAATGCTTCCATTGTCAACAAGCTTGCACAATGGAATACATTTCTTTGTCATAATTGGGATACTTGCGAGTTGTGTCAGACAATGTCTCACTATGATATGCCACTGGATGTCCCTGTTGAGTAAGAAATGCCCCAATAGCATAGTCAAAAGCATCTGTCTCGATCTCAAATGGTTGTTGCAAGTCTGGTAAAGTGAGCACTGGGGCAGAACAGAGGCAATTTTTCAATTATGTGAATGCCTTCTGTTGAGGTTCCAACCAAAAGAATTTTTCTCTCGCTCCTCCCTTGGTGACTTGACTCAAGGGCCAAGTGATATGAGAGAATCCCAACATGAACCTCTTGTAGAAATTAGCAAGACCCAGAAATCTGCGAAGCTCTGTTATAGTGGTTGGGGTTGGCCAATACCGAATGACTTGGATCTTGGTTGGATCCACATGCACCCCACTTTCATCAATAATGTATCCCAGATATTGAACCTGGGTCATGCCAAAAGTTCACTTCTCCAAATTAGCACACAGCTTGTGTTGCCGCAGTATTTGGAGGACTTGTCGGATGTGGTGAAGGTGCTCTTCCCAAGTCTGGATGAAGATCATAATGTCATCCAAGTACACCACTACAAACGATTTGGTGAATGGCCGCAAGATGTCGTCCATCATCCTCATGAAGGTTGCGGGAGCATTCGTCAATCCGAAAGGCATGACCAGCCATTCAAAAAGGCCTCCCTTGGCTTTGAAGGCAGTCTTCCACACATCAGAGGGTTCAATCGGTACCTGGTGATACCCCGACTTCAAGTCAATCTTGCTAAAATATTTTGCACCTTTGAGTTGGTCCAGAAGGTCATCAATCTGTGGGATCGGGTACCTATTCCGGACAGTGATCTTGTTCAGCGCCCGATAGTCAATACAGAGTCTCCACGTCCCATCCTTCTTCTGTACCAACACGATCGGGCTCCCACAGGGCGATGAACTTCGTCTGATGTGACCTTTCTGCAACAGCTCCTGAATCTGCCTCTTGATTTCATCATTTTCCAGAACAGAGCGTCGATAGATCGGTCCATTGGGTAGTGGCGCACCTGGGGTCAGATCAATCGGGTGCTTGACCTGGCAGTGCAGAGGAACCCCCGTGGGTGAGGTGAAGATGTCCCCGTACTCCTCCACGACCTTATCCATTTGTTGTCGTCGTGCAGAGGGGCCCTGTCTGGAGGTCGTGGCCACAGTCTTCTTCTTGCCCTGGGGGCGGATCATCAGGAAAACGAATTTCCTGGTTTGGGAAATGAGCTTACTACATTGTTTTGCAGTAACCAAAGAGATAGCGGCAGGAGGTGGTACCTCTGGTATCCCGTACAACTTATTTCCCAAAGTAACAATAACAGCACGAGGTCGAGACTCATACACAGCATGACGCTTCCACAAGTATGGTTGTCCTAATAATACATCAGAAACATCAATAGGAGCAACGTCACATAATACCTCATCCGTGAAGGGCTTGATGCTATAGGGAAGGCGACACTGCTGGCTGACGCGGAGATCTCGTCCTTGGTGAAGCTACCCGATGGTGTATGGATGTGGGTGAGCTGTGGTCGGCAAGCCCAACCGCTTCACGGCGTCTGCTGAAATGAGGTTCTTTTGGCTCCCATTGTCGACAATGAACTGTACAGGGGAGCCCTTTACCCACATCTGTGAGTGGAAGAGACGTTCCTCCTCCTCTGGATCTTCCGGTTCCTCCTTCTGGACCTTTGTAGTGGCAACAGTGGCGTTGGGCTCCGCATCAATAATCTGTTTCCTTTTTTCATTCCCCTTTTCAGGTTCTGATTCGGAGTCAGAGCATGCATCTGACTCAGAAGCCCTCATCTCGGCCACTAGCGACTGCTTGGCCCGACACTCACTTGTGTTGTGAGTGGAGCTCTTATGGAACTCACATCACTTTCTCGTGTCCTTCTTTGGCTTTACGGTGTTGTTCTTTTCTTGTGGCTTTGACGGGTTGTCTTTAGCCGCCATGCCTTGGCTCTGTCCTTTGTTCTGCGGTTTGGAAGCACCTTTTCCTTGCTTTTGATTCGCAGATCCAAAGTCTCGTTTCTTCTGTTTGAATTTCTGCTCAATCTTGGCAGCATACCGGTATGCCGTACCAAGCGAGGAGATGTCGAGGAACTCCATTTCCTCCTGAATGTATCTGTGCAGACAACTACGATACTTTAGCACCAGATGTTTCTTTGAATCTTTGATACCCAACTTTGTGCGCAGGGTATGGAACAGATTCGTCAGCTCATGCACATCTTGATCCCTTTGTTGTCGCAACGTGGTCCATTGTATGTACTTGTCCTCATAGCTCCCCACGGGATAGTACTGTTCCTTGACGGCGTCTCGGAAAGAATTCCAAGTTGGTACGGCCGAGAATAGAGAGGGTTATGTCTGGTCCTTGTTCTCACAGTAGGTTTCCCACCAGTCCTTAACATGGGGGGTAGCTTTGAGGAGTGCAAAAATAATCTTCTCCCGGTCTAAAAAGTCATGAACCGAGAAATATCCTTCTAACAGATTCAACCATTTATCTACAGCATCTGCGTCTATTTGACCCTCAAATATGGGAATGTAAAAATTTACTTGTACCTTAAAAGGAGTCGCGCCTCCAGAGTGGCTGCTGGATGCAGATGCGCCGCCGGTGGGTAGCCGTTGAAGGATCTGAGCAAAGTTATCCATCATCACGTTCCTTTGTCTTTCGAGGGCCTCCTCGAGCAATATTTTTATAGGATCTCCTGCTCCCTCATCTTTCTTTTCGTCCCCCATGGGCGTCCGTCGAGGTTTGCGAGGCTGATATTGCAAAGGTTCCACCAGATCAAGCCCTAGCTCCTTATACCCCGACCTCGTTGGGGACATGCAAAGAAGGATCGAGAAAAAGCAGACCGCTCTGATACCACTGATCCGGATTTATGCAGGAACGCAAAAGAATAAACACATAACCATAAATACAGAGATGCAGCGGAAATAACACTTCATTTCATTAATATCAAAGAACTGAAATTTGCTTACAGACAGAATGGAAATAAAACTAGCTAGGGCGCTAGTAGCTATCTCTGAGAAGAGATGTGGCAGCTACAGGCCTCTAAACTGAGTTACAATGAGGCTCGAGGGCCTATTTATTATTTAGAAACAATGGGAAATCCTAAACAGCCAAAACCCTAACCCTAGGAGATGAAGCGCCAAAACTATGGGCCCCGTTTGGGCAAATTGGTGTTTCAACTTCCCAGGGACGTAACTTTGGCATACGATCTCCGTTTGACACATACCATACCTCGTTAGAAATATCTATCTGAGGACTACAAATTTTGAACGAGCAACATCAATCCATGGACCCATGTTGCTCTCTGTTTTCCCAAAAAATGTCGTTTAGGACCTCAAAATGGCTCCGGAAGTTTAGGACCCGAAAAACTGCTAAAAATAGTAAGTTGTGCTGAAACTGAAAAACTGAAAGAGACAATGGTGGGGCCCCAAGTGGGATAGGCGGGTGACCACCAATATCCACCTAGATCAATTGATCCTTGGTATGTTTCATGCAACATACCCTAATGTAGACACCTCTTGCAGGTTGGATGTAACTTCATTTCTTCCACGATGAGGGAAATTATTAAAGTAATGTTCCTCACCGCATCCCCAACACTGTAATGGTGGTTTCTGTGACTATCCAAGGTCTGGCCTGCTGGATACTTCAGTAGGTCGTTCCTCAACTGCCCATTTGGGCTTTTGTTGGGTTTTTCCAAATTGTCTATTTGCTAAATTTCTTGCAGCTTTTTTATAATTTCCTGGTCTGCTGTTTTTAAAATTTGAGGGACCTTTCTATCCTTTCTTTGGTGGCCAATTTCTGCCAACTTCACCCTTCGCCTTGGATTTCTGATAGCACATTCGTGATTTTCGTATTACCTCATCCATAGTCTTTGGGTTCACAAATTCGATCATTTCCTTCATGTGAGCAGGAAGGCTACTAAAAAATCGTTGTACCTTTTCTTTTTCGTCTCTCAAGTATGGTGCGTACCTTAACAAAGAGGTAAACTTAGTGATGACTCATCCATATATAGTTGACCCAACCTTAAATCATGAAACTCTCGAGATTTTTCGTCATAAAATCGTTATGTTAAGTACTTGTCCATAAAATATTGTTGGAACTCATCCCAAGTCACATTTTGATCTTCAATTCCATGCACGTTTTTCACCTGTTCCCACCATAATGTGAATTTTTCCCGCAATTGGTAAATAGCCAAGCGAGCTTTGAGCTAGTTGTTATATTCATATACTTGAAAATATTTATTCACATTAATTATCCATGCTTCCGCTAGTTCTTCATCCTCTCCATCGAATGTAGGAGGCTTAATTTTCTGGAACTCTCCTTGCAGCTCTACTTTCTATATTTTTCAATTCTTGCTAATCCGAAACATTTCCATATTTGGCTTCATTGTAAGTCTTGCACTTGTTGCTTCGCTAGGTACGAATTCCCTTCGGATTGTCTTTAACTTGCTGCTGTTGTTCTCCTTCTTCATGGGTGTCCCTTTCTGGACTAGGTTGTGTTGTAGGATGGTTCTTCTTATCTGAGAGACCCTTGAGTATTCTTTCTTGTTCCCTCATCAACCTTTCATTATCACTTCGTACTCTAATCATTTCTGTCTGGAGTTGTTGTACCATATCCAACAATCTGTTGGATTGATGTTGTTGTTCTTCCAACAATATACTAGTTTGCTAGTGTTGGTTTTCACTCAACTGTACCCACATCTCTGGGTTGATTTCTGTATTGGACTAGGGATGGGTTTCCCATGTAGTTCTTGGTGTTTGGTGACTGGATCCTCTCCTTATTGGAACTGATCAACGGTCCTCCTTTCACTGTGCACATTTTCAAAACAAACAAGAAAATGAAACACCAAAGTTATCGAAATGGCCCATCTGACCCCAACGTGTAAATTCACTTTGATACCACTTGTCACTGCTACATACACTTACCATATAAAAAAAAAAAAAAAAATTACTATAGTTACTCCACACAAACATCAGTACATTTATTTGTTTACTTGTATTAACTATATCATTATTTTGGGCTTTTTATAACATATTACACTCAATTTATGATGTGGATGGCACATTTATTTTACCCAACTTTAAATACTTTAATATAGTAATATGTTGTGTAATAATTATATGTCGTACATTCGTGCACAATAATAGGACTGGAGTTAAGAATACAATATTCTTTTGGACGTGTCGATCCTTCCCACATATGACTTATCATTCGGATTTTACATTATTCAACAAATGATTTAAATTCCTTTGTGCTATCATCGTGTTGAGATTCAACAAGATGACGAGCCTAGTGAAAATTAAGCACCTTCACTAGGTGGGACCCGCAAGCTATTTTTAGGTGTATGTCTATTTTTAGAATGGTAAGCATATTCTAAAATTAGCAGGATGCTAATTCTAGATGGTTGAGAAAATTCTATCTTTGGATGAATTTCTATTTTTAGAAGATGGGCGAAGTCTATTTATAGATCGCTAATCTAAAAATAGAATGCATGACGATTATTATTAGCCCTTAATAATAATCAGACAATAAATAGTAACTTATTCTCTTGGAGCACTTTATTTCAGTGAACATATGTGTCACATCAGTGGGCTAAAGGAATTATGCAATTCCTAGGGTGGTTGGTGACTCATGCATGGAGGACTTCGTTATAACTGATAGTGGCAAGTTGTAACATAGTTGGAAGAGTAGTTATGTGAGTTGTTATTTAGTTTAACTCAATTAAGTGAGTTAAACTCAGTTGTGCTAGTTGTGACTAAAGATACACTAAATAAAGATGAGTGAATTAATTATTTAATTAATTCACATGTAGTGTCTTACTTGCAACTGAACAAATACAACAGTTAACTACTTGCATGTTAGATCCAGTGGAGACCTAGTGGAGAGATAGGTGAAAGAGTGAGATGGAATATCTTTTGTGACTATAGTGATGCATTCAATGTATCTACACAGACATTGGAGATGCCAATGAGGATTGCGTAGTGCAAGCAAGGCAAGATCAAATTCATTTAGGGATCTTCTTCAGCAGGGTTTGCGCAGTGGAGACAGGCTGTCAGGAGGCAAGAAATTGGTGCATAGATATGCAAATTTCTGCATGACAGTGTGTGACAATTGTATATTGTACCGAGAGTTCTATGAGCTGAGATTTGTATGAGATTGTTACATGTTCCATTTATATACATAATATATGATAGTTGGGGTTTTTAGCTTTAATATTTCTTGGTAAATCATCTTGTTATGTGCGATTGATTTTGCTTCATATATGTTTTGCAATTGGCGATTTAATTTCTGCAAAGAATTAAGTGGAAGGATTCTGTATTTAACATAATAATAATTTGTTAGATCAGGAGAATCCATAAATACATTATTGTGTTTATCAATTTATACATGGTATCGGAGCCGTGTTGATCACTGGAGATTGCAATATTGAAGCGGTGCTGAGTTTTTGTGCTAGTGGACAATTCAAATTTGTTGCAAGAATTTCTTGGTGCGACAGTTGAGTAAACATTGAAATGGCTTTCAATGGGTTGCGGTTGGAGTATGAACTCGAGGGAAGCTCGAACTACATAGCCTGGAAGGACAGGATGGAGGCGGTGCTTGAAGATAATGGCTTGAAGGAGTTCATCGATATCGATGTCCCTAAGCCCACTTCGACGGATGCTGCATTACTTGATGCCTGGCAAAAGAAAGTAGCAAAGACAAGAAGAATTCTATTGGAAGGTGTGAAATACCATATTGTGTCAAGCCTTCACAGGAAAGCTACTCCATTTTCAATGTGGAAGGCTTTGACAAATCTTTTCCAAAGTAGCAGCGACCATAGGAAGTTGGTGGTAAAAGATAAACTCAGAAAAATCAAAATGGAGAAGGGCGATAGTATTCCAAAGTATCTCATGAAGTTTGTCCAATGTAGGGATGAGATGGGGAGTGTGGGAATTACAGTTGTGGATGATGACTTGGTGAGGTTAGTTGTCCTTGGGCTTCCGAAGAGTTGGCACAATTATCAAGACTCTATCAATGGGCGGGAGAAACTGCCGGATTGGGAGCGATTTTCGTCGGATCTAGTGCAGGAGGAGATAAAGCAGAGTACCAGGGATGGCTCTTCGTCAAAACATGATGATGAAGAGGATTGTGATTTGGCTGCCGAAGCAAGGAAAGGGAAGGGGAAGAAATCCCATCCAAAATCCGAGGCTAAAGGCAAGAAGCTGGATTTGTCCAAGGTGAATTGTTTTCACTATCAAAAACATGGGCATCTCGCCACTAACTGCCCACAGAAAAAGAAGAACAAGAAGGTTGCTGGAGCTGCAGCTGGTGAGGCCCTTGCCTCGAAATTTGAACTTGATTTCTCTTTGATCGCATGCTTAGTTTCAAGCACAATGGGATCGGTGTGGTATCTTGATAGTGGTGCTTCCTTCCACATGACGGGAGATAAGGATTTGTTCAGCGACTTGGAGGAGAAAGATCTCCAAATGCATATAGAGATGGGCGACGATGGTAGATATAGTGCAACCGGCATTGGAACCATTACCTTTGAGAGGGAGTCAGGTAAACCATTTCTGTTGAAATATGTTATGCATGTTCCAGGTCTAAAGAAGAACTTGGTCTCAGTCGCAATGTTGGAGGATAGAGGTTTTGACGTTGTTTTCAGCAAGGGAAAATATTTCCTACGGCATAAAACAATGGGTAAAACCAAGAGGATAAGTATTCAAGTTAAGAATATCTACAAGCTAGAGATAGATGGTTTCACTACAATGGTGGGTAAAGAAGAAGAAGTGGTGAGCCGAGATGAGGGCGAATTATGGCACAGGAGATTGGGCCATGTTCACCATGGGGCCCTGAAGATTTTGCAGCAGATTTCTACTAGACTTCCCAAGGGTACACTTGCACAGATAGATTAGTGCAAGGGATGTACTATGGGTAAATTTGTGAAGACCACCTTTCATGAAAAGGAGAATCGTGCCTTGGTGATCCTGGAGAGAATTCACACAGACGTGTGTGGGCCATTCTCGGTTGCTTCAACAACAAAACACAGGTATTATGTTATTTTTGTTGATGATTATTCTCGTAGATGCTGGATCTTCTTCATGCAGAAGAAGGATCAAACATTCTCAAAGTTCGGTGAGTTTAAAGCATTGGTGGAGAAGGAGTCAGGGAAGCAAGTGAAGGCTCTGCAGAGCGATAATGGTGGTGAATATATCTCGAACGAATTCAAAGACTTCTGTAGCAAAGAAGGAATTCGAATAGAACTCATAGCGCCTCATAACCCACAGCAGAATGGGGTCGTGGAGAGGAATAACAGAACGATCATGGGTGTTGCATGATCAGGGCCTACCAATGCACTTGTGGGCGGAAGCATGCAACTCTGCGGTTTATGTGAAAAACCATTGTCCTCATAGAGTACTTGGCATGAGTACACCTGAAGAAGCTTTTACTGGTAAGAAGCTGGATGTTTCTCATTTAAATATTCTTGGCTCATCTGTTTATGTTCATGTGACCAAGAACGCCAGGAAGAAGCTAGAGCTGACTGCAGCAGTTGGGATATTTGTGGGGTACAAAGAAACACCCCATAATTAGTATTTTCCAAATAGTTGGATGACTATGGTGCAATGGGATATAAAATTCAATGAGGAGAAAGCCATGAAGTTGTCACTTGAGAGGGAGTTACACTTGCATGCAGAGGAGGAACTGCTTGTTCCCAAAGATGAGCCTCAAGATGTGGATCAACAACAGGAGGAGGATCATGGAGTGGAGGAGTCCACTCATGCAGAGCCAAACATCAGAACTGGTAGAAGGCGTAACACAGAAGCTAAGAGGTTGAAGCTTGATGCGGCAGAGAATGTAGGTGTCCCTACTTCACAGCACAGACAGAGACAATCACTTGATCGATATACTAGATACATGGCTCTCATGAGCAAGTGTGTCATGACAGAGCCATCTTCCTTTGAGGAAGCAGTGCAGGAGCCCACATGGGTAGATGCCATGGTGGAGAAGTATGACTCCATTGTCAAGAACAGTGCTTGGGAGATTGTTCCAAGGCCGGTTGGTAAATCAGTGGTAGGTTCATGATGGATCTACAAAGTAAAGCAAGCTACTGATGGGAGTGTCGAGAAGTATAAGGAAAGATTTGTTACCCAGGGCTTATCACAGATTGAGGGGATTGATTATGAAGAAAACTTTGCACTTGGCACGGTATTCTTCCATAAGGACCATCCTTGCTCTCTCAGCATAGATGGGTTGGCACATTCATCAGATGGATGTGAAGACTGCATTCCTTAATGGGATCATTGAGGAAGAAGTGTAAATTGAGCAGCCTGAAGGATTTGAGATCTTCGGCAGCGAGTCGCATGTGTGCAGACTAAAAAGAGCGTTGTATGGGCTTAAGCAAGCACCTCGTGCTTGGTACACCTGGATCGACAACTATTTCACTGGACTTGGCTTCACCGAGAGTGAGGCGGATGCAAATCTATACCAGATTGTGGTGGAGGGTAAGATTTTAATCATTGTTCTTTATGTTGATGATTTAATATTGACTAGTGATGAGAAGTTGATACACTCATGCAAGAAGGACCTTGTAAAGGAGTTCGAGATGAAGGATATGGATCTCCTTCATTATTTCCTTGGATTGGAAATATGGCAGCAAGAAGGTGAACTGTTTGTGTCTCAAGGCAAGTATGCTTGGGAGATACTCGGTAAGTTTCACATGGAGGACTGCAAACCCATGGATACTCCTCTTCCAAGAAACTAGAGGAGAGAGGATGCTACATCTACAGAGGTAGTGGATGCTACTGTCTATCGACAGTTAGTGAGTTCGCTCATGTATTTAGTTAATACAAGATCGGACATATGCTATGCGGTGAACCAGCTTAGTCAAGCGATGGTTAAGCCTACCAAGCTCTTTTGGAAGGCAGGCAAGCATGTCCTGAGATATCTCAGGGGCACATCTGAGTATGGCTTATAGTACAGATAGACGAATGAGGTGAAGTTGCATGGCTTTATGGATGATTGGCAAAACGAGACAGTATTATGCTTCGCATTTGATTTACAATCGTTTCCAGCAGGAAACAGAGATCTGTGGCACTTAGTTCAGTAGAAGCGGAATACATGGAAACAAGTCAAGCTGCATGTGAGGCTATCTGGATGAGGAAGATCTAGGCCGATTTGTTCAGTTCTCATTTAGATCCTTTAGTGATTCATTGTGATAATCAGAGTTGCATTAAACTCTCGATTAATCATGTGTTTCATGATAGATCTAAGCATATGGATATATGGTATCATCATATCAGAGATTGTGTGTAGCGGAAGATCATGTTGCTTCAGTACATTCCTACGGAAGATCAGGATGCAAATATTCTGACGAAGGCACTCATTAGGAGCAAATTCGAATACCATAGAGACAGGATCGAGGTGAAGGATAATCCCTATCTTTTTGAGAGGGAGTGTTGAGATTCAACAAGTTGATGAGCCTAGTGAAAATTAAGCACCTTCACTAGGTGGGACCCGCAGGCTATTTTTAGATGTATGTCTATTTTTAGAATGGTGAGAATATTCTAAAATTAGCAGGATGTTGATTCTAGATGGTTGAGAAAATTCTATCTTTGGATGAATTTCTATTTTTAGAAGATGGGCGAAGTCTATTTATAGATCGCTAACCTAAAAATAGAATGCATGTCGATTATTATTAGCCCTTAATAATAATCAGACAATAAATAGTAACTTATTCTCTTGGAGCACTTTATTTTAGTGAATAGATGTGGCACATCAGTGGACTGAAGGAATTACGCAATTCCTAGGGTGGTTGGTGACTCATGCATGGAGGAATTCGTTATAACTGATAGTGGAAAATTGTAACAGAGTTGGAAGAGTAGTTATGTGAGTTGTTATTTAGTTTAACTCAATTAAGTGAGTTAAACTCAGTTGTGCTAGTTGTAACTAAAGATACACTAGTGAAAGATGAGTGAATTAATTATTTAATTAGTTCACAAGTAGTTTCTTACTTGCAATTGAACAAATACAACAGTTAACTACTTGCATGTCAGATCCAGTGGAGACCTAGTGGAGAGATAGGTGAAAGGGTGAGATGGACTATCTGTTGTGACTATAGTGATGCATTCAATGCATCTACACAGACATTGGAGATGCCAATGAGGATTGCGCAGTGCAAGCAAGGAAATATCGAATTCATTCAGGGACCTTCTTCAGCAGGGGTTGCGCAGTGGAGGCACGCTGTCAGGAGGCAAGAAATTGGTGCATATATATGCAAATTTCTGCATGATAGTGTGTGACAATTGTATATTGTACTCAGAGCTCCATGAGCTGAGCTTTGTATGAGATTGTTACATGTTCCATTGATATACATAATATATGATAGTTGGGGTTTTTAGCTTTAAGCTTTCTCGGTAAAACATCTTGTTACGTGCGATTGATTTTGCTTCATATGTGTTTTGCAATTAGCGATTTAATTTCCACAAAGAATTAAGTGGAAGGATTCTATATTTAACATAAGAATAACCTGTTAGATCATGAGAATCCGGAAATACATTATTGTGTTTATAAATTTCTACACATCGTGATTGGGAATTTCTGTATGCGTCCCAGTGGATGGCTGGCAGTTGTCAACCATTAATTACTTGTGTTAATCGTTGATCTAAGGAGATCTAGATCTGACGGTCAGAAATTTTGCACGAGGGATTAGGGAAACTGCTCGACCCTATGTGATGCTCCCTCTGTTCATTTGCCTCTTGCATTGATGTGGTTTCGCTCTGCAATTTCTTAGTCTTCCACACCTTCATCCGTCAGTCATGCCTTTGTCCTTTGGTTCAGGTAATATTCTATTCACTCCACAGGCAGATACAGTTATGTTCGACTCGATTTGTGACTTTTTGCTCTGGAATTTCTTGTTTTTTATTCAATATGGAACCTGTGGGTTTTACAACACTACGTTCCATTTTTATTTACTGTCTTCCTGCTTCAACTGGCAATGTACCTCTAGTTCCATTAGACTCTGCAACATGTCAAAAGGTAGCTGTCACAGGTAGGACAAACCTTGCCTCACTTTTGCAATTCATTTTTAGTGGTTACTGAGGGTAAACCCTCTATGTGAACAGGTCTAGCACCAGGTCCTAAACCTCTTGCTTGAGAGGGCTTCAGTTCCTTTTTGAATTTTGAAGGGTTTGTCATAGAATGCTTTTCTTAGTTTTAAGTTAATGTAAGTTCTTCTCTGTATACATTCCTATCGGATTGGGAGTAAAATTTGAATATCGCCTTACTGTTGGCTACGGTATCTTTCTCTTTTAAGGATGAGTTCCTCTAGCGCGTTATGTAAGCCCATATACTTTGTACCGGATACAATATTTTCATAAATGTGTTACTAAACTGTTCTGTTGATATTTATATATATGGATATGTTCTTTTTCTGGCTGAATACTCAGCATGGAGGTTATAAGATATGTTGAAGTCTATTTTCATCATTCAATAGTAATATGGTTTCGTGACCCTTGTTGAAATTTATGTTTTGTTGTGCAAGTATGTATTTCTCTGAATCGATAATTATTCAATCTTCATCGTTTTTCCTTTCTTTTCTAGAATTGTTTTTGTCATGTGTTTTTAGGAGTCAAGGGCCAGAGGACCTTGATCCTCACTCTTCTAACACATGGCTTGGATTCAAAACCTCTGAGCCACACTGATTTCTTCTCTTCAATTTTTTTGTAAATATAGAAAATGGGTTCAAACCCTCGATTATTTTCTGTGTATTCTTTCCTTTAGCATTCAACTATTCAACGCTATTGTATATTTAATGTAGGGAGATTTGTCAATGCAAGAACATTTATTTATTCTACTAGTTTTAGCACAATTTTACTCAGTGATTTATTCATTATGTATATTCTTGTTTATACTTTCTATTTACACAGAGTCTAGAGTTGTATTAAATTTAAGGGTTTAAGTAACAAGAATAAATATACTTTCGTTTTTTATTTAGTACTATCAAAGTAAATGTTAACTAGTTTAATTTAAACTACAAAGACAATACAATATACCAGTACATTAAATCCTTGTATACTTATCTCTGAAATCTTGATAAACTTATGGCACCACCCAACCTTGAGAGAGGCAATCACGTCCTCTGCTCCCCTCGTGCTCCGCACCAGAGTCTAGATGGAATTTTTTCTGGTCAGAAGTTAGGCCTCATGACCTCTCTTCAGCCTATACTTCTCTCGGGTTACAAATCTCCACTAGTAATTCAACCAGCTTTGGACAACTATTTCCTTCACAACATGCAGTTGTAAACCCTTTTCTTCCTTTCTGCACAGAACCCCTTTCCCATCTCAGGATTTCCTTTTCATCCTCCTAGGGAATGTAACTGTCACAAACCGCCTCTCTCTTTTACTCTGGAATCTTGGAATACTTTTACCATTCAGTTAATTAATTAGTCAAGGTAATTCTTATTTTATTTATGAAATAAAATTCAAGTCTTACTAACGAATAACCATATTCGTTAATTCTCTTTTCACTCAACAATTCAAACGTATCTATAAAAGTATTTAAACATAAAATTAAGATAAAACATGGTGTTATAGTTCCCCAGTATGGTCGCCAATTTGTTATATTGGACTAATCCCTCTCGTGGACAAGAGCGATCTCCCTAGATTTCCAACAAAACCTAGTAACAAGAAGACAATCAAACTACTCTTTCCATTAATATATCTTGCTTGAATCGTAAAGCTAAAAGGAGAGGAAATTGGATTTGTACCTTATTACGAAATGCTTCATGAAGATCCTCGCTATGCCTCGATGCAGATCTTCAATTCTCGAAACAAACCTACACACATAGAAATCAAAGGATCAAAGGCATATGCAACATAGATAATTCAAAGATTCAAATTGATGATCAAGGAGATTAGTAACCAACACTGTTTAAATGGATAAACTAATAGTAACACAAATCATTCATCGTATCCATAAAACAATGTAGTGAGAAAAATAGATCAATTGTATTAATTTAGAAATATAGAAGAGTCTTGCAACATTTGCCTTGATGTTGTGAAGCTCCTCCGATAAGTATATAATCCTTTCCTTGGCTGATAAGCTCTCAAGACTAATTTGACCAACATAAGTCTACCTTTAACAACCTCCCTCAACCCTGTAGCATGCAGTTGATTTATAGGCCAAGAGGAGGAAGTTTCAGATGCACATCAAAAGGATGAGATCCACTTAAGATGGGATTAGGGTTCCTTGAAGAATGGGAGTGATCTCCGTGATGGGAGGTTCTAGGCTCGAATAGGCATGACCTCAAAGCTTTCAGTTGGGATATATTCGCCCAACAAGGCTTCTAGAATTAACTTTATATTTTTACTTTTTTTTTTAGTCATGTGCATGGTCCATAGTGTAAGACATAGCACAATTTTGTATGGGTACCAATGGTAGGAAAAAACTGGCTAGGAAAGCGTGCAATACACTAAAAATAAGGTTTTTGGCCTTCTAACCCATAACACTTTCTTTCTTTAAGGTGATTAAGTTGTTGACTTGAAAGGGAGTGCTTTGGAAGACATGAATTGGATGGCAAAAGATCCATTCTAATGGTCAGTTTTCACGGTGACAAATGACATGTAACAACTATGCACTTAATAACTATTAATAATTAAATTGAAATTTTAAATAATATATTCCAAAATAAACATGATTGCCAACATAATTATAATAAAATATTTAATTAAATCACTAATAATAATCAAAAGCATTACCCTTTCCTACAATGTTAACACCATAATCACCTTCAATTGCTTCTATCGCATGGTTCAACATTAAAATGAATAGCAAGCATACGAAATTATAATACAATCCTTGTGAAATGAGGCAACACCATTTCGTAACTCACACTCACCTATCTCTTTGCCTAATTTGATTAAGATAATGTGAATTTGATTAAGTTTTTCATGATATGCAGTGCCATTTTGTTTACTTGGATGTATTTGTTTTCACTACTACAAGTTTGGATAAGACACATAAACAAAATGTCAAATATTAATATTTAAATATTAATCTTGGATAGGGCCTCTCTATTTGTTACTTGAAATAAAACTAAAATCTGATGCATGTTGCATGGACATAGGTTGACATATGGTGATGCATTTAGCTAAGGTGGAGAGAGGGGCAATGAAGATGGCAAATCAACTAATTTAAATATTGCATACTTAAGTATTTTAAAGGAAAAAAATAGCCAACACCATTTATGAAAACCAATATCAATTATGTATTATTATTATTATTATTATTATTATTATTTTTTGGGGGGGAATTAGCAATTAGGCATTTTTTTCGTGTGATGTGAGGTTGATTATGACTGCTACCATTATAACTATCTAGGTAGACACTTGCTCTTCCCAAAAGATTGAACATAAGATCTTTGTATTCACATTTTCACGCACTTATCAAGTGAGCATATCTATACATATATCTATATATATATGTATATATATATATATATTAACACAGTGAGAAAGATATAATTTTACTTCTCCCATGTAACCAAAAAACATTACGAATGAGTGTTAGATATCTTTTAAAAAATTCTCTCTTTTAATATATGTTTTTAACCATTATTTCAACTTTTATCAACATATTGTTCAAAATTGTTATAACAACTTTTATCAGCATATGGTTCAAAATTATTATAACAATATATTTTTATTGACTTCAACATCTACATTACGAAAATTGGATCTAAATAAAAATAATAACAATTCATTCCAATTATTAAAATTCAATTTTTTTTTCCAAGGAAAAAATCGAACTTTTCATTATATATAAAAAGTTACATCGTATATGCACTTAAGCCTTCCATATGAAAGTGTTGATCACCTTAAGAGGTAGCAGACCAAACTATGTGATCAATAAAAACACTGAGATTTAACAATCCATACAAAACTGCACTATAAATAGTGTCTGGTAACAAAACAAAATATTGGCCTCCCCATTGGGGAAAACAACCCATAAGAAGCACAAAAATAATAATTAGTCTCTAGAGAAACCAAAAATATGATGTCCAGTAGACAGTGCCATGTAAATTTTCATATATACATCTTGTATTTACATAAAGAAAAAATACAAAACCATAAAATTCGAGGCCTCTGTTTAGTAAGGCTGAGTGTCTGACACACGAACTTGTCCATCCAGCTTTTCTATTATTCTCCATGTATCTAAATTCTGTTGAGAGCCCCCCTTAGAAAGCTTTTCAGCCAAGGAGTTGCATTCCCTGTAAATGTGGCATGCAGTAATAAGATCAAATGATAACTTTAAAACATGTATTTCTTCAAGGATGGGAACCAAAATATAATTTTGACATCTCTGAAAGTTGTTGATCCAATTTATAACATTCATAGAGTCTCCAAATATTTGTACAGTACCAATTCCCAAATATATGAGCCAACATAAAAGAAGTTTTAAAGTAACAAGTTCTGCAAAGTTGTTTGTGCCTGCGCCAATTCCCACTCATGCTTCAATTTGCCAATTGTTTTTAAGATGGATAACCATACTAAAACCACATCTGTTATGATCATTCGATGCCCCATCGAAATATGCCCATGGGATGTCTTGATTAATCTATTCTGTGATGATATTTCGAATATGATTGACATGTTCAATTGTTGGGAGCAGAGAAAAAATCGAAGCACATTCACCAACAATCACCGAGGGAGAGATGAATGTGTCTTTAAAAATGCCCTTGTTTCTTGCAAGTCAAACTCCCCAAGATATAATCAAAGGAATTTTCCTAGCATTTTCATCTGAGATAGTATGCCACCATCTTGTGGGGATACCTAGAAGAGATAAAGTATGATCCCAATTTTTTTGTGAGAATCGACAATTTAAGAACAAGTACTCAACAAATTCTTCTACATCGTTGCAGAGAGTGCACCAACCTGGCCCATGAATATTCCGTTTTTGTAAAATGTCCCAAGTAGGAAATTTGTTTCTTAGGATACACCAAAAGAAAAGTCTTGATTTGGACGAATTACTCAGCTTCCAGATTGGCTTATACCACCAACCTTGTTCACCCCATCCCTGTCTCTTCATCAAATAATTATAACCAACCTTTGGAGAGTAAGACCCCCTCTGTGCATGAATCCAGCAAAGTGTATCAGGGAAGTATTTTATCCTAACCTTTGTACGATGGAGCTCCTGTACACAGGTTTTCCATTCCTGCCACCATTGATGTTCAATTTGGATCTATCCCCCCTGCTAATTTCCACCCCTGCTGCTAGATAGTAGTTGAACCTGTCTTTTCAATCTAGTATAGGTAAAAGATCCCTTTTGTATTTAGGCCCTCCACTAATTCTCTTGTAAGTGCATAAGTCTCATTACACCCCACTCACAGATCCAAACCAAATTTTCATTTTCCCCATTGCCAAACTGCCAAGCCAAACCTTCTTCCACAATATTTGAGGGTGCAACAATAACCTTCCAAATGAAATTAGCATTGGAAGAAAATTTCCTTGGTATACGAATCCAATCATTTAGAGAGGTCGGATCAATACATTTCCTTTTTACTACAACTGTCCATAGATTATCTTGAGTCAAGAGCCTTCATCCCAATTTTGTTTCAAGGGAGGCAACAAAAAGTTGTAGGTCCTTTACACCCCAACCTCCCCATTCCTTTGGTCTGGCAATTTTTTTCCCATGCCACCCATGGAATGACAAATTTCTCCTTTTTCCCAGCCCATAAGAAATGACTACATATCTTCCTTATCTTGAGAGGGATGCCTTTTGGAACCCATGACAAAGAGATCCGATACACTGGAATAGCCATTAATATAGACTTAATGAGCACCAATCTTCCTGCTCTAGAGAGCCACATATAACTCCAAAGGTTTAAAATATTCTCAATTTTTGACACAAGCAAGAACCAATCTTGTTTTTTGTATGTGTCTGGTTTCAAATAGAACCCCAGGTACTTGAGGTAAGCCCCCATAGGTTGACATTAAAAAGGGAATAATTTTTTTATCCTTTCAAGATCAAGCCTTAACACATCAACATATACTAATGAAGATTTCTACGAATTTATGATCATACCAATAGCTTTCAAAAATAGGTCTAATGAATATTTTGACTGGGCAACTTCCTCCCTCTTCCCATTGTTAAAGAGGAGAATCTCATCCACAAAAAGAAAATGTGTGATAAACATGTCGTAGCAACCTCTATGCCTTTCACATCTCCTCTTGTTTTTGCCATAATTAAAATTTGACTAAGTCCTTCAACTGCTAGAAGGAATAAAAGTGGGGATAATGGACACCCTTGTCTGAGCCCTCTCTGACTATGGAAAAATGAAGAAGCAACCCCATTGATAAGAACAACAAAAGACACATTTGATATACAACCCATTATCTAGTTAACAAAATCAATACCAAAGCCCAAGGAGTCAGCAATAATCTCAAATAAATCCAACTGATCCTATCATATGCTTTTGAAAGGTTAATTTTTACAATAAACCCTTTTTGCCTGGCCTGCTCAATGCTATGCATTGTTTCCTGGGCCACCCCAATTGCTTCATGAATTTGCCTACCATTCAAAAAACCAAACTGTTCTTTAGAGATATTGCGAGATAGAATTGGTTTCAATCTCGTAGCTATGATTTTTGCAATGATTTTATATATACAATTGCACAAGGAAATAGGTCTGAATTCATCAAAGGAGGAAGGGGAATCTGATTTAGGAATAAGTGCTAGAAAGGTCGAGTTGAAGGGTTCATGAACATAGCCCTTAATTCTAGTTTCCTCCACCACTCCCACCATTTCATCCCCAAGAAACCTAAAGAAGTGTTGAAAAATTCCACAGTCTAGCCATCGGGATCAGGACTCTTATCTTTTTGAATGGACTTGACTACATTTTCCACTTCCATCCTCGAAACATGAGCCATTAAATCCACATTGTCTTCATCTTCAACATATCTAGGAAACCTTCCCAGATGTGGGTGATAGACGGTGCTAGACATCAGTGCCACTTGGACGTAAGGTGGCAGGGCATATGTCCTCCCCATGTGAACGCACATGGTGGCCCGAGTTGGTTTAAATGCTGGAGCATGAGGCATTTACTTGCCACCCTCGCCAGCCTCCCAATGACGCCCTCTACCTTAATCACTGTCCTCTTCACATTTACTTCGACAGTCCTGCCTTGGCCGTCTCCCATGGCCCTTAAATCTGCCACCCCTGCTCCTTCTTCTGCCATTCACCTCTCCCTTCGGCTCTGCGAAGATGCACCTGGTGTCTCCGCCAAGCCTTGGCTCCTCTGCTTAGTTCCTTGCCCCTTTGTTAGCTTTTATTTGGACTTATGTTCCCCAACTACTCCCTTGGACGCTCCTTCAATTTAGCTAGCATCTCAGACCCATTCCCACTCCTCCGCCATGCCCATACGTTATCGTATGAGTTGCCGTAGAGCAGGGGGACGCGATCTTCCCTCTAGACCTCCTGCCTCTGCCTCTGCGGGCAGGACAATTTCTCTGTTGATTAGGAGGACCTGGAAATCCTCGACCCCATCAATCTCTCTACTCGCCTGTCTCTCCACCTTCCGGATCCTCCTTCTGAACCCTCTGGTTTCGGCCTCTGCTCCAGAAAAATACCTCGAAAGTCCACCATCTCTCCCGCTCCTGCCTTCTCCCCCCGCAAGATGGTGGATTTTCCAGTGCATAGTGCTTCAAGCAGCGACCACGATAGCTCAAGCTCGGACAAGGGAGAAACCAGTGTGGGTGCTAAAACTCATGTGGCTTCCTCCATTTCACCTGACGCCCACAAGGTGCTTCTTCCACTGTCTACGGCCCACGCGTCCAAGCAGGAGGAGGACGAGTCAAATTATGCATGCAGAATTGTGGAAGAGACACTCCAACCTCCAGAAAAGAATGGTAGCTCTTCATCTGCTTAATTGTTGGGTGCTTATCTCATATTCCAGTCATCTTTTTGTTATTTCAAGGCTTGTAGTGTTCTGGTCCTATCAAGTGTTCTAGTTTTGTCTTAAAGTTATCACTTGTAAGGATGGTTTCCCACTATGGGCATTGTATTATCAACTCTTTATGCTCTACTCTTAGGCTGGTTTCCCCGTCTGGGGCAACTCCTTTTTTGTGATTTTGATATCGAAACTTCCTTCCGGAATTGGCTTGCTTTTTTGTGATTTTGATCTCGAAACTTCCCTTCGGAGAAAAATAAAAAAATAAAAAAAAATCTAGGAAAATTATGAGCAACCCTAATCACCTCAGCAATAGTGTCACCCTTAGGAGCCCTAAAGAGAGATTTAAAGTGATATTTCCCCATTAATAATAGCTCCTTGAAATATTTTACCTTGCCTCCACCTGACTTATCTAGTGCCCAAATGGTATTGGAGTTTTTCCTTCCTTTAGCATAATTTTGGAAAATTTTGTGTTTTCGTCCCCAACAGAAAGCCAAATTTCCTGAATTTTTATTCGCCAATGTTCTTATTTATCAGCTAAAACCTTCCTCCTTTTAGACTCAATAGCCTTTATTTTATCCCTCTTTTCCTCATTCTCATAGCCATCAACTTCCAAACTCTCCATTCTTCCCAATTCTTCCCCAACCTCACTTAGGATAAGCTCATCCCCTTTTTAATTTCTATTTAGCCCATGGTAAAGTCACATTTTTTAATCGATTTAGGTTACTCATAAAGGACAGAGCAAAATTTCTCCAACCTGATCTCTCCATAGGGCACCATGTTTCATTAACTAACCCTATGTATTCAGGGTCCTTCAACCAGCCTAAATTAAACTTAAAAGGCACACTAGGCTTCTTGTTTGGACCTGCCAACTCCATCGGAATAGGTAAGTTGTATGATTCCCCACCCGACCCAACCCATTGCCTAAACCCCGATAACAAACTAGTGGAATCTTCATTCAAGAGGAATCTGTCCAATCTCTTGGCCACCCGAGTATCCCCCACTCTCCTATTCCTCCAAGTGGTAGAGACTTTTATCAAGTTTGGATCAATTAATCTTCCTTCTCTAAGTTTGTTTAGGAATAAATCAACAAGAGGGTCAGGTTGGGCTAGAGGACCCCATGTTTCAGCCAAACCAAGGGAGAAATTGAGATTCCCCCCTGCTGTCAAATGATGGGCATGCATAAAAGATTTTGAAAGAAGGTTGTTCAAAAACCCTAATCTCTCCTGACAAGGACCATAAATATTTACAATTGTGAGATCCATGGCCAGTTCTAAAGAAAAAACCTCTTCTCCATTGACCTGATCAAAGGCCCATAAGTTTTTTCAGTTTTATGGTAGAGTCCCTAATCCCCAGTGCTAATCCACCAGATCTTCCTTTGGCATCCAAGGCAACAAAAGACCAACCCGGTAGCAATTCGTAAGAGATGCCATAACCAAATATCCCTAACTCAAAGTTTACTGAAGCATAATCACACTAGGTTTGTAGTTTATAAAAATGTATTTTAAAGCTCGTTTCTTATGGGTGCTAACAAACCTTCTACAATTAAAGGATAGTAAAATCATTTTGTAACCTGGATAGGGGAATGCGCTGCTCTAAGCGTTTCCCA
Organism: Pinus albicaulis; assembly: GCA_034641835.2. NCBI lineage: Eukaryota > Viridiplantae > Streptophyta > Pinopsida > Pinales > Pinaceae > Pinus > Pinus albicaulis. Next base: position 820,010,467 of record CM076573.1, on the reverse strand, counting down.
TCTGCAATATCAATCATAGCTTTTGGTTGAGCCTTTGAGATCTCAATTTTCCCGCCCCTTTATTTTATGGGTTTTACAGACATAAGGAGACATCCCAGACCCCCAAAAACCTCCACACGCATAAGTTTTTATCCCTCGATCTCAAATTATAAGGAAAAGTGTCAACGATTAACTTTGGGATAGTAGTGATAATACTATCCATGACCTTTGAAAAATTATCAATACATTGTGGATCTTTTGCTCGTGGCCTGGAAGGACCAGACAATTTTATGACATTCAATAAATTATTAAGAGTATCAATAACAAAAGAAGAGGAATGAGTGACTGTACCCGTTGGAACCGAAGTAGCTTCCATAGTAGCCTAATGGTTCGAAACTTGGATTAGAACATCTACAGGGGGAATCTCCACTTGCGCTACCTAATCCTCCAACCCTTCCATCGGTATAGGCCCCTCATCCTGATGCTGCCCCACCTCCTCCATTTGAGCCAAATCTTCAACATTCGGCTATAACTCCTGAACTTCGAAAACATTCATGTTGGCACCCCTATGGAGATGCCTTCAGCTAATACCCAAGGGGCAGTCTCTGGCCAGGTGCCCATGCTTATGGCATCTATGACACCAGAAGGGAAGGTGATCATAATCAATGATCTGAAAGAAAGAATTCCCTTCAAAATGCAAGTGAATTTTCTCCACTAACCCTTCACGAGGAACAAGTCAGACCAGTAAACGAGTCACATTCAGTGCCCTTGTCTCCAAAAAAAACATATCCGCTTCCAAGAAAATACCCAAATTTTTCCCTATATCCTTAAAGACATATAGAGTCCATAAGTGCGGGGGCAGTGCTGACAATCGAACCCACACTGAAATCTCATCCACTCTGTCCCTCTTCGCATAAAAATTGGGTGACCATCGTTTGAAAAGAATCGGCAAAATGCCAAACCCCCAATCACGGGCAAGCACCCATTCCAATGTTTCTGTGTTCGCAAACTTAATCATGAGCCAACTCTTTGATAGGGTAATCACGTCCACCTCCTTATCCGGAGTCACACCCCATGATTACTCAATCTACTTATTTATAAATTGTGCGGGAATAAAATTCCCTCGAGCTTTGTCCACCAAAATAGACTCTGAGGCCACCATTGCCATGTCAACTTGGATGTCCACACCCAAAACCAGATTCAGGTACTCCAAATTTTTCTTAACGACTTTCTCTTTCTTCCTTTTTAATCCCACCTATTGACCGAGTTCAGGGAAATGTAAGAACTTTGCATCATCCTCCCTATCCCTTTCAGAAAGCCCATTTGGCCACTCCCCTATCTCCCCTCCAGGGGTATCCACCCCAGTAACCAGCAAAACCTCCGCCTACTTTGTAGCAAAACCTTGGTGTAAAACCCCTTCCTTCTTGGAATCGACAAATATATCCTCCTCTGTGGGCTTGTCACAATGATACTGTAACCCCACATCCTCCCCATAAACTCGCTTTTGTAGAGCTGCATGGACCACCTCTTGCAACATCTGACTATCCTCCGGGGTGTCTGATCCGGATTTATGCAGGAACGCAATAATACACAGAAATAAACATAAATATAAAGATGCAGTGGAAATAATATTTCATTTCATTAACATCAAATAACAGAAATATGCTTACAAACATAATGGAAATAAATTAGCTAGGGCGCTAGTAGCGTATCTCTTAGAAGAGATGTGGCGGCTACAAGCCTCTGAACTGTGTTACAATGAGGCTCGAAGGCCTATTTATTGTTGAAAAACAATGAAAAACCCTAAACATCCAAAAACTTAACCCTAGGAGATTAAGCGCCAAAACTGTAGGCCCCTTTTGGGTAAATTGGTACATCAATCTTCCTAGGGACGTAACTTTGGCATACGATCTCCATTTGACACGTTCAATACCTTGTTAGAAAGATCTATCCGAGGATTACAACTTTTGGGTGAGTAACATGGGTTTATATTGTTACTCTCGGTTTTCCGAAAAAAACGTGGTTTAGGGCCTCAAAACGACTCTGGAAGTTCAGGACCCGAAAAACTGCTAAAAATAGTAAGTTGTACTGAAAATGAAAAATTGAAAGAGCCGATGGTGGGGGTCCAAATGGAATAGGTGGGTGGCCACCAATATCCACCTAGATCATTCCTCCCCCTGTAGGAAGCAATGCTCCCCATTGCATTGAGATCCTCCATGAGATGAGGCAAATTCTGCTGAATTGGGTACTGAATTTGTCGAAGATGTCATGGACCCGCGGGCGGACATGCTGGATGTGTTTAGTAAATTTGGTTTCTTTATCATCCTCACACACTACATGTGTGGATATTGTTTGTGTGGTCGCATGAGGTATGGAAATATCAAGCGGTGGTATGCCTAGGGTCAGATCAATGGAGTGCTTAACCAATGATCCAAGTGGATATTGGTGGCCATCCACCTATTCCATTTGGACCCCCACCATCGATTCTTTCAGTTTTTCAGTTTCAACACAACTTACTTTTTTTAGCAGTTTTTTTAGTCTCGATCTTCTGGAGCTGTTTGAGGCCCTAAACGATGTTTTTTGGGAAAACTGATGTTGCTTAGTCAAAAGTTGTATTCCTCGAATATATCTTTCAAATGAGGTATTGAGCGCTTCAAACGAAGATTGTATGCCAAAGTTACGTCCCCGGGAAGATTGATGTACCAATTTACCCAAACGAGGCCCAAAGTTTTGGCGCTTCATCTCTTAGGGTTAGGTTTTTGGATGTTTAGGGTTTTTCATTGTTTCTCAACAATAAATAGGTCTTCGAGCCTCATTGTAACACAGTTCAGAGGCTTGTAGACGCCACATCTCTTCTCAGAGATACACTACCAACGTCCTAGCTAGTTTATTTCCATTATGTCTGTAAGCATATTTTTGTTATTTGATATTAATGAAATGAAATATTATTTTCACTGCATCTATGTGTTTATGTTTATTTCTGTGTATTATTGCATTCCTCTGTTTCTCGAGGGCCTCCTCAAGAAATATTTTGATAGGATCTCCTGCTCCCTCGTCTCTCTTTTCTTTCGCCATGGGAGGTCATCGGGGTTCGCGAGGCTGATCTTGCAAGGGTTCAACTAGATCGAGCCCTACCTCCTTACACCCTGATCTTGTTGGGGACATGCAGAGAAAAACAGAGAAAAAACAAACCGCTCTGATACCACTAATCCATATTTATGTAGGAACGCAATAATACACATAAATAAACATAAACACAGAGATGCAGTGGAAACAATATTTCATTTTAGTAATCTCAAATAGCAGAAATATGCTTACACACATAATGGAAATAAACTAGCTAGGGTGTTGGTAGCATATCTTTGAGAAGAGATGTGGCGGCTACAGACCTATGAACTGTGTTACAATGAGGCTCGAAGGCCTATTTATTGTTGAGAAACAATGAAAACTCTAAACATCAAAAAACCTACCCCTAGGAGATGAAGCGCCAAAACTGTGGGCCTGTTTGGGTAAATTGGTACATTAATCTTCCCAGGGACGTAACTGTGGCATACGATCTCCATTTGACACACTCAATACCTCGTTAAAAATATCTATTCGAGGAATACAAATTTTGAGTGAGCAACATCGATCTATGGAGCCATGTTGCTCCCAGTTTTCCCCAAAAAACGTCATTTAGGGCCTCAAAACAGCTCCAGAAGTCCAGGACCCGAAAAATTGCTAAAAATAGTAAGTTCTGCTGAAACTGAAAAACTGAAAGAACCGATGGTGGGGGTCCAAATGAAATAGGTGGGTGGCCACCAATATCCACCTAGATCTATGCCTTGCCCATATTCCTCATTCCAGACATAGGTTTGTTCGACGCCAAACCTCACCTTCGACTGTAGATTTTCTAAACCCCCCAACTTTAAACCCCTGACAATGGGTTTCCCTGAGAACCCATTCCATTCTCATGAATCGTTTAAGCATGCTTTCAAGCCCACACTTGGAACCAAACCACTACCAAACACAATGTCCTCTATGCCTCCTGACTGAAACACCGAAACATGGTTTTGCAGAGTACTTACAGTTTTCGCATGATGCTCTTCCAGTCTACCACCCGCGAAAACTGAAGCAACCAGCCCTTCCTGCGGACTATTGTCAGGGCTGCCCATGTCCGCTTTTTTAATCCCAGGGTCAACTGACCCCATGAGAACATAACCGTCCACCAAGTCCCATGACATCCTCTCCTCCTTCCACATGTCATTAGCAGAATGAGGTGGAAGAGGCACATTAGCTTGGTTTTTTCTAAGTTGGCTCCATACCCCATACCGTTACTATGTCCGCTGCTTCTGGTTCGAGGTCGACACATTCCCACGGTTTGACCATCGTATTCGGTCGGAGAAAACCGTAAGTCCCATTGTAGGCACATGGCAGTAACAATAAAAAACAAGAAATGTAAACCGTTTGAACGCTCCCCCTTCGCCCATGATCCCCGCAACCTCAAACATTTACAACCCCGACTAGGAAACTCCACACCTTTGCGTTACCAACAGTATAAACCAAACAACCCATCGAAACCAGAGTGTAGTGAAAACCAAACCCATGCAAGCACAAAACCTGACGTTTAATTTTTTTTTTACAAGTGTTAGGTATGTGGGGGCCAAGTGTCGACACCCTCCCCGCCATTTGCCTTGCATGGACTAGAGCACAACCATCCCAAGGTGATTCTTAGAACCCTAACCAGGGTTTCCAATCCGCCATTTCGCCCTTGCAACCCTCGTATCTCTTCTAAAATTTAATTTAATTAACAATGTCAATATTTCTTTTATTTTTTTCCACTAAGTTATATACTCCATTTGCATCAATAGTAACAAGATGCTTTTGAGGGATTCACAAGGAAATGTTATCACTTTACAATAAAAAATAAAAAAAATAAACAAATAATAACATAGAACTACATTTGAAATAATTAAACTATTAAACCAACATCATAAACCTTGATTTACATTCAAATTTTTAATATGTAATGTTTTTTATCAAAATACTTCAAATTCTACATGGGAGAAATTTAAACCTTACTCCTTGTTCGTGTCAAAAACAAATTGGAATGACGTTTTTTTTTTCAAGTGAGTCCAAGTTAGGGCTAATTAGGATATTCGAAAAGAACACTTTTTTAGATAAAAGAAAGATATGCTCAAACACAATTCATGTTATCCACATTGTGTAAATCTAAGAGAAATTTAGAGAAATTTAAATTCTACATAGGAGAAATTTAAACCTTGCATCTTGTCCATGTTAAAGAAAATGTGGTATGGTGGCTTTTTTTTAATCCTAGGCTGAGTGTAGATTGAGGCCGGAAGAAGAACGATCTGTTCATAAAAGAAATATGTATTCAAATAAAATGACCAAACTTATGCAAATTTTAGTTAAAGTTCAAGAATACTTCAAATTTTCTTATCACACAACTCACTCCCACCCTCAACTCCTGTTATAAATTTTGTAGCTAAAACCCAGTAAAACTAACCATGGACAAAACCACACACTTAATGGAATTGCATGGGAGTTACATACACGTTCTTCATGGTCAAGATGGATGTTAAGCTAAAATATGGGATAATGTACTATTTTTTATTAATTTTTTTTCTTGAAAAGAAAACAATGCCAATTAGGGCAGCGCATACATTAAATGTATTCCCTGGTTACTGAAACCATGTCCGGCTCTGCAATTTAGATTAGATTGTACATGCAGTTCAATCAGTTCTCATTTATGTGTGCACGCTATCTAAGTTCCAACGATACAGTCCTCTGAAGCACGTCGAAAGAAACTCGGCCTCTGCAGTGGACATAAACCCTAGTGAGTTTTAGGGTTTCATGTAGAGAAGTGTTGAAATCTGTTGGCGATGGGATCCTTGGACGAGTCCACTTGCAGCGAAGAGATCAGAGATGAAGGCAAGGATTCAATTAGGACTAAATTTAAAGTCGAGTCCACTGTATATAATGCACAAAACGGAGGCAATGATATTTCAAAGAAGAAAAGGGCGGCCGGCCTTCCCCTGGAAGTTGGCAATCGTCTCCTCTGCAAGTGGAGGGATTCGAAACTGCACCCTGTTAAAATCATTGAGCGTCGTAAGCTTCCTAATGGGTTTCCTCAAGATTACGAGTATTACGTTCACTACACTGAATGTGAGTTCTATCATGCTCGCTTGTTGACAATTATTGAAATTAAGCAATCTCCACGATTCAAATTCAATACCTTGTTCAATATAAATATATAATGATGAAATATTTTATTAGAGGATTGAGCATTTAAGGGTTTCACTTTGCAAAGAAACGGAACTTCAGAACAGGTATTGTAGGTCCTTTAATACCATAAATTGCTATGCATGGGGAAATTTTCTTTACATAAACACACACAATATGATCTCTGACAATGGTGTAAACTGAAATTTGAATTGATTTTGCCTAGTGAAAAAAATGCTCCTTATAGAGCCTCAAGTCCTCGTGCTTTGTGTTGAAATGAGAAGTGAGACACGGGATTAAAATAGGCTCCACATAATACTAATCTTTTACCTAAATATGCAATGATGAATGAATAAATGGATGAATGATACACACAATGATTACAATGGAGTGTGGTACTCTTTAGATATAGGTGTTATACCTACATTAACAAGCCAGGTCATACCCACTTGACTCGCCCACCAACAATACATATGATCATGGAACGACTACTAAAGATTTAAATATATAACTTGGAGGGATCACAAGCATACAATAAGGGTCAAAAGTCAAGATTACTACACATTACAGTAACATGCCCCCTTAAGCTTGACAATGGGCCGAGGAAGGGGCATTATGTTATCCCTCTCAATGACAACTTCATCTGAATCATAGTAAGAAGTTTGATAGACACAGTCTTTGTCAAGTATTTGTTGAAGATGTTTGCAATTTAGTGTCCTCCCATGTAGCGACACTCCTTGATAAATGGTTTGATCTTGGATCAATTGTTGTATTAATATTGACCCAATATGTTTGGTCTTGGAATGGTCCATTGGATAATGAGCAATATGAATGACACATTGATTATCACATTAAAGTGAAGTTTACTACTTCAAATGAAGACCAAGCTCATGTAATAATGTTTGAATTCATGTTGCCTCTTATCTAGTTGTGTCAATACTCGTCTGACCATTGAATTGGTTGACCCCAAAATGTAAACCAAAACAAAAAGCTAGACCAAAAAAGTTGTCCACCAAACATACATAAAACATTCAAATTTGGTAAAATAAAACATATATATTCATGTGCATCCATATGAATACGACCTTTATTGGACAAAACCATTTTGGGGGAAGGAAGCTAGGGTTTAAGGGCACTGCACAAGTCGTCCATGGTGGTATGGCAAGTTTTTCTTGCGGGTAGGAACCCAATGCATGCAGTTTCCTCAGTGGTCATCACGTGTTTCTTTGTCTTAGCGACCTTTTAAATTTGCTACCGTTTAACGTTTCTGGTTTCTCTGAACTTGCTGCGATTATTGAGACGGTTTATTATTTTCCACAATAAGTGTTTTTTGTTTTATAGGTGGCCTATTATGGGGTTTTTTTTTGCTGACTTGGCAGTGATGTGTCCCCAGGTCATGGGGGTGAGGATGTTGAAAATTGTAGTAAGGAAGGTCTTCTTTGGCTCATGCTCAAGTGGCAGTTATGATTTACGAGTTCAGTTCATGACGAGTTGGAACTTCAATCATTGGTTGAAGAAAGGATGAGTCATAACTCCAGTGATGATTGGAGAGAGAATTGATTTGACTCGGTTAACTTGTCAATCACAACTCAAGTTGTAAATTTGTAATTGCCCATTTTAGCGTGGATCGAATCTATAAAAGAAGGACAAAGGCACATGCATTATTCATTGTTGAGTGCACAATTTTGTGCGAGATCTCTTTGCTTATGGTGTGTGTATAGTGCGCATGTTTTTAGGAGTTTCCTTGTGCTAAATAATAGGGCAAAATTGCACTAGGAAATAGGAGGCATAGTGCACAAGGAAATAGGGCCAGACGAAGCACAAGGAAGTAGGAGCAGGGTTAGAGGATTACAGAGTAGAGTCAGGTTTGTATAGCAATAGAGCAAGTGAGTTCTCAAGAAGATAAACCACCTTGTAATCGATCTATTTGCTTAATCAATAAATCCCACATCAAGGAAACAAGTTTTTCACTGTTAGGTTTCCTAAGAAAAATAAGTGTATTAAATTATGTGTTGTTTTTTTATCTCTGCGTTTATATTCCATTGCATATCAGTTCAAAAACTCTATATCTTGGTGAAAGTAAATTTGGTTTCAGTATTGGTTGCCTTGTCAGTTATTCACTCTAAGTAGTAGCAGGGTTTTATGAAAAGTTAATAGAGGAAACCCTTGAATATGAACATGATATGTCAGGCTACCAAGATATCTGGGTCCATTCGCCACTGCATGGTCACGAGGTTCTTGGTGGGTTTTCTCTCAACTTCGTTGGGGTGCCCATATATGCCCCCCTCGTCTTCCTCAAAACCTCAAATCCTGGGGTTTCCCACATTTGGAGGTCCGGGGCCTGTCTCAAATGCGGCTCATACTTTGAATGGATTATTGAACGCGGGTGATCCTTCCGTTGGAGCTGTTGGTTTCCAAGGGTCCCAAACATCCCCAAGGGGTTCAAGTCTTTTTTCTCCGGTCGCGTCTCAACAATAACTCCTAAAACATTTGGATTTAGGGTTTGTTGCACTCATTTTGTCAAAGTTCCAAGGAAGCAGTTGTTCCAAATTTTTCACAAGATCAAGATCACCAACCATCAGTTTTTGAGTCATTGTAAACCCATTTTGCAAAAAAATTGTAATGTAAATGATGCTACCAAGACCGTGTATGTATGTACCAACCTAGGTATGCCTATTATTTTGGCGAGAATTTCATCCTAGGAGGTTTTTCGTCTCATTGACTCATCTGTGTTTCTAAACACGGATGGTCGACAAAGTTTTTTCCTCCAGCCTCACCCCAAAAGATAGGGTGGAATTTATTGTCAAAGTATTAGGTGAGTCCTAGCATTTTAGTTCAGTCTTCTGTAAAAGTGATTTGAGGATAATTTAAACTAGTTGGCTGAATTATTTTATTACAAATCACTTCGTCTATTAGATCATATTGTGTCGCAGAATTATTGTGTAATTTGAGGGTCTATAGTGAATAGGTGTTCCCCCCTTGAGGGTTGTAAATGTAAAATATTATGTAAAAAATATTTTAGTGCATGCTCCCCCAAACTTGGACACCATGGCTAAAATATTAGAGGGTGGAAAAAATATTTAATCCCCTCAAGTGTCAATTAATTAATCTTTATAGCAAAAATAAAATTAATCCGAAGCCAAAAAATTAATTAATTACAATCAAAATTAAATTTCTAGAGAAATTAAATTGTGGAAAAATTCGTGGATATCAAAGAAATTAATTTTTGGAGGTCCCCCACCAAGTGAATATTGGAAATTTCAAGAAAAATTGGACCGTTGGGCCTTGGTGGTTGAATCAAAGTCAAATTTTTTAAGGAAATTAGCTCAAAATAATTATTTTTGAGCTAATAAAAAATGGGTTTAATGAGAAATTCGAAAATTCCTCAAAAATAAATGTTTTCGATGACAAAGATTAAAAGATCATCAAGGACTTGTCGACGACCGAGATTATTTTGACGAGGATCAAACCAACTAGCTGTTATTTTCCATTTGGAGGATTTATCTATAAATTGAGAGTCATTTGTGTCTCAAGCCATCTGATGTTTAGCTAATGTAACTCTGAAAAGTTGATGTAAACTACTGTTCCGCTCAGAACATTTGAATAATCATAATAAAGACTTTGGGGTGCAGTTTATGGTGTCTTTGAACCACTGATTTGTGGTATGTGTTGGGTATGGGCATTCCTATATTGTGCTTTATAATTTTTATTAATCATTATTTCATTGTAGGTGATAGGAACATTCTATTGGTAAGCTGTGGGCTTATCTTAGATGATCCAATTCACTTTGTGTTATAATGATATCTTTGAGAAATCTATAATGTTTGCAGGTTCCCTAGCCCTTGGACTCCATGTTCACAAACTTTGGACAAAGACTGACTATGTTTGGATCCTAAATATTTTTATGGTATTCTAACTTTGCTAAGGCTGTAGCTTTTGCATTTATATTTTGAAATACATTTAGCGATTATTGAATATTTATAAAAAAAAATTATGCTCAAAATTTCTCTAAATACTGTACATATGTATGTTTTGTAAAACAAAATCTTGTAAATAATTTATTTTCTAATCCTTGTTTGCAGTTGGGGTTTTTTGTGTTTTGAGATTTATTTTGAATTTTTGTATATATTGGGGTTTTGGGCTATTGTAAATTCATCTGTGTAGGTGAGATTAGAGGCAAATAGCTGGGTTAGAGCTAGATCTAGGCCCTTGAGGGTAAGATCTAGCCTCAATTTTTTTTTTGCAGGGCCAACTACTGAAGAATTGGTAGGAAATTGATGTGCTGAAGCAAATAAATTTTTGGAGTAGGGATTTTAATTATTTTAGGGCTCCTAAGCCCGACATTCTCCTCCAAGCCCTCAACGTCAGCCTCTTAGGCCTCTTTAGGGCTGGCCGTAAGTCCTAGGGCTCTTGGCCTCCCCTCTAGGCCTTGCCGCAGGCCCTAGAGGGCCTTCCCTTTCCCTTCCGGCTCCTTATTCCTCCTTCTCTTGACTCCCTCTATCCTCCCTTTGCTCCCCTCCTTTTCCCACCTTCCTCCAAGCCACTGCCCCTAAGGGCTTGTGACAGGCTTATTAGGCCTCCATCCCCTTGATCGAAGGCTTATTTGGCCTCTTCCCTTAGCTGCTAGGCCTCTAAGGCCTTTCTCTCCCCAACGCTAGCCCTATTAGGCCTAGCGTTAGCCTTTCTTGGCCCTAGTTAGCCTCTCCTCCATCTCGGGTTGGTCACTTGAATTTCTGAACTGAATATTGGTGGGTTTTGCAGTAGAAATTGCTTCAAGATTTGTGTTATCAGGTGCCAAATCCATTGGAATTTTTTTGGGAATTTGGGCAAGAAATCATCGAAGCCTTGGGCCTTGGGTTTGATCTCTAAACCCTCCATTTTCCTCATTGTTTGTTACAACCCTTTGAATACATTCATAACAGTGATAAAATTCATATCGAAGTGCCCTAAAATCACATATAAATTGCTCAAATACACTAAGAAATTGATGGTAAAAATCTACTAGTCATTTGGTAAATTGGGCATTGATTATTGAGTATAGATCTAACTTGTTTGGTGACGGAAATATCTCTGCATAAATGGTGGATCAGATCTGAAGATCACATCTTAAAGGGCTCAAAAATCTAATATTTCAATTTGGCACCCAATCTCACATTGATCCATAAGTGCATATTTTTCTTATTGCTGTCATAAGTGCTTTTAAATCTGGTATAACATTGAATAATACGTCATAAGAAGGTTGGTTAGCTCAAGGGATCACTTGGCAAGTCATTTATTGTCTCATTGATCATATTTGGTTCTTACATGCTTGTCACATCTTGGATCTAGAGTAATATACTTGCTGCTGTCCTAAATCTCTTTTAACAGTGAACTATAAGTTACATAAGTGGTTCTCATTGTTTCATTAATTCATTGTGGAGAAAATTTATGTTATTGGAATCTAACATTTACTTGTCTTTTGTTAGCTCTAAGATCATTGACTTAGCACTAAAATCACTCACAAACACTTATACATCTAAGCTCTAATCTTCTAATCTTATTGGATGATTTAAGTCACCGTGGGCATTGGAACTTAATCGACATTAAAGTTCTTCTATCTATCTTAATATGTTGGCCTCTAATTGGCATTTTTGTGATTGGGTATCTAAGTGAGCATCTTGTAATTGTTGGTGTTAAGTGATATTGGCATACACATTTATCTTATATTGGAATACCTTGAATTATCTCAAGCAATTGGCATTTCATGTTTAAAGCGGATAAGTGCTTTTAATTGCTATTGTTGGGTATTGGCACATTCTCTTGTGGTTAAAGATTGTCTTTTGATTTTCATTGATAAGTATTTATTGTCATAATTGAAGATTAATTGTAACTTAAGTACTCAAATATTAACCAATCTTAACATAAGAAATCACTCACATCCTTGCATAAGCATTCTAAGTCTAGTTGCATTAATAACTTACCTCCAAGCATAAGCTTGGTTGATAGACACCTAGGGCCACCCTTGCTCAATTTGTCTTGAGGGATTGTGTTGATTTTTGAGTAGCTTGGGAGGTACTCCAAGCCTTAGGGTTTGGGGTTTGGAGGACAAAATGCCACAAGGGTCACTTGTGGGCTTGGAACCCAAGCATGGGGTTTTGCACCAAATTGTGTTTTGGGCATTTCCATGAGCACATTTCTACGTGTGATGGATAAGGATGATAACTCTCGGTGAGATGAATCTAACGCAATGAGAATCGTCTGATTCCGAGTTGTAGAATTGGAGATATGAATTTTTGAAGGTATTTTTGGGGTTGACACCATAAGTTTCAAGGTTGGCCTAAGATGTTTTTAGGCTTATGACAGTTGGCAACCCCTTGTGATGACGTTTTGGAACCCTTCATTTATGATATAAATAGAAGTTGAGTGGGAGGTCTTTCACTCATCCATTTGTGCAACATACAACCACAAGAAGAACTTGTTGGAGAGAGATATTTCTATGCCCTAGTTGCAACAAGAGAAGTTTTGAACAACGAGGGTTTAAGGGTTGTTTCAGGGGTTTGTTAGAGGACAAAGCTGTTGGTTGGAGGGCCGAGGCCCTGTTCTTGAGGCCGCAACCAAGGAAGGGACAACGAGGGAGTTTGAGAGCTTGTTAGAGGTTAAACAGTCCTCCTAAGAGGTTGCCGTAGGCCTAGACAAGGTCTTGTAGGATGCCACAACTCTTTTGGGGAGACAGATCGTTGTGTTGGGCTTGAAACTGCCCTAAAGGAGTAGCGTGGAGGGCAACATTTAAACAGTCCTCCTAAGAGGTGGCCGTAGGCCTAGACAAGGTCTTGTAGGATGCCACAACTCTTTTGGGGAGACAGATCCTTGTGTTGGGCTTGAAACTGCCCTAAAGGAGTAGCGTGGAGGGCAACATTCCTTTGGAGGACAGGCACAACCAATAGGAGTAATTCTAGGCTAGTTTGATGGGTTGTTAGGGACTGTGGTTAGTGCCCTAACCAGTCCCAGAATTGCAACATTGCAGCAAGTTTAGAACAACGACATTTGGTGTGTGTTGGATCAAAGTTTTGACCAGTATTGGATCAATTTATATTGCAGCCTGTGGGTGCCATTTGGAGGACCTTCCGTGGTGATGAAGAGTCCATCCTAGTAGCAGAATCTACAGTGAAGGATTGAGCATCATTGGTCTGGTGGAAGGCAGCGTTTTGATAGCCCAAATTAGCCCTAGACAAGCTATCTTGAAGTGACGAAGAGGAGCTGAAGGTTGGTTGAAGGTTGGTGCCGAAGTGCAACACCTTGATGGTAAAGGTGACTGCTAGCCTGGCAGTTTGGAGCTCGAGAATTAGGCCTACCCAGAGAGCAGATTGGATCAGCCTGTGTACATGCTACAAAAGTGACTTGCAGTAGTGCTAGGTGGCATCCCTCTTGTTGTTTCGATGTGTTGTCCTTTCAAGGACTAAGGGGCAGCTAGTGAGCAGTACGAAAGCAAAGGACCGACATGACAAGATATGACATCGAAGCTACAACGGAGTTTGTCATTGTATCTTGTATACCATAGACTGTTGTATTATTCAGATTTGGTTTAATATAACGAAGATTGGGGTTGTACATTATTGTACAATTTGTTAAAAACTATGTATATTTGTGCATGTGTGATTTACTGCTTTATATTTTCCACTGTGCAAAGTAGTTCATGGTTGAGATTCTTGGTTTGGTAGTGTCATTGATTTTAAGACTCTGACCTAGACTCAAGGTCGTGGAAATTCAACATGGTATCAGAGTGTGTCTGAGCTACTTTGGAAGTCAGTGAATCAGAGTTGTGCACAATGAAGTATAATGTGAGAGGGAGTTGGTCACATTGTAGTTGACAGTGTCGAAGTTGCAGGCAGGTCTTCGGTATGAGGACAGGTTGGAGGGATTGTCCAACTATACTCCTTGGAAGGAAAGGATCAAGTTGATCTTGCAGGTCAACAGGATCTGGGATTTTGCCAAGAAAGTAATCAAGAAGCCAACCGACCCTAAGGAGCTAGATGTATGGGAAGATTTGGATACGAAGGCGAGATTGATCATCCTTGATGGTGTGAAGGATTCCTTAATACCTCATTTGTTTGGGAAGAACAATGCACATGGGATGTGGATGGCTTTTCAGAATCTGTTCCAGAATATGAACGAGAACTGGGTACTGGTATTGGAGGATAAGTTAATGTCCACCAAGATGATAAAGGGTGAAGGAGTGACTTCGTAGTTGATGAGGTTGTCTCAGGTCAGAGATGAGCTTGCTGCCATCGGTGTGAAAAATTCAGATGGAGATATGGTGAGGATTGCCTTGAAAGGGTTCACCGAAGAATGGAAGCCCTTCATCAAAGGAATTGTTGCCAGAGAGAAATTTCCAGATTGGAATAGAGTGTGGGAAGACTTCATTTAGGAAGAGTTGCGAGACGAGGATCTTCATCCATCAAAGAGGGCAGACGAGGACGTGGCACTTACAACGCGAATGAAGGGTAAGCCAAAGAAGGACTTGAGTAAAGTCAAGTGTTTCAACTTTCAACTATGGCGAGATGGGTCATTTTTCGTCGATATGTCCGATGAAGAAGAAGGGAGATGATGAGAAGAGGAAAGGAAAGCAGGTCGCCGGTGTTGCCACTTCAGTTGAGATGGATGATCTCGCCAGGAGATTGGAAGAGGAGGAATTTGCTATGATCTCTCATTTCTTGCAGGTATCAATGAGGATGGATGGTATGTGGACAGTGGTGCGACGAAGCATATGACAAGATCAGAGGAGGTTTTTGAGACTCTAGCCGAATGGGACTTGAAGTTGCACATGGTGTTGGGTGACAAGAGTCAGTTGGAGATTCGAGGATCGGGTGTTGTGCCATTCAGGATGGAGACAGCACGAGTGATGCAGGTCCAGGATGTATTGTTTGTACTGAGACTCAGATATAGTGTGATTTCTGTCTCGATGATCGAGAAGAAGGGGTTTGAGGTCTTGTTCCAGGGTGGGAAGGCAAGACTCAGGCCTAGAGGCTCTAGCTCTGCTGGTATTGTGCTTGGAGTTAGAGAGCATGGTGTATATAAGCCGACGGGCAAGCCTATAGATCATGAGAAGCAGGCGGAGCAAGTGCAGGTTCCAGAGAAGTAGGTGCAAGTGCAAGCTTCAAAGGAGTAGTTATAGGTTCTCGAGAAGAAGGTCCAGGTTCCAGAGACTCAGAGGGAGTCAAGTTCTAGCGGGAGCTTGCAGGTTTTAGAGGGAGACTTTGCAGCCCAAGAAGAGCGTGTGTCAGTGGGGAGCAAGGGTGCTTCCACATCTACCAAGAAGGAATCATGGAGAGACTGGAAAGCGATACAGGAAAAGAAGAAGCATGGTGCTTCCAACAGTGACAGTGACACTTCCGAGAGAGGCGTAGTTCACAGAATAGGGATAGCTGTGATGGTGTGCGCTAAGAGTTGGGCGAGTGTTTTGAGTAGTGATGATGATGATGAGTTACTTCTTAGTCTTGGAAGTACCTCCCTCGCTAAGAGGGAGTGTTGATTTTTGAGTAGCTTGGGAGGTACTCCAAGCCCTAGGGTTCGGGGTTTGAAGGGCAAAGCGCCACAAGGGTCGCTTGTGGGCTTGGAACCCAAGCATGGGGTTTTGCACCAAATCGTGTTTTGGGCATTTCCATGAGCACATTTCTACATGTAATGGATGAGGATGATAACTCTCGACAAGACAAATCTAACGCAACGAGAATCATTTGATTCCGAGTTGTAGAAGTGGAGATATGAATTTTGAAGGTATTTTTGGGGTTGACACCATAAGTGTCAAGGTCGGCCTAAGGTGTTTTTAGGCTTATGACAGTTGGCAGACCCTTATGATAATGTTTAGGAGCCCTTCATTTATGATATAAATAGAAGGTGAGTGGGAGCTCTTTAGCTCATCCATTTGTGCAACATACAACTACAAGAAGAACTCATTGGAGAGAGATATTTATGTGCCCTAGCCGTAGCAAGAGAATGGCTGAACAACGAGGGTTTAAGGGCTGTTTCAAGGGTCTGTTAGAGGACAAAGTTGCTGGTTGGAGGGTCGAGGCACTGTTCTTGGAGGCCACAGCCAAGGAAGGGACAACGAGGGAGTTTGAGAGCTTGCTGGATGGTAGATAGTCCTCCTAAGAGGTTGTCGCTGGCCTAGACAAGGTCCTATAGGATGCCACAACTCTTTTGGGGAGACAAATCCTTGTGTTGGGCTTGAAACTGCCCTAAAGGAGTAGAGTGGAGGGCAACATCCCTTTGAAGGACAGGCGCAACCAATAGGAGCAATTTTGGGCTAGTTTGATGGGTTGTTAGGGATTGTGGTTAGTGCCCTAACTAGTCCCAGAATTGCAGCGTTGCAGCAAGTTCAGAACAACAATGTTTGGTGTGCGTTGGGGTCAAAGTTTTGACCAGCATTGGATCAATTTACATTGCAGCTTGTGGGTGCCATTTGGAGGACCTTCCGTGGTGATGAAGAGTCCATCCTAGGAGCAAACTCTACAGTTAAGGATTGGGCATCATTGGTCAGGTGAAGGATTGGGCTCAAAGTATCCCTAGACGAGCTATCTCTAAGTGACGAAGAGGAGCTGAAGGTTGGTGCCGAAGTGCAGCACCTTGATGGACAAAGGTGACTACTAGCCTGGCAGTTTGGAGCTCGGGAATTAGGCCTACCCAGAGAGCAGATTGGATCAACCCGTGTACATGCTACCAGTGTTTTAAAACTCCGACTCGGGTTCGGAACCGGCCGAGGGTTGACTCCGACTCCGATTCCGACTCAGCCAGTTCGATTTCAATGACTCGGTCTTTGTAAAAAATACATTAAACATTATTTTATTTATTTATGAAAAACATAATTTTAAAGATTTTCATTCATGTTTCCAAACACAAAGCATTACAATATAGAAAAAAGACAACATATGATCAAATTAGGCTCAAGAATATATCAATTATATCAAAATGGCACCCAGTGCACTGTCCAATACATACATGATATAAAGATCTGAACAAAAAACATAACCAAGGAGGCTCTAAATGGCCTCTACAACAAAACATGACTAGTCACTACTGCTAGCCAAGGCAATATCCTCTGACCCAAACTCTGAATTAGAGGGGGAAACCCATGGCTCCTCCTCCTCGTCAAGATCGTCAACTGGAATTGTAGCACGCTGAGGCTGAGATAAACGAGCTATGAGCTTGCGTCGTGGCTGACTAGAGGAAGTGCCTGTGAAAATTCTACTGCAGTATATTGGTTTATTTCCTCCTTCTTGATTTAGTTTATACAAGTTATTTTTAGAAATTAGATTCAGAAAATACCGAAAATAAACACAACTACAACCTGCACATGCAGATCATTTACTGAATAATTCACTCATGCAACAAAGTGACACATGGATTTTTGGACATAAGTCCTTGAAAAAACCCAAAGCGGGAAAACCGGTTCAACAAATATGAGGGTTTTATTATTAGGTAGTTCTGAGTACAGCAAATATGGGATCCAACCTTGGAAAACCCAACAGAGAATAAAATATATAAAATCTGCAACTAACCTGAAGATCTAGTGCCAAATATTTGACTGATCCACACCCTGAAACGGGATTTACAGGACTCATCCCAGATCTGACCCTAGAAACCCTCAGCGTTGCTTCTGAAGCCCTAACGTTGCCCTGGAGGGACTGCGCCAGCCTCGGCGTGGCTCTAGGAGGGCCTGCGTCACCCTAGGAGGGTCTACGCTGCCCTTGCGCTACCTCTACTTGGCCAGTGTCAACCTAGCGTGGCCCTAGCTGCCTCTGCGCTATCCCTACGCCATCCCTGCTGCTCTACGTGGCTCTGAAGCCTCTCTACGCTGCCCTTGTGGCTGCTCCTCTTGCCTCTTGCTGTCTCTTGGCCCCAGAATCAGAACATTCCCTTAGCCAATACTACCTACCCCTCACTGCAGGAAATTCCACTGGAAATTCTTAGCAAACCTGCCCTAGAATTCCATATCTATTCCTAAGTTCTACAGAAATTGTGTGTCTTCAACAGATCCTCAAGCCTTTCTCTTATACTTTTTCATGGAACCCTTCAATGGCCGAGATTAAATCATCCATCAATGGCTGAGATTAAAAGACTGCTTGATCCATGTGACTTCAGACAATTTCAACACGTGTGTTAATTAATTCACTTTAATTATTTTATTATCCTAAGTTAGACTTAGGAAATCCATTAAAAATAATTAATTATTTGAATAACTTGAACACAACTTGAAATTTATTAAATCCATTTCTGGGTCTTGTAGATCAAGTGTACTCTAGTCCCTCCCCAAAAATTGGGACCTAGAGCACAACTGATGCTACCCCAAATACACAAAATCTCAACACTCTCTCTTAGCATCAGGTGTGTGCTCTAGCAATACATCACACCATGCATTACAAGATCTCGAGTACTGGATCTGTGCTGTTGGTGCTTGGCCTGCTGCCCTCCATCTACTGCACTGCTGCTCTCTGTACTGCTGCCCATGCCACTGCCACTGACACTACCACATTTGTACTACACCTCCCTCTCAAATTGCTGCATCATGCTGTCCATAGCACTGCTACTGCTAACTGCTGCACTGCAACTCAGTTTCTGTCGAGTAAGCAACTGAAAGACTTTGCCCAACTGTTTGACAAACAAGTCAAGTTGCCCTCCACCACTGAAGCTCCCTGGATGCTGAATCATGTTGTCCACTTGGAGACATTGCCATGCTGCAACACTGCACTGCGTGAGCCCAACTTCTCTCCGCTGTTGAAGTCCCATCAGCCTCTCTACGCTGCTTTCTCCACGCTGCTATTGCCTTTGCATTATGCGGCTCCCTCTTCAGCTCTACAACTCCCTCTTTTGCTTCGATGTGGTCATCTGCAACCATCTCCTGACTCATCCCGGTACTGTCTTAAGGCTCCCGTAGCTCATATGTGATCCAAGGGTAGGGCTGACTCAAGGATCTCGCCACTCCATCTGGATACTCTATATATCCATGTCACCCCACCTCTTCTCTCGAGGTGCATGAGCACTCATGGCTGCATCATCATCAGAGCCATCGTCATTTGCTGCTGCAACCTTGGAATCAAAAGCTCCTTTGTCCTTCTTCTTAGGACAACTGCTGGCGAAATGACCAAGATCACCACAGTTAAAGCACCGGACCTTGGAAAGGTCCTTCTTCTTCTTCCCTTGATGCAAGGGCTGCATCCTCCTCCTCTTCTTTCTTCACTCTGGCTAATCTGCTTCCTCCATTGTTGGATTGCTTCTTGGTGATCCTCCTGATCTCCTCTTGGCGGAGAATAGCCCACATATCTGCCCATGATGGTAACACTGCTCTTCCCAGAATGCTCTAGACAAACGTTCCCATTCTTCAGCATTCAAGGCTGTCCTCACTAGGAGACCTTCATCTGGATTAGCACCCATGCCAATCAGTTGTTCACGGATAACTTGAATTCTGAAGAGGAATGGATCTTCTCTTCATCGTTCATCATCTAGAACATACACATCTGATTCTCAAGAAGTATTCTTCTCTGCACAGAACCTCCTTGGCACATCACTTCCAATGTTGATCACATGTCATGTGCTGTACTCTTACCGGTCACATGAGGAATCACGTGATCCTTGACTTCGTCTATGATCAACCTCTTCGTCCGTGCTTGATTCTCTTCATACTTCTTGAGTGGATTTGCATCAGTTGGTACAACAAGTGTCTTCTCTGCATGCTCTTTGAGACCATACTCATCCAAAACTGAGAGGATTCTGGTCTTCCAGATAACATAGTTGGACTTGCCATCCAATCTATCTTGATCCCTCAATCCATATCGAGCCATCTTTGCTCAGATATGAAGCAAACAATACTTCTCCCTCTGGATCTGGGTTTCTTGGTGACTAGAAACCCTCTAGTAACTGCTTCTTTCTGCAAACAGACTTCCCTCTTGGAAATCTCCCACCAAACTCAAATGGACAGTATTCTCCGATCCTCTCGATCGAATCTCAGATCTGCTGAATGACTGTTTTCCTCCCGCCTTTGTTGCCTTAGCTAGACACAATTCTGCACCTGTAGAATCTCTACCCCAGCAACACTGTTGGAGATTTGAAGCACTGCTTCCGGATCTTGGCAAAAATACTTATGGAACAAGAGAGGTGACTGGACAACGTCCTCCTGGCTGGCCCAGCGCAGTCCCAACGCTGCTCAGAAGTGGACTGCGTAACCCCAGACTGGGTGACGCAGTCCTTATGCTGCCCTTGGAAGGGTCTGCGTAAGCCTAGAGGCCTTCTGCAACTTCAACGCTGTCTCTTGGATCTGCTTTCCCTTGCTGTCAAGATGCCCTTTCCGGATCTGCTGCTTCTGCTGCCACCCTGTAGAAAAAATATTTCTTAAGCCGATTTGCTGGAGATTCAGCTTGATCTGTTATCGCTCTGATACCATGTGAAAATTCTACTGCAGTGTATTGGTTTATTTCCTCTTACTTGATTTAATTTATACAAGTTATTTTCAGAAATTAGATTAAAAAAATACCGAAAATAAACACAACTACAGCCTACACACGCAGATCATTTACTGAATAATTCACTCATGCAACAAAGTGACACATGGATTTTTGGACACAAGTCCTTGGAAAAACCCAAAGGGGGAAACCCGATTCAACAGATATGAGGGTTTTATTATTAAGTAGTTCTGAGTACATCAAATCTGGGTTCCAACCTTGGAAAACCCGACAAAGAATAAAAGATATAAAATCTGCAGCTAACCTGAAGATCTAGTGCCAAATATCTGATTGATCCACACCCTCAAACGGGATTTACAGGACTCAGCCCAGATTTGACCCTAGAAACCCTCAGCGTTGCTTCTGAAGCCCTAGCGTTGCCCTGGAGGGACTGCATCAGCCTCTGTGTGGCTCTAGGAGGGCCTGCGTCACCCTAGGAGGGTCTACGCTGCCCTTGCGCTGCCTCTACTTGGCCAGTATCAGCCCAGCATGGCCCTAGCTGCCTCTATGCTGTCCTTGCTGCTCTGCGTGGCTCTGAAGCCTCTCTGCGCTGTCCTTGTGGCTGCTCCTCTTGCCTCTTGCTGTCTCTTGGCCTCGGAATCAGAACAATCCCTTGGCCAATACTACCCCTCATTGCAGGGAATTCCAATGGAAATTCTTAGCAAACCCGCCCTATTCCTCAGTTCTATAGAAATTGTGTGTCTTCAACTGACCCTCAAGCCTTTCTCTTATACTTTTTCGTTGAATCCTTCAACGACCAAGATTAAATCATCCATCAATGGCTGAGATTAAAAGACTGCTTGATCCATGTGACTTAAGACAATTTCAGCACATGTATTAATTTATTTACTTTAATTATTTTATTTTCCCAAGTTAGACTTAGGAAATCCATTAAAAATAATTAATTATTTGAATAACTTGAACACAACTTGAAATTTCTTAAATCCATTTCTGGGTCTTGTAGATCACGTGTACTCTAGTTCCTCCACAAAAATTGGGACCTAGAGCACAACTGATGCTACTCCAAATACACAAAATCTCAACAGTGCCTGCGGCTGCAACTAGAGGACTTGGGCCTGGGCCTGCTAGTAGTGGATCGACATTTAGCTGAGCCTCTACCTGTAAATCGAAGTCCAACCCGACATCAATATCCTCATCAGAGTCAAACTCTGGTGGACGAGTGTCCACTACCCAATCTGATGTTGGATCAATATCATCCAACACAATGGGATCTGAATCTGGTCTTTTGTTCAGCAATTGGTTACGTCTTAGTCGGAGGTTGTACTGGAAATAGACTAGATCATTTAACCGTTTTTGCTCCAAACAGTTTCCCTTCTTTGTGTGAATTCTCTCAAAGACAAACCAATTGTGCTCACACCCAGAAGCACTGCAAGTTTGACTCGAAATGCGGATTGCAAACCTCTGCAATTCAGGACAATGGCTACCAAATACCTCCCACCATTGTGCTGCAAAAAACATAGTTGTGTAATGAGTTTCAGTTAGCTCAACAAATTATATCCAACTTTGAGATTATAAACAATTTTACAAAATAATAAAATATGAATTTGAAAATTGAAATTCTTTGTTTACCTGGCTCATCTGATTCCCTTGCAATCCTTGCAAGGTTCTTGTTAAAGGTACCTATGGCTTTGTTGAAGATAGTGATTTGATTGTGTTTCAACAACTGGTCACTCTCCTTGGGGATCATGCGATCAGTGCAGTCAATCAATCCATCTCTAACCTTCCCAGTTAAAGCTCCTTATGCCAGAGCTTTATAATGATACCTTGGGTTCAGAAAATACCCAACTGCATGTATAGGGCGATGGAGTCGATTGTTACATCTTTGATCAATGATTTCCCAAATGGGCCCATGCTTAGCCACTCTTTCCTTGTACGCTGCCTTTATTTGCTCCTTTGCTTGATCCATAGCTTCATAAATGAAGCCCATAGCCAATCTTTCCCCATCCACCTACCGCAACACCTTAACCAGTGGCTCAACAACCTTCACAATCTCTGCTGCCTTTTTCCAAAATATTTCTTCATTAGCTTTCTTTCTCACATCTTTGCCATCTTGTTTGCGAGCCCATTGACATTCATTCCATTCATCAGTGGAAAACAACTTTTGCAAGTTTCTATGTTGGGAAAACATTGATTGCAATGTCAAAAAATGTGTTGCAAATCTAGTCATGGTAGGCCTAATAATATCCTTGCCCCCTGTGTGTTTCCTCATCGGGTTCAAAATCCATGAGTGATTGTAAATATATTTTGTGATGCTTTTAGCATTCTCTACAGTGTTCTTGCTGCAATCTATGAGGTCTATGCAATGTGCAGCACATGGGGTCCAAATGATGGTTTTGTGGTGTTCCTTCAACATTTTACCAGCAAGAACATAGTTAGAGGGATTGATTAACTGCATTGATCGCATAATCCCCAAGGAGAGTGACCAACTGCTGATACACAATTAGATCACTATCTTCAGCAAAGCCACAGGTACCTTTAGTGAGAACCTTGTAAGGACTGCAAGGGAATCAGAGGAGCCAGGTAAACAAAGAATTTCAATTTTCAAATTCATATTTTATTATTTTGTAAAATTGTTTATAATCTCAAAGTTGGATATAATTTGTTGAGCTAACTGAAACTCATTACACAACTATGTTTTTTGCAGCACAATGGTGGGAGGCATTTGGTAGCCATTGTCCTGAATTGCAGAGGTTTGCAATCCGCATTTTGAGTCAAACTTGCAGTGCTTCTAGGTATGAGCACAATTGGTTTGTCTTTGAGAGGATTCACACAAAGAAGAGAAATTGTTTGGAGCAAAAACGGTTAAATGATCTAGTCTATTTCCAGTACAACCTCCGACTAAGACGTAACCAATTGCTGAACAAAAGACCAGATTCAGATCCCATTATGTTGGATGATATTGATCCAACATCAGATTGGGTAGTGGAGACTCGTCCACCAGAGTTTGACTCTGATGAGGATATTGGATTGGGGTTGGACTTTGATTTACAGGTAGAGGTTCAACTAAATGCAGATCCACTAGTAGCAGGCCGAGCCCAAGTCCTCTAGTTGCAGCGACAGACACTTCCTCTAGTCAGCCACGACGCAAGCGCATAGCTCGTCTATCTCAGGCTCAGCGTGCTACAGTTCCAATTGAGGATCTCGATGAGGAGGAGGAGCCATGGGTTTCCCCCTCTGATTCAGAGTCTGAGCCAAAGGATATTGCCTTGTCTAGCAGTAGTGACTAGTCATGTTTTGTTATAGAGGCCATTTAGAGCCTCCTTGGTTATGTTTTTTGTTCTGATCTCTATATCATGTATGTATTGGACAATGCACTTGGTGCCATTTTGATATAAGGGATATATTCATGAGCATACTTTGATCATATGTTGTCTTTTGTCTATATTGTAATGCTTTGTGTTTGGAAACATGAATGAAAATCTTTAAAATTATGTTTTTTTTTTTTTTTTTTTTTTTTTTTTTTTTTAAAATAAAAAATTAATATTTAATGTATTTTTTACAAAGACCGAGTCATTGAAACCGAATTGCCTGAGTCGATACCGAGTCGAAGTCGGACTCGGAGTCGACCCTCGACTGGTTCGGAACCTGAGTCGGAGTCGACCCTCGACCGGTTCGGAACCCAAGTCAGAGTTTTAAAACACTGATAAATTTAAGTGACCTCTCACCTTATTTGGCATCTTCATCACACATTCTTCTCTCTCCTTCTCTCATTGGTTCGTACAACTATTGGGCATATTCTTTCTCTCGCACGTGTGGCAAGGAGGACGAATTTCAAACAAAATTACAAGGCCAAAAATTTCAGTGTTTCCTACAATTTGACCAGTGTTGACTTCGACTTTCCAGGCAGATTTTGAGTTAGATATTTTGGGTAGGCCACACTCTTTGGCACAGAAACTGAGGTGTTCTGTGCACTTTGACTACAGAGAAAAATTGCAGGTTGACCGCAGACTTCATGACAATGTTTGACCAAGTTTGACCACTGACTTTGGGACTGTTTTGGGCTTACTTTGACCTCTTGTTCAGGCTGAGTTTGACTGGGTATGATTGAGCTACTTTAAGTACATTTTGCTGCTACTTTGACTAGCGCTGACTTTCTGGTTAGGCCTGAATTTGACTTCAGTTGACTGTAGATTTGACAGGGCTATTTTGACTTGGATTTCGCAAGTCAACTTTGACTTTTTGTACTCTCTCTCTGTTAAACATTTGATATAATAATAACAAGAATTGATCAAAGGGTTTTCCCCATCTTGGGGTTTTTCCTTGACATCCACCAAATATGGAGTCCTCTTGTCTTGGCTTGTCTTCTGCATTTTATTATTCTTGTTCTATCTACAATTACTGTCAATGTGATTTATGGTTAATGTGATTGCTATTGGAAAACTAAATTGGAAATTGTCATTGTGCTACTAAAGGACATTGAAGTAATTGTGCTAAGCATAGAACATACCATTGTTATCTAAAATTAACATGGTATCAGAGCATAGGTGAAGACAAAGCCCAAGCAAGAGAGAGAAAAGCAATCACTAAGGGACATCTGTTAAACAAGATTATTGGACCAACCTCAATGGGTACTACATCTTACTTCAAATCTGAGGATAAGCTCAAGGACAAATCTAACTATCATGCATGGAAGATGACTTTGGACTTTAATTTGAAAGAGCATGATGCCATGGACTATGTACAGGGAAGAGTGGTGGAGCCTCCTTCAATTGCACCTGCTGCTGCAAAGACAAAGTATAAGAAAGGTGAGGTCAAAGCTATGAGAATTATCATAGACTCCATTCAAAAGCATTTGGTTTCCTATATTTTTGATTTGGGAACGTCTAAGGAGGTGTATGATAAGCTGGTTGGGATGTTCAAAGTAAACAATGCAAATCAAATCCTCTTTCTCAAGAACAAGTTGAAGGATGTCAAGATTCAAGATGGATAAAGGGGAGTCTATCCAATCCTACTTTATGAGAATAACACAAATCAAGAATGACGTACTATCTATTGGAGAAGTTATTGCTGACAAGGAGCATGGGATGTGTTTAACACCACCATTCTCAAAAATGATAGGATTCCTAGTTGCGATGAATTATTGGCTAGATGCACTCAAGAGGAGACGAGGATGATGGAGAGAGACAAGCCTTCAAATGGAAATGAACCTACTGCTTTCTCCGCTCATGCTAAGAGGAAAAATAATGCTGGTGTAAGGAGACAGGGTCAAGGATTCAAGGAGGATTTGAAAGAAGAAAGAGTTTTGCCACGATGCTAAAGAGTGTCCTCACAAGAAGAGTTCTCCAAGGGATGACGACAACAACAACAATTTCAAAGGCCATGGCAATCAAAGGAACAACAGGTTCAACACTAATAAGGGAAAGAGGAACGCTCTCGCTGCTCGATATGGAAATGGTTGACCTTCCAAAAGGATGAGAAATTCCACGAGGAAAGTAATGTTGTAGAAAAACAAAAGGAGTTTTATCTTATTTCTGCTCTATCTACTGCCTCTCCTCCAGATACTTTGGATCATTGGTTGATTGATAGTGGAGCCTCAAGGCAGGCCCTTTCAAATTTAGTCGAAAAGAAGACTAATTTGGAGATAATGCCACCTACCCCATGAAAGGGATAGGTACTGTCACTCTTCACTTGAATCAAGGTCAAACCATTCATCTACAAGAAGTGTTGTGTGTGCCCAATTTGAAGAAGAACCTGGTGTCTATTTTTGCGATGGAAGATAAAGGCTTCAAGGTTGCATTCATTTATGGAAAGGTATGTATTTGGCAAAGAAACCCTAAAGATGCATTCACTCTTGGATTTAGGGTTGATGGTCTCTATCAAGTTGGAGGAAGTCCTTTGGGAGCCTTGACTTGCAATACTTCTCTTCAATCTGAATTATGGAACTGAAGATTTTCCCACCTTCATTACAAAGCCTTACTTGGGGTAAGGAAAATGGTCACAGGTATGCCCAAGTTCAACATGAATCATGAAGGAGTTTGTCAGGGTTATGTAACTGAGAAACTTACAAGGGGACCATTCCCTTCTAGTGAAAGACAAACTACTGATATTCTTCAATTGGTCCATTCTGGCCTATCAGGTATGTTTCCAACTTGCCTGCAACATCATTGGGAGGATACTTATACTATGCAATCTTTATGGATGACTTCTCATGCAAAACATGGATCTATTTCTTGAAAAAGAAGGATGAAGTGTTCAAATGGTTCCATTCTTTCAAAGCATTGGTGGAAAATCAAACAGGGAAGAAAATCAAGATATTGAGGACTGACAATGGAATCGAATATGAATCAAATGAATTCAATGACTTTTGTAGCGAGGTTGGCATTAGGAGGGAGACAACTGTTCCATACACTCCTGAGCAAATTGACATTGCTGAAAGGAAGAACCAAACATTAATGGAAGCCACCCGTGCCATGCTCCATGATTAAGGTCTACCAAATTTCTTATGGGGAGAAGCTGCCAACACTGTCATGTATGTTCAAAATAGGAGCCTACATCAAGCATTGGGTTTCAAGACACTCGAAGATATTTACATTGGTAAGAAACTTGATGTTCCTCATTTTAGAATATTTGGTTGTCTTGTGTATTTTCATGTGCATAAAGAGAAAAGAAACAAGTTGGAAGCATCTGGGAAGAAAGGTATATTTGTGGTCTACAATGAAAATTCAAAAGCATATAGAATCTATGTGCCTAGTTAAAGAGATGTGGAAGTAATTCATGATGTAACCTTCAATGAAGATACTACCCTTGGGAAAGCCAAAGATCTTCCTATCCCAACGAAGGACAATGATGATGCTGCGAAAAAACATGATGAACCTCCAACAGACGAGCCTATGCCTAATGTTGAAGGCTCGATGGATTCCATTGATCCACCTTCTGGTGATCCCTCTACCTCAAGGAAAAGACCTTTGTGGCTCAAAGATACTCTCGATGATGTTGAAAAATATACCGCTTCAAGAGGGACATTTCGCAAAAGTAAGAAGCCGAACAAATATCAAGGGTACTTATCTGCTATGAGTACTATTGTTCAAACCGAGCCATGTACATTCGAAGAAGACGCAAAGCACCAAGTATGGAAGGATGTAATGAATGAGGAATATGAATCTATCATGAAGAATGATGTCTGGGAAGTGGTGCCTAGACCCAAGGACAAGTCCGTAGTCACCTCAAAATGGCTATACAAAATTAAACATGGAGCTGATGGGAGTGCTGAAAAATATAAGGCTAGGTTCGTTGCTCAGCTTCTCTCAAAAAGGAGTGGACTATGAAGAGATATTTGTACCGGTTGCCCGATATACCACTATCCAATGATGAAGCCTACATCAAATGGATGTTAAGACTGCTTTCTTGCATGGCTCGCTTAAGGAGGAAGTTTACTTGGAACAACCTCAGGGGTTCGAAGTACAAGATTGAAGGACACATGCATGTAGGTTAAAAAAAGCCCTCTATGGGTTGAAGCAAGTACCTAGGGCTTGGTATGAGAGGATTGATAGCTATCTTATGAAGCTAGGATTTGCAAGGACCGATGCTGATCCCAACCTATACTTCAAGGTCGAAAAGGACATCTCTTTCTGATCCTAACCTATCTCTTTGTGACAGGTGCAAACCCTCTCATTTATCAATGCAAGAGGGAGTTGGCTTCCGAGTTCGAGATGAAGGACCTAGGTCTGATACATTACTCGCTAGGCCTGGAGGTCTGGCAAAAGCCAGTTGAGATTTTCCTTTCTCAAGGAAAATACATTGTAAAGATACTAGAGAGATGTGGGATGGTGGATTTCAAGTCTGTATCTACTCCGATGGAACTCAACTTCAAGAAGCTATGTGGAAGTGCTGCTGGGCCTGAATTGGCAAACCCTTCCGAGTATAGGCAACTTGTGGGGGCCTTGATGTTCTTGGTAAACTTTAGACAAAACATATGCTTTGCTGTGAATACTTTGAGTCAATTTATGGTTGAGCCTCATCACATACATTAGATTGCTGCTAAGAATCTCTTGAGCTATCTCCATGGCACAATCAACTATGGGCTGAGATACACTGCCGGGAATTTGAGACTATATGGATATACTGATGTAGACTGGGTTGGCAGTTTGGTGGATTGAAAGAGCACGCAGGGTGTGGCTTGTCATTGGGGTCTGCTTCAATTTCTCGAATGAGCAGGAAACATAAATCGGTTGCTTTAAGCACTGTCGAGGCTGAATACATTGTAGCTAGTATGGCCTGATGTGAGGTTGTTTGGTTGAGGAAACTCTTTAGTGAGCTATTTGAGCACGTGCTGGGTAACACCGTGATCTTCTGTGACAATTGGAGTGGGATTCGCTTTTCAGAGAATCACGTGTTCCACAACCACTCTAAGCACATTTATATCAGGTACCACTTTATTCAGGACATGGTACAATGGGGAGCAATAAGGCTCCAACACATCAGGGCTGATGAGCACAAACATCCTCACGAAGCCCATATGGAAGGTCAAGTTCTTCCTTTCGAGAGAGACTTGGAGTCCTGGAAAGACCCTCCCATGAGGGTCCTGCTTGAGTTGGACATTGAGCTTTGGGAGCTCCTGGGGGCTTGGGGTACTTCTTGGAGCTATGAGTGACCATAGGGTGAGTGGTTCACCTTCTCTTATTGATGCGCTATGTACAGGGTGAGTGGTTCACCTTCCCTTATAAATGCGCTATGTATAGGGTGAGTGGTTCACCTTCTCCTATTAGTGCGCGATGTACTGGGTGAGTGGTTCACCTTCCCCTACGATTGATATATGCATAGGATGAGTGGTTCACCTTCTCTTATGGCATAAGGGCAAGATGAGTGGTTTACCTTCTCCTGTTGATGCCCCAACATATATCCTACCCATGTAGTTTGGGACTCATGGGAAGTACCTCTCATCTGGCCAACGAGTTGGGAAAAGTGGATAGGGACCATAGCACTACAGTTGGACCCATCGTGTACTACCGTACTCCCTATATCTAGGATGCATGGTGTTCAACAACTTGATCATTTAGGATCAAATCTAATTGAAGTTCTACCCTAGGATTGACTTTTGTCAGTGGAGAGTGGCAAGCTCTTGTGACTCACTCTTGATTAATTCTTCTTCATTATTACATCGTTGTTCAACAGAGTTGAAATGAGATGTAAATATGGTACATGATGATATGATGACATGATGACATGATCGATGATGATAGATGGATTGGCAGGTGGAATTCTCCCTAGTTGAGAGTGAGTGTTAAAATTTACAACTACGACCAAATTCCTCTTTAGACAACTCATTTGATGGAGATGATGATTGCATTGAATTCCTCTTTTCGAGAGGACCAAAATCGACATAAAGATCATCAAATTTGGACAAGCAAAAATGTGTTTTTGAATTTATTCCCACACGTGCAAATTGTCACGGTTGGCCACATCATCATGTAGGCTTAGGAAGCCCAATGGACATGTCACTTCACTCTCAACGACTTGTATAAATATAAGTGACCTCTCACCTCATTAGGAATCTTCATCACTCACACATTCTTCTTTGTTCTTCTCTCATTGTTTCATACAATTATTGGGCATATTTTGTCTCTCACACATGTGGCAAGGAGGACGAATTTCAGATAGAATTACAGGGCCGGAAATTTCAGTGTTTCCTGCAGTTTGATCAACGTTGACCAACATTGACTTTGACTTTCCAGGCAAATTTTGAGTTTGATCGTTTGGGCAGTTTTCTATTTGGGCAAGCCACACTCTTTGGCATAGAAACCGACGTGTTCTGAGCACTTTGACTACAAAGATAAATTGTAGGTTGACCGCAAACTTCAGGATAGAGTTTGACCACGTTTGACTGCTAACTTTGGGATTGTTTTGGGCTGACTTTGACCTCCTATTCAGGCCGAGTTTGACTGGGTATGACCGAGCTGCTTTAAGGACATTTTGTTGCTACTCTAACCAACGTTGACTTTCTTGTTAGGGTTGAATTTGACTGCAGATTTGATAGGGTTGTTTTCACTTTGATTTTGCAAGTCAACTTTGAATTTTTGTACTCTCTCTCTGCTGAACATTTGATATAATAATAAGAAAACTTGTTCAAAGGGTTTTCCCCATCTTGAGGTTTTTCCCTTACATCCGCCAAATCTTGTGTCCTCTTGTCTTGGCTTGTCTTCACCATATTATTATTCATGTTTTATGTACAATTGCTGTCAATTTGATTTATGGTTAATGTGATTGCTATTGGAAAACAAAATTGGAAATTGTCATTGGGTTGCTAAAGGACATTGAAGTAATTGTGCTAAGCATGGAACATGCCATTGTTAACTAAAATTAACAAACCGCAAGGGTAAAATTCAAAATTGATAAAGTAATTATTATTATTTGGCACAAATTTTTATTTGGAAAAATAATTATGAAGGCAATTATTTGAGCTTAAACTTTAAATTTCCCTCCAATTCTATGGGTCGGCTAGAATTCAAATTTGAATAATGTGACAAGTCGGCTTGTCTCCAAGAGGCACCTTGTCACATTGGCGAAGAAGTATAAATACCCATTGGAGTGATCTTGATTTTCAGAGGTTCTGGAGATTTGCAAGAGTTATGGTTTATGGATATTCTCAAGGGTTAAGGTTCATGGATTAAATTTTTCTCTCCCTCGAGATCCGCCTCAGGATTATTCTCGCTCTTCTACAATTCTTCTCCCTACACTCACTCTGCCTTAGGACAGGATTATCACAAGGCTATCTCATGCTACAGGACGATATTATATATCTCTACAGGACTCTCGGACTACAACAGGATTCTTGCTTTGCTATATTTTTATGTCTACTCTCTCTCTCGCATTGGTTACATGACATCTCTCTTGCATTGGTTATAGGACCTCTCTTTTGATGGCTTAAGGATCATGCTCTAGTTGTGATCTATCTCTTGCTATAGATCTTTCTAAAGTAATACAGTCTCACATCCCAGGCATGGCAGAGTCTCATATCTATGTATGTGGTCTTGCATCAACTCGCACTGTTTGGCATCAATTCACAAGTGCTCTACGATATTACAATATATGTGGCTTGCTACATTGGTACACAATATGTATACACGATATGGCATCTACCCAGTAATATGGTGTTTTTCTCTGCGTTATGAATGGCATCAAGACACAATTGTACGATATTATCCTCTGCGATATGAATGGAGTGATCCTCTGCGATATGTATGGTATCAATACTCTGTGGGATCAATCCTTTAGTAAGGTTACAAATGTACAACTACAATGGACAGTGGTGTGGCCTATGGCCGCATGGCCTTGTTGATGTATGGATCGCATGACCTGACGTTCTGATGGCCCAGTGGTATGGCCTATGGCCCGATGATGTATGGATCACATGGCCTGTCGTTCTGATGGCCCGCACAATGGATGGTGGTGTATGGCTCGCATGGTCCAGTATGATCTAGTGGTATGGCCTATGGCCCCGCATGGCCTAGTATGGCTCAGTGATACGAATCGCATGGCCCGTTTGATTTGGCTCGGCTAGCATGGCCCAGTGACACGGTTAGCATGGCCTAGTGGTATGGCCCGCATGGTCCAGTGATAGTTAGCATGGCCTGGTTGTATGGCTCTCCTACATTCAAGTTTGCATTCTTCAAGTTAAGGTTGAGTGACGGTATGTGTGTAAGGTTATATGACAGTGTTGTAGCTGCTACAACCACCCTCCAAATTTTGCCCATGCTTTGATTTTGGAGCCTTCCTTCTGACCACAAGGGTTTATATTTTACTGTTGTCAAGTGCTTATGCTTTGATCAAGACTTATCTTTTCTTGTTGTTGCTTGTGTTCGCTTGTTTTGATCTCGATCTAAGTTATCCAATCACAAGCTAATATTTTGTCTTGACTTTGCAGCATTTCTGGGCTTGCCTCCATAAACTATGCAATCTTGGAGGACATGCCAACCTTGATGGTGGAAACTACGCAATCCTTCTTGGCAGGGCAGCCTTGAGCTTGAAAACTGCACAATTCTGGATGGCAACCTAACCTTAAGCTTAGAAATTGAGCAAAGCATCTCTTGAGTTTAGAAACTATGCAATGCACTAAATCAAGGAGTTGCCCAGTCCTTGGGAACTACGTAATCTTTCTTGGTAGTGTGCATGCATGATTTCTCAAAAAAGCAAAAAGCAAAAAATAAAAAAAAAGCGAAAAACATCCCTAGAAAGTAGGGAGTCATAATTAGTTTCCCGAAGGTGGAACAATTACTATTTTTGGAACTTTCTGCAAAGTGTCGCTTTTTCCTTGATTTTAGGCATGCACACCATAAACCCTAGCTGACCTAAATCTATATAATGGGCACCTTGTTGTAACTTTTTCTTGTCAAGGAAAATATTACGAAATTTTCAAAAAAATGGCAGTTGATTTCCTTGCCAAACCCTTGGATATATGCAAATTTTGATGGCAAAATGCTTCTCATACAAGTCGCTCGCTTATCTTTTAATGGGAAGGTTTTTAATTTTAAATAAATTGAATTTTATAAAAATATTTCCATATAAAAATATTTTTATAAAATTATTTGTTTATTTAAAATATTAAAAATAAGAAGGCTCAAAAATATTGGGCCATGCCCAATCTCCAAGTTTAAGAGTATATTATATGCCATCCAACATTATTCACCAAACATCACAAAGCTAGTGCACAACATCAAGTGTCATGCCACGAGACAAATTTCGCTACAAGTCAAGTTAGCATCCAACACAAGTACCGAGCCAAGGGAAGAGCCCACAAGGGGTGTTGTACTCAACACATCGGTAATGTATCCAACTGCTTGTGTATATAAATTCTACAGAGTTTTTCAACCTAGTAGATGTGGGGTATATCCCACAGATTTAGTAAACAAAAAATTGATGTAAGTTAATGTTTGGGCCTCTTTTAACGATGAAGATCGGTGCTTAAAAGATCAATGGTTCATATTCAATTGAGGGCCCCCCAGGTCATCCGAGCTTTAACAGTGGGGGTGGGGTGGTGGTCCGCAATGGTTGTTTCCCAAAACCGTCTTTGTACACGTGGCATCTTCAGATGGATTGCGGTACCCCCAGCAAAAAACCAGAAACCGCCAGTCCCCCCCCTCGTAATACCATTTGTGATTTCCAACATCAACACAGGACTCAACCATTTCAACATTCATCTGGAAGAGAAATCTACATGTAAGGCTGGGGAGAAGGTGGCAATAACTTTGCTACGCAGATGTTTCGCTGTTGCTGTACACATGCCATTTTTTTACTGTTGCTAATGCCCACATCTCACAGAACCATTTTGACAATGGCTGATTAACTACAACAGAAAATTTAACCCATATTGATTCATGGATTCAATCATAAAAGAATTGAGTGTCGTGAGCATCGATCTATATGATCTAAGGCTGTGTGATTTCACTTGTAAGTAGCAAATTTCATTATGTTAATCTGTGCTTTGCTTTCTTGCAACAACAAACAACACCGCAGTCTGTTCAATCTAAATTTTCTATGGAGGAATATTTGGTTTCAACAAATGCAGAAAACACTGCCATTTTCCATTAGTAGTGCTACCTCTACAAATCAAGAGTAGAGGCCCGACACCAGGTTTGTCACTTAATATCCACGGGGATGAAAAGAAATTTAAAATTTGCAAATTATCCTCAATCGGGTAATCTGGCACCCCTCTTATTCTGATTGGCCAAGTTTGAATAATTTTGGGACTATGACATGTTCCAAGGCCAGAATTCATAAAAATTAAGAAGAGGGGGTAGCATTTTAATCGCTAGTTGAACCGAAGGCTTATTTCATCAGCAGTATTGTTCTTTTGGGCTCTCTTTCTCATTGCATTGACTGCATCCTACTTGTGTTTTAAAAAAGCCCCTTTGGACAGAGACCCCAAGCGTGTGTCATTGACCTGGAAGTGGCACTCAATGGGAAAAAGAGTAAGACATTCTTGCCAAGCAAAGAGTCATGATGTTGGTCAATGATGCTGCTAGGTTTGTAGGAACACACGTCTCACTGGTTTTGCAGAAAAATAATAGATGCAAAATAAAATTTGCTTAATAATTCCTCCAAAATCAATTAAGATTTAATGCCTATGCCAAGAAATTTCGTGGGTATTTTCACACAGTGAAATTCGGGCACAGATTCTGGGAAAACAAAGGCGAAATTCAAAAATCCGAGACATGGGTTTTGTTCAGAACATTGTCATCAGCGGACTCGTGAGATTTTCTTCGAAATTTTGAGCTGTTTGGGAGATTTCTTGGATCTCTGAAGGGTTAATGATCAGTTTTTGGCATGGCCGGTTTTGTTGCAAAAAGCCTGTAAAAAATTAGTTGATTCTTGCACTACTATGCATGAGAGCACTAGAGAGAACTGTAAAGGCAAGAATCGTGACAGGAGAAATGAAGTTTTGATTTTTCATGACAAAGGAACTTCATTTAAAATATCTTATATTTCAAGGAGAAGAATGAGCAATACAGTGAGCAAGTGCTTAACATGAATACCCTCATATGTATAATGTGATACATTTACAGTTTCTGAGCAGAAGGATTAATGCCTCTTAAAATGAGAACGTCTTTGTTAGAGGTGAGTTATTGTTGAAAGATCCAAGATAGTTTTTGGGCCAAAGAAAAATTGAAGGAACAAGACAACAAGATAAAATTATTACTTGAGATAATGTGCAGATCAAGACAAAAGAGGCAACATAAAAAAACTCCAATGCTACTCCAGATGGTTCACTGAACAAATCAAATCAGTTTATAAGATGATGCTAGAGCAAATATCTCAGATTTCAAGGAGAAGAATGAGCAGATTGAATATTATTTCTACGAATTCAAAGAGCATCTTCATAAAAGTTTTTAGCATTCAGGGATATAGATGGTAGACCTCTGACAGTCTTAAAGGCTCAACTTGCAGAATCTTTGTCTTAAAAACAATTTGATTTACTTAAACATTGCTATAAGGAGGGGTTTTATGCAAACATCGAGCCTCAGTTTAATGAATAAAGGTTTTGTAAAATTGCACAAGAAAGGTAATTACCAAACAAATGTCATTTTGAAGAATGCAGAGACAATATTTGTTGTGATTGTCGGTGATTCTTGGTCAAAGTATTTTCGATAGATTAAAGATTGAAGATGGAAAAGGTTTTTGTAAATTATATATTCAACATATGACAAAGATTATTTTCCAAAATTAGACCAAGGACAAGCTGGTGGATACAGGTAGTGGTATAAACCCTGTTTAAAGGGAAGTGAACAAATTTATAGGGCAGAGCCTCAACAACTTCAGATTTCTCAGCAGGAGGATCAACATCTATTTCAAGCTAACATTATAGTCAACAAACGGCAGAGTTGACCAAGCTTAAAGGAACGTGAACAGATTTTCAAGAGCAGCTTCATACAACTCCAAATTTAAAGTAGAAAAGTCAGCAGTCAAAGAATCCATTTCCAGAATTAGAGGCAGAGGATTTTCCAGCAGTTCCAATCTTATTGCAAACTATTTGAGATTATCATCATTTTAGTTCATTATTTGATTTTATTGCCATAAAAGTACTAGGCTAAGTTTAGTTTTATTTGATTATTTTATTGATTTTGTATCCTAAAGGTTAGCAATAGCCGACAGATTGTAGTTCTTCTATATATTGTTTCATATGTAATGTAAAAAGGGTTGGCTTTTGATGCCTAAATCCTGCCATTTTTGTAAAGACTTCTATTGTAGAATTTTTAATTAAAGGTTTATGGCTTTAGATTTATGACAAAATCTGTTGCTTATGTATGTCTTTCCAGGGATTTCATAATCTGTTTCTGCATATGTTTAAGGTAATATAGAAGCATTGGGCAAGGCTAGGTTGAGGATCAACCTCCCTGACAGCCCACTACAAAGTTATCATCTACACTGAGACTAGCTAATTGGATAGGTTGTCTAAATTAGTACCTCTGCATTATTAAATTATTGTCTTCTGTTGTCTTTTAAACATATTTATGTGGGTTACAAAGATTCTTCTGTGCGCATCTGCTCTTGTTAGATGATTAAGTATTCAGGGAGGATACTTGATTATCTAATTTGTCTTCTATTCCTCAACCAATCTCTTTAAAGCTATGTTATTATGTCGAAGCTGGATGTTGGCACTTTGATCAAACCTCAGCAAGAGAGGGCTTTATTTCTGAGCAGAGATTGGATACTCATCAACAAACACCTATACAAATCCTAGATCTGGCCATTGTGCTTCATAGGCTGCTGTCCAATGACAGTGAACAACATTAAAAAGCCTCGTAACACTTGAGGGAGCCCCCTCTAGTTCGAGGGCCAACTTGAACCTAAAGTTTGGTCGAGATGGTTTCTCAGCGCAGTTTCGCAGCGAAGAAATACCTTCGAGAAACAAAAACAACACGCCCCTAGAGCTCATTTGTACATTTGATCGTGGAGCTCTAGGCTTCCCGAGGAGATCAACGGTGGAGTTTACGACGCTTTTCCGGGTGAGTTTTGCTTTTGTCGTCTTTTGCCACTTTTTGTGGGAGTTTAACTTATATTAGCTTGTAGAAGTGTTGGTTTAGTCCGTTGTTCACCTTTTACCAGTGTCGCTTTAGTTTTCTTGTTTTTTCCCACCGGTGATCGCTGTTTCAATGACTCTCCATGCATGTTTGTTTTTCCTTTTGCATGTTGATCTTCTGCACTTGATTTGCACTAATCTATCTATCCTTAGTTAGGTCTGCACTTTAACTTGCACCATCACTCCGATCTGCCAGTTTCCCACGCTCTCTCCATGCAGGGCAACAGTTGCCTTGTCTAGTTGGGCATTGCGCAATTCAAAGGCTCAAGCTCGATGCTTGGCCTGTAAGACTGTGCAATGCACAATACTAGGCTGACCCAACTGTGCATTGTGCTGTTCCACGACTCAAGCTTGTCCCTTAGCCACTGAGACTGTGCAATGCGCAGTCTCCCCCTTAGTCTACCAGGTTGAACTGCGCATTGCACAGTTTTTAGCCTCAAGCTGCATCATTGTCTGCTGAGACTGCACAATGTGCAATTCAGGCAACCAATCCCTCTCCCTTGACCTTAAGAATTGCATAATTTTCCCCTTCAATTAAATGGTTGTTGCTGTGATCTTGCTTTGTGAGTCGATTTGTTGAAGCTAATTTATCTTTTCCATGAGTGCATTTTTCACCTACAGGTATAGCAGTTGTTGAGCACTTCTCTTTATTAGTCACCGACATCATGGCACCCAAGAGAGCTGCTTCAAAAGATACCACAAAGAGCAGTACCAGGGAGGGAGTTGAGAGTACGCCAGTAAACTTGCCAGTGTATTCAGATACTCAACTATTCATAAAAAAGGAATCAGATATCACATGGCAGAAAGTGAATGAAGCATTCTTAGCAAGAAGCTTCAAAGCAGATTTGGAAGACCGGCAGGTATATATCAATGTTCAACGGTCTGGACTACATAAGGTTACATGCAGGTATTCGACTTTTCCATGTGTAGTCATTGGCAGCTGGATAATCAGATTGTATGAAATCAAGAATTTGAAAGTCGCGAATACCGAAGGAAAGACGATAGAAAAATTTGCATTTGGTACTCTGGACTTCGATCTGTACGATCCCCAGAATGTTTGTAGAGACTACTGTGCGAGGATTCATTTCTAGTGGTTAAGCAGGAGATTCTACAGGCCGGAGGAGGAACCATGGAAGAATTGTTATAATGCCTCCAAGTCTCGTGAGCCAATCAGTTTTGCAGGAACTTCATAGGTTACTCCGCAGAAAGAGGTCACTCCATAAGCAGTACCCGCGGAAGTGCGCAACCCAGCACGTGAAAAGGGTAAGAGGAAGGTTGCATATAGCCCAGGAGGAGAGCAAAGCTGCAAAATGAAAGCAAATCCAATCATTCTCAAAGCGGTTATAGCAACATAGAAGAGAAGGAAATAAAGGATGCAAAAAGCAGAATAGAAGCAGAGGGAAGAAGAAAGACAAAAGCAGGAAGAAGAAGAAAGGCGAAGAACAAAAGAAAAGGAAACCGCACGAATACAAGCTGAAGAGCAAGAGCAGAACCGACAATTGGAAGGGGAGAGCAAACAGGTGCAGGACAAGGAGCTCGCTCTAGAGATTGAGGAGTTAATTGTGATTCAAGACATGGAGGTGGAGCCAGAGCCGCATAACCAAGATGTCGACCTGATGCAAAGCACACAAGAAGTCAACATTCAGTCTCCCCCTCCTCTAGCAAAGCAAGCTCCAAGCAAGGGAGAGGAAATTGTGCCTCTCGATGAAGGTCCAGTCATGGACACGTACAATCTGACTTATGACGAGCTTCAGAAAAAGATCGTACAAGGCCGAAAGAAACATTTTCCGGATGACCTTGCATCTTCTGCATTCATTAGAGAAAGGGTGATTGTGGTAGACACCAGAAGAAATCCAAATGCCATTGACCTAGCCAACTTGGCCTTCACAGGCGCAGCAAAGTCAAATACGGAGTACTCGATGGCCAAGAATAAACAATTAGCAAAGAACTTGCAATCTAGCAGGAAAGAGGTCGAACAACTCCGAGTAGAAGTTTAGAACGCAACTCTCGCGCAAGTGTATTTGTAAAAACTTAAGGCAATGATACTCGGCGAAGTATCGACATTGGGAGACACTATGCAGAGCTTGTATGAAGAACTTGTCACTGTGCATAAGGCAGTTGTCCACTTGCACGACTTGCAACAAAAGTGTAAAGATCATGTCAAAACTCTTAAGGCTGTACAAGAAACCATTGCTGCTGTGCATGAATGGTCAATGCAATACATATGGGCACCACTTGAATTGGGAAAGAAAACAAGGCTAGAGGCAGAGGTGGAGAAAGCGAAGGTTCAGATGCTCATCTAGAATAACAAACAACTCGCCTCTTTCATTTCCAACATTCAGGCCTCATATGCACGATTGTATAACAACATGGATTTCTTGGTGAACTCAATGAGGCTAAACACAGGAACCAGGTCAGACAGGGGATTGAAGAGTACTTGGAGCAGTGCAGACATATCGCCTCCAAGGAAGATCTTGAAGTGAACAAGCAGAACATGTAGAAGTACATTGGTGGTCCTGTCCAAATCAACACTATGTTGCTCTTGCTAAAGAAGGAAACACAAATCGGTTCGAAATCAGTGTATACGGATGCCATGGAGGCTAGAGTCCGCTTCCAGCCTAACACCATCGCACAGTTTGAGGGACTTATCGTGCAATACAAAGCTTTGAACCATTACGTGACTGAGGAAAAACAAGTGGAAGTTGTTGAGCTAGAGTTTCCCCAAACTCAAGCTTAATTTGTTTTGTTTTATTAGGCTGTCTAGTTGGCTCTACCCAATTTTGTCCTATATGGGCACTAGTATACTGTAATATTCTTTGTAAATAATTTGTAAGTGAAATTCCAAGTCTCAATTGTGGAATGTGAAGAGTCATGATGTAATGAAGTTGAAGAGTCATGAGGGAAGTCCAACAGTCACAAAGGGAAGGTGAAGAGTCACCCCTTTTGTTATAAATATAACCTCATAACTCATGTAAAGGGATTTTGGGGAGCCAAGCTTGTGGCTTTGCTTTTAGTTTAGGATCAAGATCTTGGGAGTTTTGTGAGAGCCTTGGCTTCTCTGTAGCATAGAGGGAGTATTTTTCATTGGAGGAGTGGGTGTTGACTTCACGTTCTACGATTGGGCTAGTGGTCCATCAATCCTATATGTATGATTGGAACTTTCACTTTAATAAAAGTTCAGAGCCGACATGTTTTCATGCATATGTTGTGAATATAGGAGGACTATTCTTGTTATGTTTGCAATGTATGTTATTTCATTTATGCTTATGCTTATGAACTATTTCGTTTGCATTGGTACGAATCTTGTTGAATGCGTGTTGTTGTATATTTCCATCACGGTTAAGTTGTGAACTATTTTGCAGGCTAGCTTGTGATGTCTTTATGCTCGTGTGTTCCTTTCAAGCTGCGTACTATTACAAGCTTCCAAGGGGTTCACTCACTTTCCCTTCGCGTGTTAGAACCTTCAAGCATTGCACTTGACCCTTCGTAGAGTCGCACACTTCTTCCCACCAAAGTCACCATACACCACTCTATGCGTTATTGCAGCCAAGGCACATCATTAAAACCCACTACATCGACAATCGGGCCGTATTTCGGATGACCAACAAACAGTGTGAGGTCTAGTTGGGACTTCATATCGGGGAGATCCCCTAAATGTTTGCGGGT
Organism: Pinus albicaulis; assembly: GCA_034641835.2. Taxonomy (NCBI): domain Eukaryota; kingdom Viridiplantae; phylum Streptophyta; class Pinopsida; order Pinales; family Pinaceae; genus Pinus; species Pinus albicaulis. The sequence continues at coordinate 819,969,595 of CM076573.1, read as the reverse complement.
CCAGCACCATCAACAAACAACTTATGCAACAATGATATAGTAGAAGGCTAGATGGACTCATTTGGTTATCGAAAGTCAGTTCACAAATGTAGTTGTGAACTGACTTAGATTGGCCCTAGGAGCCCAAATATGTTTGATGTTTGATGTGTTTGATTATGGGTGTAATTTGTATCTCAACTGAACCATTAATGAATATCTAATAGAAGAAGAAGAATTAAATTCAGGGTTTTCACCCTTGAGGGGTTTTGCGCTAGTCTCCGACCAAATCCTGGTGTCACTATTTGTGCATGCTTTTCTTCCGATGTTCCTTTTATTGTTCTAGTACATTGTTGATGATATTGTTCTCTCTACATAATTGCTAATGATGTTATGATGTCATGTGGTGAATGCAATATGGAAATGATGAATAAATGTGTAAATGCAATTATTTAAAGCAAAGAACAATACAACCCTAAGAAAATTAACATGGTATTAGAGTTGGGCTGAAGAAAAGTCATGGATATCACCCTTGTGAAGACACTAATGGATCAGGTAGAATGAAAGATGTTGGAGACTTGAAAGAATGCTAGGGTTTGAAAGAAATGCTAAGCAACCTCGTTCTAACAAAAGAAATTAGGGCTTGGTGGATATCATGAAGTTAGGGTTTGGAAGAAACTCCTAAAGTGTGCTTGGAAGAAGGGCCTGGATATTTCAACACTTGTGACAGATTCAGTGTAACCTTAGATGGGCTACTCTCAGTTGGGTCTGGCCATTGATGAAGACGATTGAAAATATTGAAGGCAACATTGACATATGGGTGATGGACAATAATGACTTTGAAGGTTGGTTCAAGAGGGAGCTGACCACCTCTCGTTTAAGATAAGTACCTTTTAAACTTATTTCTTTATGACACTGCCGTTGTTTAGATTTATTGTTTTGATCGTTCCTGCATGAATATTTGAGTATTTGAATATTTCTAACTTCCTAATGAAGATTTGATAAGCAGATCCTTCTTGGGGATCATGTAGATGCTAAAAGGTGCAAGAAAATAAAGCTAGTGTAGGTTGGAGCAGGAACAAGAAGCTAGAACAGGAAAAGGAACCTGATGCAAGGGTGCAAGTGAAATATTATGGTAATATGCAAGATGACAAATTATATGTGCTACATGTTGCTAAGGTATTCGAATATTACAAGGTATGTATACAATTTAGCTGCAACATTGGGATGGCAAGTAAAGCCCTGAGGTATGACAAGAATATTATCGTTATAAAAGTCTTGATTCGTATAGTACTCTTGAGTAATGCATGCTAGTCATACACATATGTGAGTAAGTTTGATTCCCAGTGGATGTGATATACTGATGTACTTTATAATTTAAATCTCATTGATATTTGGATATCCTGGTTTTGTCTAAAGATAAAGCAGAGCCAGAAACATTGACTTTGATATATGGTAACTTGATATTGTTGTTAATGCTTGTAGTGAGTATGGTAACCCTGATGGAAATAGAGTGGTTGTAAGATTGATACTCAGACTATCTTCTCGTTGATCTTAATAAAGCTTTGATAAACTATAACTCCTATGATGCCTTATTAACATGGTAAATTTGACAATATGACAAAAATGGATACCCTGATTTGATGATGTTAGAACTCTGATGGAAATGATTGTATAACATGATAACGATGTGATATTGAATGTAGTTTTGTATGATCTAATATGGCTATGCTCTGAAGAAACAATGATCTTGATACATTGATGATGACTGAAGAAGCTTCTTGTTCAGAGGGAGAGACCCTTGATGAGATCCCAACACCTATTATTATGTGTAATGATTGTAAACTTGGAGCTACCTCAGAAGTTTTGAAATGGATGAGCAAGAGACTCATGATTGCAGATTGAAACAAGTCTTCTGGACTTGGATTGATGAACATTTGATGTTAACTAATTTTATGTGATAACAGTTCATTTCTAACAGGATTGGTTTACCCCAAGCACTGAGCAGTTTTAGGAACCTCTTCTCAGGTAGAAGTGTTTTGTCAGAATCATGGCATACTAGATTGCATTGATGGATTATTGTTGCAAGATCTGATGGATCCTTGCAGTGATGCATCCTGAGCTAAATAAAGTTAGGACATATAGCATGGTTAACATGGCCCGGTGACATGGTTAGCATAGGCCGATGGTATGGTCCACATGGTCCAGTGGCATGGCTAGCATGGCCTGGTGGTATGGCTCTCCTACATTCAAATTTGCATTTTTCAAGTTAAGGCTGAGTGATAGTATTTGAAGTAGGTTATATGACAACTTCTGCAACACCGATATGGTAGAAGGCTACATGGAATTATTTGGTTATCAGAAGTCAGTTCACAAACGTAGTTGTGAACTGACTTAGATTGGCCCTAGGAGGCCAAATATGTTTGATCCCTGATGTATCTAATTATAGATGTGCTTTTTATCTCAGCTGACATTAGAAAATTTTGAGGTCTAAAATGGGCCTCCTAAGAAAAATGTACAACCAAAATAAACTTTATAAGAACCAATAGGATTCAAGATGATGATGTCAACCATGGGGGTTGATTCACCATTTTTAGGATAAAAAAGTAAAAAGATTAAAAAATAACAAAATAATAAAACTACTTTTTCAACTAGTATTTTAAACTTATCTTCGTAAGGGTTTACTCAAATTTCGAGCAGGAGTACTCATTAGATGCATAATTTAATTCCTCATCCAAGGAGTACCCATGTTGCATACTTTCGATGGACCCCGCTACATGAAAAATGAGAAATACATGAAAAAATGTGATTCACATTTTTTCATGTGTTTCTCATTTTTCATGTAGCTGGGTCCGTCAAAAGTATGCAACATGTGTTCTCCTTGGATGAGGAATCAATTTTTGCATCCAACGAGTGTTCTCGCTCGAAATTTGAGTAAACCCATAGGGAGATAAGTTGAAAATACGAGTTGAAAAAGTAGTTTTTCCTTTTTTCCCTCTAAAATTTGACGATGTAATCTAATCTGATTTTATTGTTTCCACTCTTTTTTTATAATTTTCCTAGGAGGCCCATTTTACACCTCAAAATTCCCCTAATGACAATTGATGAATATCTAATAGAAGAAGAAGAATTAAATTCCGGGTTTTCCCCCTTGTGGGGTTTTGCCCTAGTCTCCGACCAAATCCTAGTGTCTCTATTTGTGCATGCTTTTCTTCTGATGTTCCTTTCATTGTTTCGTTGCATTGTTGATGATATTGTTCTTTCTACATAATTGCTAATGATGTTATGATGTCATGGGGTGAATGCAATATGGAAATGATGAATAAATGTGTAAATGCAATTATTTAAAGCAAAGAACACTACAACCCTAAGAAAATTTTTAAGAGATAGATCTTAGATCCTACATACCTCGCCTTACTTGGGGATGATTCAAACGATCACATCATACTTCCAGCTTGATTCGACTGATCAGAGCAACAAGCGACGAGCTAAGTTTTGGGTTATTGAAGATAGTAGAGTGGTGAGACCTCAGGTCTCCCCCCCCCTCCTTTGGGAGGCCAACTAGTACCCTCGAGGCCATTGTGGTGGCGCTAGATAGCACATCAGTTCACTCACACCAAGAGCGTCAAAGGGCTTAGTACTAGACGATTCCCAAACAACCCCCCTGACGAGTTCTTCCCCACCCCTACCGGAGCAACTAAAGACTTATCCAAAGCTTCTTTCCTTTGGCCTCGAATGTTAGGAGTATCCCTCTCTCTAACATCCCCACTAAGATCATGCAGCTAGACTCCTCGTTGGATCTAGAGGAATTTGATAATAAGCCAATGCCATTGTCGCCCCCCTCGCTATTGACTATCAGACTCGTGTATTCTTGACATCATCGACCTCTAGCCTTGGACTTATTCACTTAGCCTTCTACGTGACCCAATTATATACATGTTTACGAGGCTGTAGTATTTTTTTGTTGTAAGTTAAGTATTGTGTTACCTCAAAATTTCAAAATACACCATTCTTAAACACATAGTTCAAACTATTACTGGTTTCAATCCGCCTCAAGGGAAACCAAATCTGTTGACCAGTAATTTAAGAGAGAGCATCAAAATAAAGCAACTGTGTTTGACAACTACAGTAACTAACCAAAATTGGGCAGCATGAAAAAACAAAATAACCACATAGAACAATAATCTGGATTTAAGAGTTAGAAGAAGTCACTGGAGCAGGATCATATGCTCTTGTACCAATTGGAGCAAAGGGCTTGAGCTCACATCAGAGATGGCGTTCCAAGTGAGCCAGGTGAGCATCCAATCTATCCAAACAAGACCACTGATAACGCTCCATCCTCTGGATCTCGTTCGAGGAATAAATAATTTCATAACGGTCTTCATGCTTCTCTTTTAGGACTCTACCCAAAAGAGTTTCCATTTGCCAATGAAGGTAAGGGAATGCGGCTATTGGTTCCATCTTGCCCTGGTGTGGCCAAGGTTAGGGACCCAATTAGATACCTCCTCCAAAATTTTAGAGTCTCGAGTATGCCTTTCAATCATTAATGGAATGAGTTTCCAACTAATAGATCTCCTCATGGATGTTAGGAGAAGTCAGTAAGTGAAAAATAGTAGCTGCTTCCTGAGCTTGGGCTTGAGAATGCGAGTGACCTTGCTGATAGTGACTGCCAACTCCCCTACAACTGTGCATCTGTTGCCATGGCATGGTGGACCAATAAGGAAGAAACCAGATGAGAAACCAAAGCCCCAACCGAACCAACCAAAGAGAGACGTGTCTAACTAGGACAAAACAGACTAAGAACTAGACGCTATAGGAAAAGTGGGACAAATTGAGCCAACTTGAATAAATACACCAATGCACCCTTGACACAGAAGACCACCGCCATGCATAAACCTCGAAAAGCTAGGAAACCACAAAACATAGGGCGCATAAACTTGCTGTGACAATGAATAGGAAACCATCAAACTTAAGCCATACCAACACAAAGTGAATGGAGTAAATTACAGGAAGCGAGGGGAGAACATGAACCCCTAATAGCCAGGAAGCCTTAAACAAAAGGCATAGAGAATCTATGTGTATATAATAGGAGAGCAACCAATATTAAACCCCACAATGCATAGAAAAGGTAACAAAAATTAGGGGACAAGATAGGAGCTAGTACCTTGAAAATTCTGGCCCAATTTGCCGGAGACAATAGAATTTTGAATGCTGAAAACTGGGATGCGACACTGACATACTCTTCTGGTTTTAGTTTTCTTCATAGAGTTCCAATGCTCGAAACGCAAGAGCTCTTGGTCTTGGCGCTGAACCACCAACCAAAATTCCAAGCACATAGATGAATCGATTAGGTCCAGATGGAAAATTAACTTGCATGTAGTCTCGGGTCATTGCAACTGCATCACTAGAGGCAAGTGACCCCTTCTTGGTGAAAAGCCAGAAATCATTCCATGTCTCTTCCAACTTACCACTGGAAACAAATTTAATAATAACAAACTGCTAAAATATAATCCCACCAGCAGCAGGGGAGGAGACCAAGTCAAGCATAAATTCCATATCGCATTAGAAAACATAGCAAGATAAGGACCTTGTGGGAGGAAAACCATCATCATAAATGAAACTAAACTTCATAGGCTTGGTGCATGGGAGGGGTTGGCCATGCCACCAACCCTCTTGATTGCAGTGGGAGGCGACAGGGTGGTGGTTACCCCTCCCAACCTCTGTTGACACGTTTCCATTCATCCTGATTGGGGAATGAGGTTGTCTTATTATTGCATCCTTCTTTACTTCATTTTATCCTAGATTTAGCTTTGGCATTTTCTAAGAGTTGCATTTGCACTCCCACTTTGTACTTGTACTGATTGTATCCTTTAGTCCCATTGACCTATTTATTGTCATTCATTGCACATTAATAAAATTAGCTTATCTTATCTTATTTAATGCCCTTAGGAATTTTGGAAATTTTCCACCTGGATTTTGTTTCTCTCATTCTCTAGACCAATTTGGACGTAATGTATGCAACATTCTGACAAGTCTTGACCTTGTTTTACCACTTGGAAGCCCCACGTGCTATTTGATCAATTTTGAACGCCTGTGACTGCATTGTGCCTTTACTGTTTAAATTTTTTTAACATGAAATGGCATCTCCTCATCATTCTTTGCATTTTGGGATTTTTACTGACCAAAAGTGGGTAACCCATAAGAGAAATTTTTTCTTCTCATTTGAGAACCAGTAGTCCTATGATGGTTCACATATAGGTTTACATTAGAGTTCTCCACTTATGCTCTGGTCAATGATCTCTCACATTTGGCATACTTCATAAAGGAAGGTGGGTCATCTATCAAAAGGCACATTAACAGTTTTTGTAATCATGTGCTTGCGTTTAGTGTTTTGGGGCATACTAACATGGATCATGTTGATTTTGTAGCATTGGAAAGCGTTCCAAGTCTCATATTTTGGGAAGAGGCTTGGACATCGGTATTCCAGAGAACCCAGAAATCGTTTGTGGAAATTCCACTCGGATCTTGCTTTATTAAAATAATTAATTATTTTAAAGTGATCCCTAAGTCTAAACTTAGGGAAACTAAATAATTAAAGGGTATTAATAAAACAAAGTGTGAATCTTCTAGAAAATGAAGATCAAGTCATCTTTTAATTTGTGCCATTGATTAAGGATATAATCCAGGCCGTTGATTCCTCAACAAGAAGACTATAAGAGAAGACTTGAGGGTCATTTGGAAAGTAAGTCGGGCACATTCTCAGTACCCGAAGGAAATCGATTCTGAAGTAAGAGACTTCGATTTTAGAGGGTGAGGTTGTAGAGGCTGGGTTGTAGAGACAAAAAGAGGAGGGAGAAGTCAGCAGAGACAAAGAGAAGGAAGACATAAGACGAAGAGGAGGCAACGCTGAGCAACAACACTGGCCCTCCACGCAGAATGACACAGTCCAGCACAGCGACTGCGCAGAGGGGCCACACAGAGTGACGTAGAGGGAGGAGAAGTGCCTACCGTGTGTCGGGAATTCTTCCGAGGTGTTTGGAAAATTCATCTCAAGTGTATGCTAAATATATGCTTATCATATATTATATAAACGATCCTTTCACTACTGAAGATTAATATAAACCCTCATCTGCTGCACTGGTTTTCCCACATTGGGTTTTTCTGAGGAAAATTGTCCAAAAATAACTGTGCTCATGTGGTTGTTTCTATTGTGTGATACATGTTCTTTTTGTTCTTTTGCTTTAGATTAAAGTGAATGCTGCAGCTGTATTTATTTCAAAATTTACTGAAGCTTCTGTAAATAACTTATCATAAATAAGTAGGCGAAATAAATCAATCACTGCAATAGCATTTTCAGATTGAAAATTTCACAGAGCATGGGCCAAGTTGGAAGATTGATTGCTTTTGATTGTACCCTTGTTCCTATAGTTCACTTGGGAGGTTATCCTTTGCTGCTAATCTAATGTGACCTCCCTTGAGGTCCTTCCTTAAGGAGGGACACCATCAGGAGGCATTGATTGAAGTAATGTGCTGAAGGTACTCCATACTTACCCCACTGCATTTTTCCCTCATTATCCACATCCATTCTTTCGGTTGATTGTCATTGGAATTGACACCTCATTTCCTTATCTCTGAGTTAGGGCTCGAAAAGATCGATGGAACTAAAAGAACGATAAAAGCATATGAAGCAATAACTAAAGAAAAGAAAAATGATAAAGATGGCTGGGACTTATTAAGCTTGTGGGAAAATGCCTAGCGTGATTTGTACCCTCCTCATTCGCCATCACCCAGTTTTGGAGCATATCATGCTTCATCATAAAGGAATTGTTGAATGTTCGAACCCTGATGAGTGAGGAATTGCTACATCTTTAAGGAGTATTGGAAAAGCTTAAAGGAAGTTTGGTCTTCTAGGGTATGCAATAGAGAGATAAATAAAGTAAAATGCACACTAGAGGGGTGGAAAAAGTAGGCCGAGGAAAGGGGTAACTCATGCTTCCATGATTGCTCTCTCTTCTCGTTATAATACTCAAAGAAGTTTGACCCCCTGTTCTTGACACTATGGCTATGGCCATCTTCCTAGAACTCTTGCCCACTCTATTACCATCATCATCAATGCACATATAGATTGGTGGGTCTACCTATGACACGTCCTTGAGAGGTATAATTATCCCTAACACAAGTGTGGTAGCTTGCCTACAAATCTTGAGCTAGAAATACATTAGAAGGTGAGGTTTGTGTGTATGAGGTTTATAACCTTAACATTGAATATGGTTCACAATGATACTTTTAATGGTTTTTGTCCCTATGTTGATCTCACTTGATCTTGAGGTTATGTTTTAGGTGGTGTAGTAGAGATCCTTTGAAAGGAGACTTGGCACATATCTAGCACCTTCAGAGGGCGTTTTGCCCCTTGTTGAGAGCAGAAATGACCTTGTAGCCTCAAAGTTTCCCTCAAGCGATGGATGTCAGGCCTCAATGAGACTCCACATGGTTGTATGCCCCTTGTTGCACCCCCAAATGCTGAAATGGTATGCTAGGAAGGTAAGGCATTAGCTTATTTGGTGATGTGCCTTGTTAGAAAACCAGAAAGGTAGAAATATTCTCTTATATTGATAATTACTTGTGATATTCTTGTAGTCTTATTATCTTCTCTTTATGTTCTTCCTTAATCTTTGTTTCATTAAGCAATCATCAAATCAAAACATGAAGATCAATGACACTAGATGTAGGCACTCAGCTAGGGCTAATACCCCTCTATAGGGGAAAACCCAGTCAAACTCTTCCACTAGTAAATCAAATTGATATAGACCAAGACCTTAGACCCAAATTACCTTCCTCTTCCACCAAGTCAGCTTTCTAAGATGATTCAACAAACTTCAGTCCTCTCTTCTTGTCCAGTAGATTCAGCCTAACAAGAATCCATAATTTTGATCCCCAACTTCCAGAATTTCGGCCCTACTGCAGATTTGAAATTTCGGCCTCCCCAATAGCTTTAAAATTTCGTACGGGTGAGAGTGGAGAGAGAAAATTTGACTTCTTTTTGCTTGACAAAGACTTCCTTCTCGTTCGCTAGGGTTTTCTTCCTCTTCCTTGAATTTTGCACCCTTTTTCTTCACCAACAACTGCAGATCGACTTCTTGTGGATGTGCTCCAAATGAGGTCGAGTCACTGCCTTTATATAGTTGAGGCCAACTTATTTAGGTTGAGGCCGACTTGGTGGAGGAGGTCTAAAAGACTTAATTTACATCAAAATAAATTTCTTCTTTAATAGATAAAGCCCAAGAAGGGTTTCTTACATTATGACAAGGACAAGGACTCTTTGCACAAACCCTAGAAGCCTGCAATGGAGGCTTTGACCTATTAACCATTGACCCAAGCATGAAACTCATGCTTTAATAAGTCAATTTATTTTACAATAATTGTTTTTTTTTTCTTTTGATAAATACATTACATCATGACTCAAATACAATTATGGAGACCGACACTATTTACATTCTTCAACAAGATGGACCCAAGATGCCTCCAGGCTGGCCTTGACCTTGTTTGATAGACATTTCATTGTTCTAGGGCCCATATGAGGATGGTTATCATTGACATAACTTGGAAGGGTTAGTACATCATGCCCATTTGCCAACGCTTGCCACGTCACCCCCATGTGCCCTAGAAGGGTGATATATGCCTTCTTGGAGATGGCATCATGGTGGAAGAGGAGTTATTTGGAGATATACCCATGCACTTTGATGATTTCTTGGAGTGAGGAGCACTCATGAGCCTCTTTGTGACTTGCTTGATGGAGATTGTTCATTTTGAGAGGATGATGTCAACACAAAGAGCTTTTATCCCACACATGTGGGCTATTTTGATGTATTTATCATGTTTTGAAGTTATCTTAAGGTCAACTTGTGACCTTTAGGCCTAGTTGAATGCTCAAGTAAACTTCTTAGGGCTTTTACTTGTAAATTAATGAAAAGAGACTTGGTTACCCTCATATAAACAGAGGGGACTGACTTTCATTTTGAATCATCACACTTCGCAACACTTCTCTCTCTCTTTCTCTCTCAATAAGTGTGCACTAGCTCTCTTGTTCTTTTCTCTTGGGTGCATTGTGATCTTGGTGGAGCAAATTGCCTTGGGAGGGATACTTTTGCATGAGGAGACCAATCTTGGGTTGAATACATGATTCTTGTTAGAACAATGTAAGTTTATTGCTGATTTTCTTCAGTTTTGCATGCAAATTGCTGAAATTAGGTTTTCTTTGTGCCATATTAAGTGCAATATCTTTAATGGAATCTTGTTTCTTTATGCTTTGTAAAATTAGTCTTTGAAGGATCCATCAAAGGAACTTAGTGTATGCCTCCTTCGATCTTAAACCTCTACTTAGAGAAAGTCGCTAGGGTTTCTGAGAGATGCATTTTAGTCCTCCACCCACCTCATCAACATTCCTTTATCTTTGACCTTCCCATCATTGATTCCATTGTGCAATTGAGAGAAGACACTAGACTAGTTTGTGGTGGTCATTTAAAATTTCTTCTTTTTTCTCTTAAATTTAAGATAACTAGGGTTAGAATTAGATTAATAGCAATTTATTGTCCATTTGTTATCGCCCTATTGAAATGGATTGCATTTAATAAATATAAAAAGGAAAAATCTAGCGTTCATTGCATGTTTTCACCCTGAAATTAGGGTGAATGTCTTGACTTTAATTGCTGCCATATTCATTTTCAGCCATTTAAAACCATTGTTTACTTAACCCTAGCTTGCCTCATTCATAGCCTATGCTACTTTATTGATCCTATCACTCTCAAGCTATTTTCTAAAGCTGTTGTATGCCATTGTGTGTCCTAAATCTGCATTTAATGAAACCCCTAACTTATAGCAGCCTTTTATTAAATTTCAAGAGTCTTAGAAAGTGTACTTGGACTCTAGGCAACTCTTATCTCAGCCTTTCAAGGTTTGGCTGTTACCTTTTCCTTTAATTATTAAACCTTTAATCACCATTGAGCCCTCCTTAATTGAATATCTTGCTGGTTATCTTTGTATGGAAGCCTCCCTTGTGGGGGTAATATCAACCACTAAATAGCTAGAGAGAAGCCACTGAGGTGACATTGGTGGCTGATCTCTTGTTGCCCATAAGACCTAGGTTGCTTAGTGAGGCTTTGCACTAGGCTTGGTTGATTTTGTGGTAACAGGGACCAAGTTGACGTATTGACTTCCAGGACCACATGCTTTGGGAAATGTGAACTGCCTAGGGAATGTGAAAATGCTGATTTTGTGAGATTGCCATGTTAAGAATTGTCTGAGGAATACTGCACTAATGCCAAGGTCACATACAAACTCATTGACTCATAACCATGGGGTAAGACTGTAACACAGGTGCACCTTGACGTGGGCTGGACTAGCCCATACACCAGTGATGACCCCTACATAACAAGGCTCCTCTAAACCATGAGTTCCCTTGAGATCCATCCACAATCTCCTGATCCTATATATGACACAGAAACAAAGGATCTAGTCCAAAAGGATAGGCCACGGCCGACCATCAAAAGGCGTAGGACACCTAAATACAAAAAGTCACATGGTTTTTACAATGATTTTGACTTGTGATCTTGGGCTTACAATGGCGATAAATGGAAGTGAAAAATATATGTACCCCTGTTGACATTAGGGGTTTCAGGTGGCAGAAACAAATGATTGTCACCTGGTAGACATAGGCCGTTTAATATCATATGAAAAATTTAAATAGTGTTTTTCCTTATTTCATGATACTTGTTTTTGCGTATTTTTTAGTTTTGTTTACAGCCATTGTTTAGATGCTTTTTCTTTCTTTTGAAAGTCTCTATTTTTGTGTTAGGTTTTAAGAGACATACACTAATATGCATGTTGTAACTGTATTATATACAATTCGAAAGTCTTCATGGGTGTATTTAAAAAAATATCTGATGTGCATAATTGACAGAAAAACATACAAAGATTGTCAAAATTGCATAAATAAGGCCATCTTCAATATCTTTTTGTCCTAATTATTGGTAAGATTTTATATGGAGAAATCAGTACTCTATTCATATAGATCAAAATTTCTAATGGCTTCGAAGATGGTACTTAAAACATAACAGATTGTCTGAACAACTCTATTCTAAGATAATACAACCTCTGTTTCTAACCTTCTGTAGGTTGTTTAAGAATTAAGTGCAAAAATGGATACAAACTATTGCCTTTAACAATTATCATATGAATAGGGTGCCCTCCATTGTCTCACACCTATGTCATACTCGGTCAATTCATCAATGTAGCCATTAAATAAATTTCACTTATGCTACTTATGCCATCATGGCAGTGTTGGCTCTGTTGTGGGAAATCCATTAAGAATATGGGTAGACAGATATTTGAACATTTCTTCAGTGAATAATTATACAGAATGCCAGATCAATGCCATGCAATGCTTGTGTATAAAATAGTCCTCAATAATTGTAATCCAGAAGAGTGGCTACTCATATAACTACTCTCCAAGAGTTAAGACAATATCCATTCTTTACTAACACATGCTAAGAATCCGCTAGAACTTGTTCAAGCTCTAAATCCATATAGGCCAGTTATAGTGTCTCAGACATTATGAGCAGACTAAAATTTCTTGCATATGATCTGCAGAAGTCAGTCACCTTTAATGTTGCTTATAATTATTTAGAAGTTGGTTTAGAACCTCGTCCTTTCAATTAATACAATGACAAGATCCAACTGCATGGTAACTCGGATGGCATGTTATTGGATATTGGGAATAGGAGACTATGGGTTGGTTGCTGGCTGCAAGAGGTGTAATCCTGTATGCTTTCAATGTAGTTATTCATGCAGTATAAAATTTAAATATTGCGTTAAATGAAGATGTTTTAGATCATTGTTACTAATAGATCTTTCTTAGAGAATCACTAGTCAATAAGTATACTGCTGGATAATACATTTTCCTTCCTCTTTTTCCATGTGTTTCGGAAATTCACATGAATCATGTTGTCTATATTCTTGTTAAGCATAAATCTTGGTGGCTGTGTGGGCAATACTTTTGGATATATAAGTACATAATCTTGATTGTTGAATGGTTTTCGGATAAGAACAGTTTAATCCTGTTCCTTGGGGCGTCATAATTACATTTAAGATCGAGTAGTGTTTGCAGTCTTTTGACCTAATAACTTCTTGGTTACAGTCAATAGAAGGCTTGATGAGTGGGTGAAACTTGAGCAATTTGAACTTGATTCTGTGGAGACTGATGCTGATGAGAAAATTGAGGACAAGGTATAATTCAGTCACCAGTTCTTTCTGAATACTATTTTGTGCAGAGTTTAACATCACTTCTGTGACCTGACTCTATCCATAATTATTAATTGTATCCTTCCTATTTTGCTAACTTTTTAACCTCTAGAGTGTTATAGATACTCCCACAGTTTATTGATGTCTATTGTCTAGTCCCATTGATCTATTTCTTGGTCATTTGTTCAACATTAATAAAATTGTTCTATCTATCCATTAAAATGGTCTTCTTTTCAATGTTTGGTGGGCCTGTTTGTGAATTGGAGTTTTAGTTCTAGATTTTCACAAATTTTGAAATTGCATACGTTTTGGTTTGACAGGGAGGAAGCTTGAAAATGACTCGCCACCAGAAACGCAAAATTGATGAAATCCACGTTGAAGAGGTGGGAACTTTACCCAGATATGATGGAAAATTTTACAAGTGATTAACTCTTTTCTATAATGAAGATATTCATTGGGTTCTTAATATTCATGTATAACACTTGCATGTGGTCATTATTTTGTAATTTTCTTCTTATGCTACTGTTTACAATTTTTCTCTTATTCGTTCTTATAAAATTACAAGTTAAAAACACATAACATTCCCTTGAATGGCTTTTAGTTTGGAGTCTGGACATTGAAGTGAAGGTAGATGCATTATAAATATCAACCATACTTCTTAAAATGAAATATATTCACTCTTGAAGACTGAACTGTACTAAAACTGTTTGAAATGAATTCTCTGTCCAATCCAATATTATATGTTTCAAGCTGAATCATGCAACCTGAGTGATCTAATTGGAGCGGAGAATTCCATTCTTAAACATCAAGAATTTCATGTTTTAGGGTTGTTGCTAATCACTGAGCATAAAAGACGGTGTGCTAATTATACAGCTTATGATATTGTATTTACAAAAATATATAATAGCATATGTATAGGTGCCATTGGATTGTTGTTGTCAAGATATAATGCTACTATTGACTTGGCTTTAGAGGTCTTCACTCCCAATTTTTTGACTTGCTGCTGGGACTCTTGGTTCAGTTGATGATCTGTGATGGTCAGTACAACTTTGATTGTTTTGATGATGAGTATACAGACCCGACATTTAATACTTGTGAATTGTGATGCTGTGGAAACCAGTCTGATGGGCAATGCGACAATGGTCTTGTTGTTACATATGGTGAAGAAAGTAACCTTTTTTGTTCCACTGTTTCTCTTTTTATTTAATTCTGTATTATGACATAGGTGGTGTTTAAACCAGTGTTGAAAATATCGGTATCCGAAAAATATCGGAGAGGGTCCTGAAAACATCTTATCGGAAAATACTGGCAAATATTGGGAAATATCGGCAAAAATAAAAAATCAATTTTTTCAGATTGCCGATATTTTCAAAATATGGTGATATTTAGCTGATATTCTCAAAATATTGCGATATTTTGAAAATATCACGATATTTTTAAAACGGAAAATATCACAATATTTACTCGGCGATATATTGTTTTGCCGAAAATATCGCGATATTTTCAAATATTGGCGATATTTTCAGCACTGGTTTAAACTTTAACATACTCGGTGTTCTTTCTGTCAATTTTGTTATAACTGCTTTATGTTGATAGGATTCAGTAATGAAAAGAGTAGCCTTTTCTTTTTCTGTTGGAATCAAGTGGTGCTTAATATCTTAGACTTCTCTTTAGTTCTCCTTCTTCTTTGAGCTCTGGGGAGAGTTGCAGAATCCTCCTCGAGTTTCATTATGATTCCATGTTCTAACCACTTGCCTATCCAACTAAGGCTATTTTATGCCTTTAAATTATGTTTGGAGAAGTTATTTGTTGTTTAGTCGCGGTCGCTATTCACTGAAGTCCTCTAACATCCAGAGAACTCTCTTATTTAATGGCACCTATCTGATCAGAGAAAAAATTAGGAATAACAAGTAGTATAGGAGAGATTTTTTTTTTAAAGTAATTGATTTTCTTTAATATTGACTTCAATTTTGGATATATGCAAGGCCTTTCGATCTTTACTTTTGCAACCAGCTACTTGTCAGTTGTTGGACTTGCGTTGCTGATTTGTCATCTTATGATAATGTGTTGATCATTTCCCAACTTTTGTAGATTTTGTTATAGATACCATGAAAATGTTTATAACATGATTGCTTTCTAGAGGTCCTTTTTCAATAAAGCTTGATATGGCTCTTTTAATAAGTTTCATAAAGATTTGTTGTCAATATTCGAGCAGGTATAATCATTTTCATCTTTGGTGTCAATGATGTATGTTGTCAGACATCTTTGTACAATTTGTTATATATTTCAGTACTCTGCAACATTCATAGGAAGTTGGTGCTTTGATCTGTTGACTACGTTGTTGCATGGGTACTGTTGATTTTTGTTGCATCGGATGTGTTGTAGCCTCGAGATTTTGCAGAGAGGCTAAGACACATGCATTCTCCAAGACCCAGAAATCGTTTGGGAAAATTCCACCTAGAGATGATTTAATTAAAATAATTAATCATTTTTATGGTATTCGTAAGTCTGAACTAAGGAAATGTGATTAATTAATGGATATTAATTAAATCAGGTGTGAATCTTCTAGATAAAGGCGTGGATTGAGTCCAAGTTAATCTTAGCCATCGATTAAGTACTAATCATGGTCGTTGATACCTCAACGAGAGATTATAAGAAGGAACTCAATGGGCACTTGGAGAACACACCAGTGCAAATACTCAGTTGCCCAAGCAGATTGTTTTTCTCAGTGGATGAAGTTCGGCAAGATAAAATCGAGTCAGAGGGTGAGTTGCAGATGAGAGAGAGAGGGTATTAGTAGTAGTCTGAGAGTGCAGTTCGAGTTCTGGAAGGGGCAGCGCAGAGGAGGGACACAATTCATCAAGCACTGCGCAGAGGATGATGCAGTGAGGCCAACGTAAGGGCAGAGGGCCCTCTTCGGGGTCAAAAAATCGCTGTGGAGAGAGAGAAGTTCATTGATAAATTTCTCTCAATGGTTCTTCTATTTTTGCTATCCGTTATCTTGTACATGTATTATTGCTGAAGATTAATAAAAAAACCCTCATCTGCTGCACTGATTTTCCCACGTTGGGTTTTTCCGGGGACAACTGTCCAAAAATAACCGTGACAATGTGTTTATGTGTGCTAGTATTTTCCTTGCATTTATTCTCCGCAGTATTTGATTTGTGAAGGCTGCAATGTCTATGTTTCGATATTTGCCGTAGAAACTGCAAATAATTTGTTTAATTAATTTTAGCAAATAGAAGAAATAATATCAGTTACTGCAGTTAGATTCAGGTTATCAAATTTTCACATGGTATTAGAGCACATATAAGAAGCGGGAGAGCTCAGGTGCAGAAGGAAAAAGGAGCATCGTAGCATTGCGTGAGTAGTTGCTCGAAACCCCTAGGAGGTTGCGCAGTCCATTGGCTAGGCGGGCAAAATTTCGTGGAAAAATTACTTCTTTGAGTGAGTCGACAGAGAATAAAATTTCTAGATTGAAGGTTGTCAGAGGCAGAGGGAGCAACCGTATTCCTTTATGCAGAGCAGATTTCTAGCTAGGACACAGTGTTTTGCAGCTGCAAAATCAGCGTTGGGAAGGAAAGGAGAAATAGCACAAAAAATCATGGATACTCAAGAAACCTCAGAATTATCTTCCAGGTTGGAAGATGAGTTTGTATGTTTGTCAGGTTTGACATCAACTGGTGTTTGGTATATTGATAGCGAAGCTTCAACTCACATGACTGGAGTAAGAGACTATTTCTCTAGCTATAAAGAGGAGTAGATGGACTTCCAGATCACTATGGGCAACATAACTAAGTGTACTCCAGTAGGGAGAGGCACCATATATTTTCAGACGAAAGTAGGAATCAACACCAATGCCACTAATGTGCTGCATGTGCTAGAATTGGGTATGAACCTAGTTTCAGTGTCCCAGTTGCAGGACAAGGGGTACGAACTATACTTCGTGGGAAAGAAGGTGTATGTCAAGCATCCCAGCTGGAAAAAGGTGAGACATATTGGAGCTTGAAGCAACATGTTATATAGGTTGCAAATCGATTCTCCAATGGCATTGATAGGCAATGATAATAGCAGTGGGAAGGCGCTGAACGAACTATGGCACAGGAGGATGGGACACTTACACCATGGAGCTCTTAGGATGCTCAGAGAGACTGTAACAGGAGTTCCAGTTCTCAGCACCAAGCACGATTATGTATGCAGAGAATGCGTACTTGGGAAGTACGCAAAGTCAACGTTTCCCAGGAGTGATAGCAGAGCAAATGGCGTGTTGGGATTGAATCACTCAGATATTTGCGGCCCTAGGACACCAGAGCTCTTAGCGGTGGCGAGTATTTCGTCACCTTTATTAATGATCATTCCAGAAAAACCTGGGTATACTTCTTAAAGACTAAGGGTGAGGTCTTTGATCGATTCAAAGAGTTCAAGGCTCTCGTAGAAAACATGATAGGGAAAAAGATAAAGGTACTACATTCAGATAATGGCAGAGAATACATGGATAAAGACTTCACAAATTTTTGCGCAAGGGAATGTATCAAAAGAGAGTGGACAACTACCTATAATCCACAACAGAATGGAGTAGCAGAACAGAAGAACAAAACTATAGTCGGGGTAGCAAAGGCTATGTTGTATGACCAGGATTTGCCTAGATTTCTATGGGCAGAGGCATGCAACAGAGCGGTGTACATTCAAAACAAAACACCTCACAAAGCATTGGGGAAGAAAACACCAAAGGGGGCTTCACCAGGAAGAAATCTGAGGTAAGTCATTTGAGGATATTCGGGAGTGTGGCCTATTGTCACATTCCTAATGAAAGGCGCAGTAAGTTGGATCAGACTGCAGAAAAAGGGTTCATCGTAGGATATAGCGAGACCTCAAAGGAATACAAGATCTACATTCCTAGCAGTAGAAAGATTGTAGTAAGGTGAGATGTAAAGTTCGTGGAAGACAAAGCTTTCAGAAGATCTCGAGAGATGCCTGCGGGAGATCAGTTAACAGATGTTCCATTAGTCCAGCAGCAACAGAGACCGTAGGAGGACAAGCAGGGGGACAGTCACAGGGTTCGAGTATAGTGACTAGTACCAGTGTCTCCTCAGGAATAGGAGATCCAGGGAGTTCTCAGCAGACGGAGCAACAGGAATAGGTGGAGGAACAGATTGAACCTCTCACCACCAGTGGTAGAACCAATAGGGAAGTGCATCAAACCTTGAAGGACGCGAAGGAGTTTGTCGGAGCTCCTAGGACCGACAAGAGGCAACATAGGCAGCCTGACAGATACCAGGCCTTGGTGGCTCATGTTGTAGAACCCTCTAGCTTTCAGGAAGCTGCTTAACATCAGGTGTGGGTGGATGCCATGGTAGAAGAATACAGTTCTATAATGAGAAATGATGTTTGGGAGGTAGTGCCTAGACTAGAAGATAGATCAGTTGTAGGCTCCAAATGGATCTTCAAGATCAAGTATGCTGCAGATGGCAGTGTAGAGAAGTATAAGGCTAGGTTTGTGGCAAAGGGGTATGCACAAAAGGAAGGGATAGACTATGAGGAGACCTTCATCCCAGTTGTTAGATATACCTCTATCAGATTTGTTATATTCCAGCAGCGCAGATGGGATGGGAGATTCACCAGATGGATGTGAAGACAACATTCTTGAACGGGGTGATAGAAGAAGAGTTGTATATAGAACAACTTGAAGGCTTTGAGACTCATGAGAAGAGAACTCATGTATGCAGGGTAAAGAAAACCCTATACAGGCTGAAGCAAACACCCTAAAGTATGGTATGGTCGGATTGATAGTTCCTTGCAGCAGTTGGTATTTATCAAGAGCGATGCTGATCCCAATCTCTACTATTTGATGGTGAAGAATGAGCCGCTCATTCTGGTTTTGACTGTAGATGACTTGTTTTTAATAGGGTCATTAGGGCTCATAAAGGATTGCAAAAGGAACCTTGAAGCAAAATTCGACATGAAGGACATGGGGTTGATGCACAATTTTCTAGGATTGGAAGTTTGGCAGAAGAATGGGGAGATCTTCCTTGGGCAAGGAAGACATGCTACAAATATCCTAAAGAGATTTAGAATGCAGGGCAATGCCCATGATCACCAATTGGAAGAAGATAGATGCATCAGGAGATACGAAAGTTGACCCCACCTTATACAGACAACTCATTGGGTCGCTCATGTATCTGGTCAACTCTAGGCCAGACATCTGTTTCGCTGTCAATACCCTTAGTTAGTTCATGGTGGAACCAAAAAGGGTACATTTGGCAACGACGAGGCACATTATTAGATATGTGCGTGGAACAATTGATTATGGGTTGAAATACACCTGAGGAGATGATGTCAGGTTGAGCGGATTCACAGATGCAGGTTGGGCAGGTAGTTCAGTGGACAGGAAAAGTGCCTCCAGGTACTACTTCAGTGTTGTAACAGGGATAGTTTCTTGGTGTAGCAGGAAGCGGAAGTTAGTAGCACTGAGCTTAGCAAAAGCTGAATATATGGCAACAAGCACAACCACGTGCGAAGCTATATGGCTTAGGAAGCTGCTAGTGAGTTTGTTCAGGAGAAAGGTGGGAGTGACCCATGTTTACTGCGATAATCAGAGTTGCATAAAACTCTCGAAGAATCTAGTATTTCATGATAGGTCGAAGCATATTGATATCATATGTCATTTCATCAGAGGCTGTCTTCAGTGTGGGGCAGTCCAGCTGCAGTATGCCCCCACAGGAGATCAAGTAGCCGACATACTCACAAAATCTCTAGGGAGAGCTAAGTTCATCCAGTTCATGGAACAAATGGGTATGGTAGAGAACCCGTTTCAGTAGCAGAGACAGATGGATTCTCAGTTACAGCAACAATAGATGAGAGGGAGTTGTAGTGCAGATGTAGTAGTTGGTAGCAGTATGCAGTGTCAGTAGCAGCACAAATGCAACGCTGAATCAAAGTTGCGCTGTGGTTGGTGGGCAGTGAGGCCAAACATCAACAACGCCGCAGGAGATGGTGTAGAATCAAAGTGATGCTTCAGTGGGTTACAGCACTAGAGCACATTCCTCGCTAAGAGGGAGTGTTGATTTTTGTAGCATCGAATGTGCTGTAGCCTCGAGATTTTGCAGAGAGGCTAAGACGCATGCATTCTCCAAGACCCATAAATCGTTTGGGAAAATTCAACCTAGAGATGATTTAATTAAAATAATTAATCATTTTTAAGGTATTCCTAAGTCTAAACTTAGGAAATGTGATTAATTAATGGGTATTAATTAAATCAGGTGTGAATATTCTAGATAAAGGCGTGGATCGAGTCCAAGTTAATCTTAGCCATTGATTAAGTACTAATCATGGCCGTTGATACCTCAACGAGAGATTATAAGAAGGAACTTGATGGGAACTTGGAGAACACACCAGTGCAGATACTCAATTTCCCAAGCAGATTGATTTTCTCAATGGATGAAGTTCGACAAGAGAAATTTGAGTCAGAGGGTGAGTTGTAGCTGAGGGAGAGAGGGTATCAGTAGTAGTCTGAGAGTGTAGGACGAGTTTTGGAAGGGGCAGCGCAGAGGAAGGACGTAGTTCATCAAGCACTGCACAGAGGATGACACAGTGAGGCCAACATAAGGGCAGAGGGTCCTCTTCGGGGTCAAAAAATCACTGTGGAGAGAGAGAAATTCATTAATAAATTTCTCTTAGTGGTTCTTCCTCTTATTTGCTATCCGGTATCTTGTACATGAATTATTGCTGAAGATTAATAAAGAAACCCTCATCTGCTGCACCGATTTTCCCACATTGTGTTTTCCCGGGGACAATTGTCCAAAAATAACTATGTCAGTGTGTTTATATGTGGGCTAGTATTTTCTTTGCATTTATTCTCCGCAGTATTTGATTTGTGAAGGTTGTAGTGTATATGTTTCGATATTTGCCGTAGAAAACTGCAAATAATTTATTTAATTAATTTTAACAAATAGAAGAAATAATATTAGTTGTTGCAGTAAGATTTGGGTTATCGATTTTTCACAGGTACTTCTGTTGCCATGCTAACTGTAACCATACTTGCTGTACTTGCAAACTGATGACCATCTTCTTTGAAATGTAAAATCATTGTACACTGTGCTCGTTTCTAACAGGTTTTTGTTCTTGTTGTACTTGTAGCTACACCTAGATGCACCCATGAAAGATAGGTTGATCATGTCTTGTTCTTTTATTGTTTCTTCTATTTTTCTAATAGCGACATATCATAAATATGCTTATATTCCAGCGCTAGCAATTATTGTTAGGGTGATGGACTTTTCATCCCCTATCAGATTTTATGGATTGATTGTCTATTACCATGCAATCACAACTTTGTATGTGTGTGTGTGTGTATGTGGATGGTTAACATGTAATGCAACCTTCTTAGACTCTAGGGGGAATTGCTAACCATTCATCATATTGGTGGCCTTGAGTTAGAGAATGAAGCATACTTGATACTAAACCTTCGTGTAGGTGAAACACACATGGCTAGGTCCATTTAATGTCCATCAACATTTTTTATGCAAGGAACTCACATTGCCTATGAAGGACCAATCACGTTTAGATCATGAATATCCAAAATATTTGGAACAATGTAAAGAAATGGAGGTGGAAAAAATAATACATTGAGTAAATATGTGAAAATGATAGATTATGATAGGTTGATTGATTACAAATGAGGGCCCCATCTAAATATCTAGGCAGGTGTCTTCTCACTAAGAGAGATGTCCTTTCATTAAGGTGTCTCTTCCTCAATTATTAAATAATTATTTACATTTACATTTATATATCATGTTTATTACATTGCCTTCCCCTATGGAAGTGTTTTGTTCTCAAGGCATATTCTTGGAAAGGAATAACGTCTTTGCTTTGGCTTGTAACGTCTTCACATGGTTCTCGGTTCTTGATGCTATCGTGATTGATGATACGAGACGATATGGACTTCTAATCGTTGAGCAAATTTTTTTTGTTAGTTTTTGGTAGTAGCGGGTAGGTGTTCTAGTCTTTATTGCGTCTAAGAGGCCAAGGAACACAGGAATCTCCAAGACCCAGAAAAAGTTTCTAAGGAAAATGCCTTAATTAGATTAATTAGCCAATTATTAAATATTTTCCTGACTCTAACTTAGGAAAATTGGTTAATTAAATCAGATTAATTGAGGAAATCAATTTTGCTTTATAAACTTTTGGAAAATTCACTTGATGGGTTCAAGATTGTGATTAGATCGTGGCCATTGATTGTTCAATGAGAGATTATAAGAGCAAGTTGATGGGTCAATTGGAGACACATGAAGGAGCTCGAATTACCCAGTTGCAGTGATTAGCAAGGGTGCAGTTTGAGCGACGAAGACACTGACAAAAGGATTTCAACAAAGAATATTGTGGAGAAATTTCCAGAGGATTTTTCATAGTGATTTCCAATTTCTAGTGAGAGGAAGGAGATCGATTTCATCAGCAGAGGAGGCCAAATTCAGTAGTGTGAGTAGCTAGTTAGCCAATGCGAGTGACAAAGAGGAGCTCGTTTTAGTTGCCAGTTGTCGGAGATATTACCTGGACGCAAAGCGAGTGGGTCAAATGTGTTGCTGGAGGCAGTTTTACTTGCAGAAGAATTTTCCCAGAGGCAGTGTGAATTTCTGGAGCAACCAATGCAAGTTGCCAGAAGGAGTGCGAGTACATCTGCAAAAGGGAGACCCTTGTGTTTCCAAATCATTTTTGTGAAGAAAAAAATATTTGCCGGAGCTTTAATAGTGAGAGGCAAGAAAGTTGTAATTCTCAATTTTTGCTGAAGCATTAATAATTAAACCCTCATCTGCAAAATTGGTTTTCCCCACACTAGGGTTTTTAAGGGACAATTTGTCCAAAAATGTTGGTGTCATCTATTTTGTGTGTGTGCATTATTTCTTAGTTCCTGTTATTATTTGTGAAGGTTGCAATAGTGATTTAATCGTTATTTGCCGTAATTAAATTTGTAAAGACAAATAATCCCCAATAGATAGAAGATTAAATTCCAGTTTATGCAATTAAGAAAATTTCACATTGTTGAATTGTAAAAGGATTTGACTATCCTAATTTGATCCTTTGTGAAACGTGGTGCTTATATGATACCCAAGATGAATTGTTATTATGAGATTTGTTGTCGCCTAGGATGCATGTTGAAATTTTGACATTTTATGTTGTTACAATTACGTATTACAAAACTTCTTTATGTTGCACTATTAGATAAGCAATTGTAGATAGAACATAAATCAAATGCACAATAGAAGACAACCAAGAATATAATGAGACATAGAGAATTTATGTCCAATGACTAGGGCAAAACCCACAAGGGGAAAACCCATCCAGATTCTTCTTCTATTAGAAATCAATTGTTTAGTAGAGATACAAAGTACAATGAGAGATCAAGAGAATTAGGAAGTTCACCCAAATCTAAACAAGCTGTAGCGTGAAGATCACTAGTAGTAGCAACAAATGTGCACACTGAATCAACCTTCCCTTCGATTGAATCAACGTTGAAACATTGAAGCACTGGATCAACCTTGGCTCACCAAGTTCTACTCTTACTCTCCAAGACTCTCTCTCACAATCTTTTTCAACTTTCTTTAACGCTTTCTCAAGTTTGAATTCTTCTTTCATAATGCACAAGTGAGAATGAGGCACATATATATAGGAGGATCAACAAATCCATGCCATAAAGGAGGAGTAACTCGCATGCGAAGAGGGAGAGTAACATATGCCCATTTAGGAAATGTAACTCATGCCATTAAGAAGGTACGCATGCCTTTGTAACTTATGCCATTAAGAAGGAGAATGTAACATATGCATTAAAGAGTGTGTAAGAGGAATTTTTCATGAAATGCTTTAATGAGAGGGTAAGAGAGTGTAAGAGGAATATGCCATTCCAATTATGAGTGTAATAGACTATAATTGAGAGCCATGATTGAGTGACTTGAATTTCTTTATAATAATAATATAATAATATCATAAGAATAATAATAATATTAATGATAATATTGATGATTAAGTCGAAATTGAACTATTAGGATTGATTGATGATCAAAAGGGATTTTACATCAACAATACTTGATTACCAATTGATGCAAGGAGATTTACTATTTTTGGAAAGTCATACTTGAGTGTTTATTTTTAAACTTCCTATTTTTAGACATTCATCTTTGAGCTGCCA
The DNA here is from genome assembly GCA_034641835.2 of Pinus albicaulis. Taxonomy (NCBI): domain Eukaryota; kingdom Viridiplantae; phylum Streptophyta; class Pinopsida; order Pinales; family Pinaceae; genus Pinus; species Pinus albicaulis. The sequence continues at coordinate 819,945,147 of CM076573.1, read as the reverse complement.
TATTTTCAACAATTCACACCTAGATTAATGTGGGAAAAGTCCCTAATCCCACTAGGTGTGGCCTTAAAGGTGAAACACTTAGAGAAGGGGTTGTACAACGTATTCCCAACTCTCTCTGTTTAAGTTTTCTCCTAGCTAAGCTAAGTGGGGTGGTCCTTAGGAAAGATATCTAGAGGAAAGCTTGTTAGAGATAACAAGTTCTAGGAGATGGTTAGCAAGGTAATCACCATTCAATATAACTTGAAATGAAATTAGAGATTGATTTAGCAAGTACAAATGTTTATGAGCATATAGATATTAACAATATTGATTCAATTAACTCAACAAGATATCTTGCAAAACGAATCATAAGAGACCATTGCCTTTAAATATAACTTGGAAGAGATATATATATGATCAAATTAAATCATGATACTTCCAATGAAATATCACTTTCAAGTTACAAGAATACGGAGCTACAAGACAAGTGTTAGCGAATTAATATTATATACAACTTTGAGAGATGAGCAAAAAAATAGAAAAGAGCTTGCATGAAAATGAAACTTGTACTCAAAGAGAGATTGCTCAAATATGATATAACATCAAGGACATCAAATGAAATAAACAAGTACAAGAATATTGAATATCATACTTGCAAGTGAATGGGTTGCTCTCAACCAAACTTGTACGATAGTTAATTTTATGTAGGATGAAGCAAATGTTATCAGTGAGTGTGTGAAATAAAGTGGTCTTGGTAAATTTTAATTAAATACCTATTCTAAGGTGCGACTTGTGAAAATTTCTGAATCTCAATTACAAAAATCCTACTACAGAAATCTGGTTTACTTCTCCTACTTGTGTATTTAACTTAACAAGTTATTTTCAGAAATATTCATGAAAACATCGAAGTAAACACACTGCAACCTAGAATATTATACAAATAAGGAACTGAAGAATAAGCACATTCAGACAAAGGACACACAAGATTTTTCGGACAAATGTCCCCGGGAAAATCCAATGCGGGAAAACCGGTGCAACAACTCTTGAGGGTTTTTATTATTATGCAGATTTCTGAATACAAGCTAGGGTGCCATGAACGACTCACCCAACAGAGAATTTCCTTGGCAGAAGTACCTCTATCCGGAGACAGATATTATGGCTGATCTAGCTTCAGAATGACGAACCCCTTTCCTATGGTTGTGTCACCGTTCTTCGATCTGCTGAAACTGACCCTGATCTACCCCATAGAAACCCCAGCACTGCAGCCTCTAGCTCTGCGTCACCTCCTCCTGGACTATGTCACCCCTCGGGGCCTTCGTCAGCTCTACGTGAGACCAGCGGGGCTTGCATCACCCTCTCAAGGGATGCGTTGTCTCTCTTGGGTGTATCTACCTCTCTGCTACAGTATTCTCGGCCTTGGATCCAAAATCCCGTTGCCAAACTACCCCTCACTGCACTGTAAGTGTAGAAATTTTTGAATCTTATATCTTATGCAGAAATTATTACTGTTAATCCAGTTAAGCTCCTCCTCCTTAGATAAGTTATCAACTGAATAAATTCAAGTTAACATCGAAGCAAAACACATAATAGATCTCTACCAATTCAGATCTAGAATAAGCACATGCACACATTGACAAAGTGACAGTTATTTTTGGACAAATAGTCCCCGGAAAAACCCAAGGTGGGAAAACCGGTCTCTGGCTGCTAGAGGGTTCTATTATTAAGAATATTTCTGAATACACAAATCCGGGTTCCAGATCTGTTAAACACCATGTTGAAGCACACACATGGTGTATGAGAAAGATGAACACACACACAAGAGACTCAACACACAATGAAAGATAAACTTGAGGCTCTCTTATTTTCCATTATACAAAGATGTACATTTATAGTACAATGGTGTGACTCTTGGTTTCACATTCCAAGGTCACTTGGACTCCATTGTGACTTTTCAGATTCCACACCTACCCATGGAGGATTAGGTGTTCCAACATCCCCCCTTAATTCGAAGGGGTATGTGTGAGTCCAAGAAAAGAGTTGTAATACAAATCTGCAAAGTATACATGGCAGCACTTGGGCTGAATCAACTCTCTGAAATGTTGGAAAAAAGAGGTGGTTTAAGGATGACCACCAACACTGGAACGCAAAACTTGTTGCAGTTCCCGGAACTCTTCCAAAACTGGCAAGAAGCCGAAAGCTTCTGCTAGAGGAATTGTCCCTCATAAAAAAGGGAGACCTTCAACCTAAAAGAAGGGAGGTCTACTACCTGTGATGGTTTTAGGATTACCAACAACTCTGGAATGCTTTGAAGCATTTCTTGGAACTCAACCAATGCTGGCAAGACGCTGAAGGCTTCTGCTAGAGGAAGTGTTCCTCATATATGAAAGGGAGACCTTCGACCTAAAAGAAGGGAGGTCTACTACCTGTGGTGGTTTTAGGTTGTCCACCAACCAAAGATGATGGTTTAAGGTTGTCCACCAACCGAAGGCATGCTCATGGGCATCTATGTCTCTGGCTACATCTCTGAATCTGGAATGATGAATTGTGGCTCAGGCTCGCTTGAACCGCTGGCTACAACTCTGAACATGGAATGAGAGATTGTGGCTCAGGCTTGCTTGATTTGTCGTCGAAGCTTGTACATGACCACCATTTTCCCCCCTGTCAGGGACAAGGTGAGATGAAGGCGAAAACTCAACTGCAAGTTTGCTCAATATCCGTGAACAAGTTCTAACGTGTGTTGTAAACATCTTCTTGGATGCTGATGCCCATTGCCAAGAAGCGATCCATCCAAGATGAATCTTGGTTCTTGCAGGAGGCTTGTGTCTGAAGCATCTGTGTGAAGAATGGGTGTGCTGACCACAGTGCTTGCATGGATGAAGATCAAAACAATGATCTTTCATATGGCCAACTTGATCACAGTGTTGGCATTTCTCAATCTGTTGTGGAAGTGGAACAGGATCTGGAACAGTTGCAGGTGAACTGTCATACAAGAATCCGGCACTCTGAAATATGATGGGCTTGGTGTAGTCTGGAATATGAAAGGACACATCCTTGTCATATCCAAGACCAGTTCGGTGCTTGTTGTGGACAAGCTCTTCCCAAGGTCTGATGATGGGCTTAGAAAGTGCAGGTTGAACTGCTGCATCTGCATGTACATCTGCTCTAGTACAAGGCACTGAATGAGAATCCACTGAAACTTTATCTTCTTTCTTCTGATGAGAGTCCTTCACAATCTTCTGAACAGAAACAGGTTCAGAATGGTGACTCTTTCGCTGAAGTTCATCTTGTTGGAGTTGAGATTTCAACTGCAAAAACTCAATCTTTTCATGTGCATATAGCAAACAACTTTGAATGTTACAAAGAGCATCCTTGCTCATTTTTATCATGTCATCAACATTTGAATGAATGAGGTTATTCAACAACTCTAATGCCTCATTGATTTTGGCCATTTTCAACAACTTATGCTCAAAAAATGAAAGGGTGTCGGCTACAACCGAAAATGCACCCGTTTACAATGTGATTCAACAACAAATACAAATGACTCAAGAAATTCTCAAAGTACAAAGTGTGCTCCTCAAATGATGGAGGGCAATCAACAATCCAACAACTCAAATACTGATTGCAACTATGAAGAAGCTACAAATTCCACTCAAAATACAACGTCAACTCAATACATATCTCTGCAAAATATTTGTAAAGGTGTAGCTGAAAACACGTGCAAGAATCTTTTTATGGCAGCTGAATTTTCTTCTTCAAAGAGCTGTTTTCAATGATGGCAAACTTGTCTTCAAATGTGAAATTCTTCAAAAAACCACCCTTATGTCAATGTCAAATCTGCAATATGTATATATAGTCCATCTGCTCTTCATATGCCATTTTCACTTCTTCTCTGCTGTTCATGTCTTCTCTTTCCTCTCTCTCTCTGCTGTTTTTTTTTTTAAATTAATTAAAAATTAATTAAAAAATGGGAATAATTAAAATAGGAGAATTTAAAAAAGAGAAGGGAAATTTATTTAGGGAGAGGGAATTTAATTGTAGATAATAATAAGAGGGGGGGAATGAGCGATATAATGAGGAGACGTGAGAGCGTTGGAGGGATTGGATATTAAAAATTTTAAAAATCTATTTAAAAAAAAAAACAAGGGTGGTATTGTAAATGAAAGGGGGCGGTATTAATTATGAGAGGGATTAATTATATGAAGGGGCGTGAGATGCAGTTGGGGTCGGTTGCAGAGGGGAGCGGATAGGGGATGTATGGCCGCGTGGGAGGGATGGCTGTATGGGAGAGGGGATGCGAATATGCAGAAGGGGAGTCGAGCGTTAAGAGTGGAGGACTGTAGTGGGAGGTTTGGTTGCAGAGTAAGGTATGCCGTAGGGTGAAGTCGTAGGTTGAGCGGTGAGTTAGCGCAGGGTTGAGTGAATGGCGTGGGAATGACAGATGCCGTGAGCTGGGCACTGTTTAGGGAGTCGTGTGGGAGTTTTAGAGTAGATGGGGAGTGCTGTAGAGTGAGCGGAGGGCATGTGTATACGCAGAGAGGGAGCTGACGGGTCGCGGTGTGGTGAGGTTCGAATGTGGGGAGGTTCGAGTATGTTGAAGTAAGTTTGCAGATTGTAATGGGTAGTGTGAGCAGAGGGCGCGAGAGGTATGTGAGGTATGACAGATGCAGAGTGAGATGGGGGAGCGCTGTAAGGTTTGAGTGAAGTGAGGGGCGAGGAGAATAGTGCGCAGAGGTAAGGGAATATACGTAGAGGGAGGAGGAATGTTGTAGTTGCAGGGTGAAGCATTCGACGCAAGACAGCTGGGCGGAGTAAGGTGGGGGATTCAAGGGTATAGATGCTGAGAGGGGGCGTAGGTAAATGTGGTAGGGCGATGTGTTGTAAGGTAGGTGCCGAGAGGCTTGAATCGATATTATTTTTTTTTCTTATTTTTCTTAATTAAAACATAAGAGATGAGAGAAAGACTTTGCAGAATGGCAGTATAATTTTTCTTTCAAATACATAGCAGAAATTTTTTTTTCTTCAAATGTATAGCAGAACAAATCCAGCAGCAGTAAAACCCAGAAATTTGCAGAGATTTTTCAATGAAAAACTCAGAAATATTTCCAGTGAAAACCCAGAAATTTCTTCAAAAACAATCTTTAAACTATTTTCCAGCAGCTCTTCAAATGCAGAATTAAAGGCAGAAAATGCAGAGAAAAGATCAGAATTTAGAAAACCTTCAGATGCACAAGGTTGTGTCTCCAAACCAATTTACGAATGCGCAAGAGTTTTGAATGCTTTGCTCATCTCTCCAAAACCAATGTTTGCTCTTCTTCAAAACAAATCTTTGCAAAAAGTCTCTAAATCTTTGCAAAAATACGGATATGCAGGCCATAAACACAAATGGCTCACTCAAATTGAAGCAGGGCCAACAATCGCCCGCTCTGATACCATGTTAAACACCATGTTGAAGCATACACATGGTGTATGAGGAAGATGAACACACACACAAGAGACTCAAGACACGATGAATGATAAGCATGTAGCTCTCTTATTTTCCATTATACAAAGATGTACATTTATAGTACAATGGTGTGACTCTTGGTTTCATATTCCAAGGTCACTTGGACTCCATTGTGACTTTTCGCATTCCACACCATGTAGGATTAGGTGTTCAACAAGATCTAGAAAACCTGACAGAGAAAATACTAGATCTACAACTTACTTGTTGATCTAGGGCCAAAATAATGACTGATCCACACCCTCAAACGGGATTTACAAAACTCAGCCAATATTAGAGCCTAGAAACCCCAGCGCTGCCCTTGAAAGCCTCTATGTCAGCCTCTGAAGCACCTCCAACTCTCAGCGCTGCTCCGGAAGAGACTGCGTTACCTCAGACTAGGTGACGCAGTCACTACGCTGCCCTTGTGAAGGGTCTTTGCGTAACTTGAGGGTTTTTACGAAAATGAAGAATGCACCAATACATTCTTCTTTAGCTGTTGCACAGCATGCAGTCTCTTTGTGCCATAGTTCGCCCTCATCATCACGACTCACCACTTCTCCCGCTTTGCATGCCATGGCTGCGCAGTCCTCTACCTGCAACTGATAAAGGTTCTGAGTTTGAACCCCTATCTTCCGGGTCTCTCCAGTAGTCTTACTGCGCAGGAAGGCTTTTCCTTCGCTGAAGACCACATCATACCCCTTATCCTCCAACATCGCTACTGAAATCAGGTTCTTCTTCAATTCGGGTACATGCATGACATCCTTTAGTACAAAGGGTTTACCAGACTCCCTCTGAAAGGATACGGTACCGATACCAGTCGCACTGTATCTACCATCATCGCCCATCTCGATGTGCACACCCAAATCCTTGTCCTCCAGATCTGAGAACAACTCCCGATCTCCCGTCATATGAAATGACGCACCGCTGTCCAAGAACCACACCGATCCCAGCACACTTGAAACTAAGCATGCAATCAGTGAAACTTTGACAGCCACCCCCACACTTCCCAGCTCATCTCTGCACTGAGTGAACTTCGTGAGGTATTTGGCGATACTGTCGCCCTTCTCCATCTTGATGTTCCTAAGCTTATCTTTGAGCACCAGCTTCCTTTGGTCGCTCTTACTCTGGAATAGATCCGTCAAAGCTTTCCACATTAAATATGGAGTAGCCTTTCCATGCAGGCTGGATACAATATGATCCTTGACGCCCTCCAACAGGATCCTTCGACATTTCGCGATCTTCTTTTGCCATGCATCGACCAAAGCTGCATCAGTGGGCTTTGGGACATCCGCATCCACGAACTCCTTCAGACCATTATCTTCTAACACTGCTTCCATACGATCCTTCCATGCAACATAGTTCGAACTGCCTTCAAGAGCATATTCGAGTCGCAAACCATTGAAAGAAGACATCTTTCAACACCGGCACCAAGAAGAACAACCTTTTGCAAAATTCGAATTCCAAACTCAAAGCTCTATCGCTTCCGATCTATACTTGAAAACAAATTATTTCCAAATCAGAGATTGACTGCAAAGGGCATTCACCAGATCTTTCACCTTACAAAGAAGGATGAATATTCCGGAGGCTACCTAGCCCGCATGCAGACTCTGTCCGAGGAAATAAGTTTGCAATCACCGTAATAGATCTCGACAATTAATCTGCTCTGATACCATGTAGAAATTAGCTGAATAAATCACTTATTCAATGGAGATTAACCCGATTACACATCAATTTCGAATTGCATGCATAACACATAATCTCATCTACAATTAATTGTCACATGCGGAAATAATAGAAGCAATCTCACATCAAATCAATCACACATTAACTCGGTATGTATGGGGAAAGCCTATAGCTGAAAACCCCGCAGCTATTGTGTATATTATAATGGAGAAATCATGTAACAATCATAGTACAAAAACTCTTCACAAGCTCTCATGCACTACCTCCCATGCTACACACTATCAAGCTAGATCTAACAAATCACTTGCTCCAATCCTTAGCCACTTGATAGCCAGCCTCTATTGCGTATTTCAAAGCTATGGGATGGCCTCTTTATATAGATAAACGACCAGCCTAAACTTTGCAATACTCATAGCTTACTCCACCTATCTATGTGTTGCAAATAGCAACAGTATAGTTACAACTGATAGCTAACTCTACCCTTTCATCTATCTCTTTCACTGGTCTCCACTGAACTGATCATGCACTGTAGTGAACTGAAGTATTCTTGAGTTGACTAATGAGTTAATATTTAGTAAATTAAATATTATTTAATTTACTCCACTCATATCTAGTTGATTAGTTAGTTAACTAATCCCAACTAGTTCAACTAAAACAAGCAGAACACAACTCCACTACTTGTCCCGTTAACTCCTCCAAAACTCCTGCCACTGAAGTCTAACTGAAGCCAACCATGCAAGATGCCATCAAACCCTAGGAACCACGTGATTCCTTATGTCAGTTGCATGAGCCACCTCCATGACTCAAACTGAAGTGCGCCAAGAGAGTAAACTGCTGTTTATAGTCAAAATATTATTAAGGGTAAATAATATTTGACTTCCATATTTTTAGGAGATACAGTCTAAAAATAGCCTAGGTCCTAAAAATAAGGGTCTCATCTATTTTTACCAACATGTCGCATACTTCAAGAATCTCCAACTGGAATTCCCAAATTATGCTCCGTATGTCTAAAAATAGACATAGTCTAAAAATAGACTTTGCGCCAGAATTTGCCTGCGGGCCCACTTAGTGAAGGCGACTTCATTTCACTAAGCTCCATCATCTTGCTGCATTCTCAACATTGCCTTCCTCTACGTTGTCCTTGAGCTGATCTCTGCCTCTTGTGTATTCTAGACCTCGGGATCAGATCATCCCCTTGGTCTAAATTCCCCTCTCTGCAGCTGAAACTCTTCTGAGTATTCTTAGCAAACCCTACCCACGAATCTCAGCTTAGCTTCAGTGCTTTGCCTCTGTGTGTCTTTACAAATGGCCCCAAGCCTTTCCTTTATACTTTTCTCATTGACAAATCAACGACCATGATCAAATCTTGAATCAATGGCTAAGATTAAAAGAAAGCTTGATCCGTGTGACTTAAGACAATTTCATCACATGTTTAATTAAATTCACTTTAATTATTTAAGTTCCCTAAGTTTTAACTTAGGAAGTACACTTAAAATAATTAATTAATTTAATATCTCCTAAACCAGATGAAATTTCCCAAATCCATATCTGGGTCTTGTAGATCAGATGTACTCTAGTCCTTCCTCAAAATTTGGGACTTAGAGCACAACTGATGCTACCCCAAATCCACAAAATCTCAACAACAAGCTCACTCTGAAATTCTCAGCAAACCGTGCCCCAAAATTTCGACTTAGCTCAAGTGCTGCCACTCTATGTGTATTCCCCAACTGACCCTAAGCTTTTCTTTAATACTTTTCCTGTTGATGAATCAACAACCGTGATCTAATATCTAATCGATGACTAAGATTAGAAAAGACTTGATCCTCGTCACTTAAAACATTCTCACCCACATGTTTAAATTAATTCACTTTAATTATTTAATTTCCCTAAGTTAGAGTTAGGGTCCCCATTAAAATAATTAATTATTTGAATAACTTTAGTTTCGGGTGGAATTTCTCCAAACGATTTATGGGTCTTGGAGATCTCATGTGTTCTAGCCCTTCCACAAAGTTTCGGAGCTAGAGCACATCCGATGCTATCCCAAAAATCAACACGACTTTCCCTCAATTTCTTCAACTTGGTAAGGACTGAGGTTGTTGCAAAGAAGGCTTAAGTGAGGAGGCTAAAGCCTCATTAATAATAGCCCCTTAGTTCTTCAATACAACCCGCATGCCTTCATTCCTACAAGGGACTCAACCACAAGAGAACTGGGTGGTCACATGTTTTAACCTTTACTCCAAACTCAAATTTAGGGATATGGAATGATAGTTGAGGAAGGTTGTCATTAATATCTATCAACCAAGCTTATGCATGGAGGTAAATTTTATAGAGATCTAAAATGCAAATTAGAGATTAAGTTATTACAATTGCATCAAGTGAGATTTCACAATTAAAATAAAATGCTTCAAATATGAAATGCCTTATGAATATCTTTTTTTTTTTTTTTTGTAAGTCAGCAGTAATATATTAAACAGAGAAACTGAAGTTACATATAGATACAAAATGGCCTGAGACCTTTGGAAAAACATAGAGGTTCCCAGGCCTGTTCATCTGCATGCTCATAGAAAATTGAGATCTAAACCTAGCTCCTGTAGAAGGATTATACCAAAGAAAACAACCACCAGGCCAGCCATGCAGGGTTGCCTGTGGTGGATAAGGAGCTGACAAAATAGAGCTTACTAATACCAGAATAAACGCTGTTTACAAACTGTTTAAAAACTATGAACGAAAAGGAGATAAACCAGACAGAGTAAGTAGACATCACAGAATTGGATTAGAAGCACCAGATTGACCAGCAGCGCTTGGACTAGCCTCCTCAGCACCCTTCGGCAGGATCTGTGGCTTGAAGCGTCGAATTATGGTGGTGTGCGAGTCATCAGCCGGAATTTCGATTGAAATGTTGAGGACGTGGCGAAGGTACAGGTCGAAGCGGCGAATGAAATTGTCTAGGGCTTTTGCTTGCATGCGAAGCTCTTCTGTTTGAGAATCGAGGGAAATTTCGAGCTTGTCCATTCTCGCAGTATTCCTGGCAGAGGCCATGGATGTTGCAGCGAAGGTCTCCTTGACAGCCGCTCCCTGCATTTCTATGGCCTTTGCAAGCATTGTTTTCATTTTCCAAGCAACTGCCTGGGTCTGTAGAAATTGGGTGGTCCGCGTGGATGGCGTTCCCGGGTCGATCAGCTAGTCTACCTCCTCGCTGACAACACTGTCATCCACCTGGGCTCGAGACCTATCGACCTCCTCCTGAAGTAGATCAATCGTTTGCTTTCCTTTCTTGGAAATAGAGGTCTCATAGCAGTCCTTGGCTCGCTTGAGGGCTTGCGATGCTTTGACACTGCAGAGGTTATGATCTGCCATTGATTGCAAACAAAAGAGAGCTACGAGCTTGCCGAAAACCAAATAACCGAGCTTCAACGTAAAGCAAAGATACCTTAAAGCTTGGATGTGAATGAGAAGGAGAGAGCAGGTTCCCCAATAAATAGAATAGTGGGTCATAGGGGGGGATGATAAGCCGGTTGAAAGCCATTTAATGTCATAATACTCGGCAACTTGCTGTCTGAACCAACCATTGATGCCGGAGCAGTGATCAGAGATCCGCTCCTTAAGGGTGATCATTTCGCATGCTCGAAGGCTCCATATTAACCGCCATAAGGAACAGTTGTACCTGCGACTGTCCTTTCGGACGATGGGCTGCCATTTCCAAGACATTCCTTGTGACATTTCCGGGTTGTGCCACCTGACGTAATTAACCAAAATGGGTATCTCCATATGCTATTCATGATTGATACTCTGCCGACTGTCCTCCGCAATTGAGCTGGCAGTGATGTCTTTGCTTGATATGATGGCACCCTGATCTCGAAGCTCGTCATGCATTAAGTCCTGCTAGCACGTGTCAAGGATTTCCGCTGGGTGATCAACCGCATAGTTGGCCAGATGATCGGCTAGCGCATTAGCTTTTTTGCGCACAGCCTGAAGAATAATGCCGCTTAGAGATGTTAGGTGCTTCGCAATTAGATCAGTCACTGTAGCCAGATGCCAGTGCTTCGTGGCCTTGCTAGGTTTCGTCCCATTCTGTAGTTTCCTTATTGCAGTGATGGCGAGCTGGGAATCGCCCTCTACTATGGCGAAGCTTTTGTCGAGCCGAATTAGGATTCGAAGCCCTTGCTCCAAAGTGGCGAATTTAACTTCATTATTTGTGGCTTCGCCCAATTCCCTGCAAAAGACATGGAGAATTTCTCCCTTCTCATCTCACAGGACCCCTCCCAGCCCAACAGGACCAGGGTTGCCGCTTGATGCCCCATCAAAGTTTAGCTTGCAATAGCCCGGGGAAGGAGCTTGCCAGAGTGAAGGAGATGGAGTTGGCCAAAGGCGAGTTTCCTACTCACAGAGCTCCCTCGAGCCAGAAATGCCAAACATCGCCAGGATTCGGATATCATTTGGAGATAACGAGTCGGCTTTCTCGGTTTAGCAGCAGGTAAGAACCGTTTCTTTCAAACCCTGCATAATGATAGTTTTTAAGTCATTGAGCTGCCTAATACCCTGTTTCTGAAATATGCGATTATTCCTTTCTTTCCAAACCGTCCAGACAAGGAAACCAGGGCTCAACCTCCATAAATTATTAACCATGCTGCTGTTGGAATAATCTAGTCGCCAATTGGTAATAGTATCGTGAATGGAACTTCTGGTAAGGTCAGTTTGCTTGAATATGCTTTTTATCCAGTCCCATAGGTTGCCGGTCCAGGTACAGTCATTGAGCAAGTGGTTCATCGTCTCCTCCTGCTCCTTACATAAGGGGCATCGAGATGGTCCTGTGAACCCTCTTTTCACTAGATTTTCCCAAGTTAGAATCTTCTGGTTCATAAGGAGCCAGAGAAACATTTTAATCTTAGGCCAAAGGTTGTTGTTCCACACATTGGCAAACCAGGCTACCTTGTCTTCACTGTTTCTGTTTTCTATGTAAGTTCGGGCCTCTTTGAGAATAAAGGTTCCCCCATTGAGCTTCCCCCATCGTAGAATATCCTGCCCCTTTGTGGCTCGTATCAATCTTTTCCTTAAGGTGGTATTGAGAGCGTGAAGGAGATCCGATAAGTGTCCCTCCGGTGGGAGAGGGATTAGACTCCATTTCCGCCAATGCTGATGATGATCATCATCATTTGCCCAGTATTGATGGACCTTCAGCTTACCATTGTCCTAAAACCATTGTTGCAGTGGTTGAGAGTCAAGACCTTCAAGCTTCGGTAGCTGTTGCCAGGCATCGTCCCAAAACAAGGCATTATTACCATTCCGAAGCTCCCAGAAACAGTGATCCTGTATTATATTTCGGTTAGTTTGGGCAAGATTCCAGATCTGTGAGCCTGCAGGGGCTTCAGTCATTCTAACGAGCTCCTCATATCTCCATTGCTCTGCATATTTGGCTTTCCAGGTTCTTGCCCAGGGAGTGTGAGGCTCCGAGAGCCATCTCCACCAGAGTTTTGCTCCACATGCCCTGTTGATCGACCCTGGATCTTGCAACCCCAGACCTCCTAGGCTCTTAGTTGATCCCACGCCACCAGCGCCCATTTTGGTTTTCCCGAATTACCGGACCAGAGAAAGTTTCGTTGAATGCACCTTATTTTCTGAAGGACTCCCTTAGGAGCTGGAAGAATCGAGAGCATGTATTGGGGGATGGCTTGGAGGATTGCCTTTGTCATAACAAATCGGCCAGCCAAATTGAGGACTCGATTGGTCCAGTGATTACATCTATCCTTTAGCCTAGATAGTAGTCTTTCCCAGTGTAGCTTTTGCCATTGCCTGTCCGTGAGGGGTATGCCCAAATATTTGGAAGGTAAATTGCATCTTTTGAAACCTAGGATATCTGTTAAATGCTTCTGAATTGATAAGTGCGTATTAAAGAAGAAAATATAGGACTTATCAAAGTTAAGGTCCATACCAGAGGCTAGACTGAACAGGTTTAAGATAGATTTGAATCCTTTAGCTTCCTTCACTGTGGGGGTACCATGCAGCATGGTGTCATCAACAAACTGTTCATGAGTAGTTGCTGAGATATTGACCAGGGGCTGGAGACATTTTATGATGTTCTTTTCCTTGGCTGATCTGATAATTCGATTGAGACCTTCCATAAGTATAACAAAGAGGAATGGAGAGATAAGATCCCCCTGTCGAATGCCCCTTGAGGGAAAAAAAGGCTCCGATGGGGCTCCATTTACAAGAATGGAGTAGCTAGGAGACTTTACCATAGCTAGGATCCATGCAATCCATCTTGGACTGAAACCGAAAGCAACGAGCACAGCTTCTAGATAACTTCAACTGACCTTGTCATAAGCTTTTGAGAGGTCCAATTGTATGATCATGCCAGCCTTCCTTTGGGATTGCAGAGTGTGGACCATTTTGTGAATTAAAACATTGTCCATGATTTCCTTGCCCTCCACATAGCCTGACTATTCTTCAGAGATAATCAAAGGAAGTATGGGTTTTAATCTATTGGCCATGACCTTTGATATAATCTTGTACAATACATTACAGAGCGCTATGGGTCTAAATTTGGAAGGGGTACAAGCCCCCTCTTCCTTGGGAATGAGAGCAATAAAAGTGGAATTTAGGGATTTGAGAATGGAGGAGGAGAGTCTGGAGTCCTCAACCATCGCCCAAATATCCTGCTTGACCACATCCCAGCAAGCTTTAAAAAAATCAATGGTGAAACCATCTGGGCCCGGGGCTTTCCCGTTGGCCATCTCTTTAACTGCCTCTTCCACCTCCAGAAGGGAAGCTGGCAGGTCCAAAGCCCTGTTTTGTTCTTCTGTTATGAGCTTAGGGATGGAAAAGGTTACTTCACACTGTCAGAGTTTGGTTCTGTTGCAATGAGTTTGAAATGATTTCTGAGAATGGAGGTGATATCTTGGTATGACTGGAAGACATTCCCGTGCTCATCCTTAATCCTGGTTATCTTATTATTACACCTGTAATCCATGGCAGATCTATGGAAGAATTTTGTGTTTTTCTCGCCTTCCTTCAGCCATTGAATGCGAGATTTCTGTTTCCATAAAATTTCTTTCTGACTACACCTTTCATTCCATTTCTGCATCAATTCCTTCTCTGTATCAATGGAGTCCTGAGAGATGGTTCCTTGAATCCAACTGTTGTGAATGGCTTCCATTTGTTGCTTCAGGTTTTGTTTGTCCTCGAATATGTTACCAAAGACTTCGCGATTCCAAGTTTTCAGCTTGGTTTTTAGATATTTCAGTGGGGCCTAGAGCTTGAACATCTTCGTTCCTCTGACATCAAGGGGATCCTTCCACCACTTCTTAATATTGGCAGAGAAATCCGGGTGAGTGAGCCAAAATCTCTCAAAGCGGAACGACCTGTTTTTGGGTGTACCCAGGATGGAGGCATTCAGCGTGATGGGCCAGTGATCTAAGCCCCCGGAGGGGAGGATATCAGAATCAACAGTAACCTATGTCACACGGTTCGGGTTCGAATTCGAGTTCGACAACGATTAAGTTCGATTCGAATTCGAAATTTTTGTTGAGGTTCGCATGAGGTTCGACATTAAGTTCGACTATATATATAATAATAATAATAAATGAAAATCAATCAATAAGTTATATGAATCGCAATGAGCACGCACGAGTCACAAATCACAACCACTATTCACTTCATGCTCTGGGAGGCGGGGACAAGCAGCGTCTAGAAATTGACTTCAGGAAATTGCAGAGAATACAACACTGAGCACAATAGAACGAGTACACTCAGGTTGAAGTTGGCTTGTGAAAATCTATCGACAACCATGGTAAATAAAGACAAACCAGTGGCCACTGCGGGAAATTAATTGCGGGAAGCAGAACAAGAGAAAAACATGTGTTGCCCATGGTTTTTCTCATAAACCTTAAAACCACTGACAAAAACTACCCGAACTCTAACCTCAAACCCCAATTTTTTTTTTAAATTATAAAATTTGGCTTCAGGTTCGTCTTTAGGTTTGCCTTTAGGTTCAAATTTGTTCAAATTCGGTGAACCCTGTGACATAGACAGTAACTCCCTCCATAAGAATGCTGTTGGAGACTAGAAAGCGATCAAGCCTGGAGGCGATATGTCTATCTCCCCCTCTTTTGTTGGTCCAGGTAAAGATGCCATTCCGAGGATGAATATCCACCAGGTTGGTAGATCTGATGAAAGAGTTGAAGGCCCTTGCATCACTGTTAAGTGATCGCAGACCTCCTTTCTTTCCTCGAGAGAAGTTATCATATTGAAATCCCCCCCATAGATGGCTTTGGAGTTGGGATGTTGATGATGTAACTTGGTGAGATCTTCCAATAGTAATAACTTTTCCTCCAAGCGCTGAGGACTGTATATATTTGTGAACAGAAAGGTGCCTTTTTCCCCTAAGATCTGCATCGCAAGGGACAGGAAGGACTTGGTTGCTTCGGCATTGAGGAGATGAAGGGTTCCAGGAGTCCAAAAAATGGCTAGACCTCCACCAGTACCATTTCCTTCAACTGTTAGGTGCTCAATATTTTTTCCTAGGCGTTTAGCTAGATTTTCTGGCTTTTGTCGGGAACATTTAGTTTCCTGGAGGAAAACTATGTCCGGTCTTTCTTGAGTAACTTTCTTTTTTAGGAGCCTATGTTTTCTTAGGCTGCCCAGCCCTCTTGCATTCCATGAGAGGACTTTCATAGTTAAACAAGCTTAGGAGGAGAAAGAGAAAGCCTCAAGGGCTTTCATTTTCCCTGAGTTAATCAGCATCTGACCCAGCTCGTGAAGTGCATCGCTGTTGGATCGTCTGCCCCTTTTCTTTCTGTGCTTGAGACTGGCTTGCGTGTGGTGGAGATTTTGTGCCTTAATACCCAGGCCTTTGGTTGCCCCTCGACTTCGTTTCAAACCCTTTAATACTGCATCTTGTCTTGAGAGGAAGAGATAGTTGACCCTGTTAATTTCTTCCTCTGGTATTTGGTCAATTCCATTCTGTTTCCATTGCTCAACTATGGAGTTGAGATCTAGCCCTTCTTTTTCAAGGATGTCCCCTAATTCCTGATCCTCTGTACCAATTTCACTTAGGGCCATTTCCTCGTCTGCTTCCTCATCTTTCTCACAGGTGGCCTCTAAGACTGGTTCATGAGTCGTGATCGGCTTCCTTGGTTGGGTAAATTGCTCTGCTATTCCAATGGTTTCCTGCTCAGGGGCTGGGATCTGAGCCGGATTTTCCAATTGGGGATCTTCTTCAAGCACCTCAAAGGTGTTTAATGTTCCCTTGAACTGGTCATTCGCTTTTGGTGGGGTTTTGCGGTTGGCCCAGTGTTTACCAGTAGGTCGAATAAAACCATCCGAGACCTGATTGGATTTTTCCTTGGCCTTCTCAATAATTTTGTTCTGAGGGCACTCCCGAATCAAATGGCCATGTTCATGGCATTTTCAGCACCTGAAGGGTATTTGCTCATAATCTATAGTTTGAAAATAAACCTCGTCCCTATATTCCAGCCACAAACCCTCATGCAAAGTCCCGGATACATCCATTTCAACACAGATCTGGGCATAGGAAGTGTACCTTTTTTGGATTGTGGCTTCAGAAGCTCGAACAAAGGTTCCCAGTGTGTTGCCTATTTGCTCTAGCGCCGCTGGTCTCCAATAGTCAATTGGCAGGGAAAACAAACGAATCCATACAGGGACTTGTGTGAATGTCTCCTGCTCCGGGGCGAAGTTGGGTTTCCAGGGCCTCATATAGAGACCAGTTGAGGCATAGAAATAAGGTCCTCCCTCAAAGATCCGGTCCTTGTCTTCCAGATTGGCAAAAACCACCATGAAGAAACCCTTGGCTCCCAGGTGTAACTGCACATCCCCCCACGACTTCCAGACTTGATTGATCCATTGACAAAGGGCTTTTTCATTGGGCCAAAAGCCCATGAATTTGCATATCACTGCATGAATGGTCATGTGATCCCTGTAGGCCTGCAGATCCGGGTCGTTAATGATCACCCTGAGACTTTCCTTGGTCTTCGGCTTGCATTTGCCCTGGAATTTCTGTTGGATCTCATCATCAGCTAACCCTTTCGAGGCCAATTTGTTTAGGTCGGGGTTACCATTTGCTTCATTTTTCTGGGTTTCTGCTTCTTCATCTGGAGGATTCGTATCCTGAGTGGGATGCGATTTAACTTACTCCTGTACCCTTGTGATAATTTTTGGCTGGTTGGGGGGTTGGTTTGCCATGGTGTTGCCGTCCTCCTTTATCTTATTCACTGCAGACGAAGAGCCTGCGATTCTTACCCCCTCCATCAGGCGTTTACCCTTGTCAATCGTGACCTGTTTGATGGTAGGGGCCCCTGGGGCCCCTAGCCTTCCCATTCGTTGGGCCAGGGCTAGCCCTCTTTGCCGCAGATCTTGGAGCAGGGCGTTGCTCCCTGCCAGTGTCAGAACCAGAGCTCAGACTACGCTCTGAAAAACCCTAGATTGCAGAAGTCTCGTCACCTCATATATATATATATAGAAGAAAGAGTTACAACCGGAGCCTTGACGTCGCAGCCTCCTTCAGCGAGGTTCATTCGAAGCGTGTCTCAAAGGATTGTCGGGGAATTCGAATGGGGTGAGGACACAAGCCTAAGCTCTCTCGACAAAGGTCTCTTTCCGTTCTATATTTCTAGCGAAATGTTCAGGAATTCTTTAAGGAGTAATCCCTTCAAAATCGTCTCCAAACCCTAGCCGTCTAACAGATCTGCGTAAGAGAAAGATGATGGTGGGTTGAACTTGATCCACGAATAAAGGCAGGCTAAATTCCAAAATGTATGTTTCCTTGATCTTCAAGCATCCTCATGTAGAAAAATTATGAAAATTCTCCAAGCCAAACCCTCTTCCTTCAGATTTGCTCAAGCATAAAAAAGGGGATCAAAATATATACAAGAGGAATGTAATTTATATACAGAAGGGTTAGAATATGTATACAAAGATTTACAAAGTGCAAACCCAAAGAGTATGAGGACATGTCTGCTCTTGGGCAAGAAAGTAATAAGATCTAAATTAACTAGACCTGGCAATCAAAGCGCATAAGAAAATAGATTTGAAGATTTAATGATATGTGTAAGCTATGGCAAGAAAAATCTCTCTTCAAATAAAATTGTTTGATAAGACTTCGAGAGAAATCGATGTGGGTCCTTTTACTTCTATTCCTTGAGAGTTGGTTAGTTCAACCAAAATGTCCCCGAGCGCTCAAGATCTGATTAAAAAAATAGATTTCTACACACTTCCATAAATATTGTTAGATCCATAAGGGATTAGATAGCACAATGAAAAAGAAGACTAGGGGTTCAATTGAAAACCCTGTAATGTTCTAGATTTAGAGTGTTTCTCTAATCCAGAAAATTAATCAGTTAACTTGTATAAATTAATCCCAAAAGCATATGAAATTAACAATTTGTTTAGCACAAGTAGAATGTTAAGCACAACAAATCAGAAAATTATTACCATAGGTGTAGAAGAATAACACCATAAAGCATGTGCCTCCAAAAGTCTTTCCTTTTTTAGCTCTAGGAAAAAAATTCTAGTACAAATTCCAGCAAAGCTTCACTTAGCCAAGTAGTTTGATTGCAATGTCGTACAATGAGGAGGTTAGAGCTCTCTTAAATAGCAAAATATGAAAGCGGACCTCTCTCCAAGTGAAAATGACTTGATTCGATGAGCCAATAGCTAAATATCAAGAGAAAACAACTAGATCCATGCCCACAGAATCGTAACCCTTGATGAGCCTGTGCAGATCTTGAGGAAGAGGAGCCATTTGGACTCGAGGAGTGGTTGGGTTGAGTAAAAAATTGATCTTGGAGTGGTTTAGACCACATAAAAATATTCTTCCTCATTTTTCCTCGAAAAATTCTCATTCTAATCAACCAACTTGGACCATCTCCTTAAGAAATTCAATTTTCCTGGATCGTTAGTTCTTTTGGACCATCGAGTTTTTCTGGGTGACTAACTTGTTTGATCTGTGGATATTCCATCACTTTTTGACTTGACTCTTTTCTTGGGAAAGTCCACTTCATTTTTTTTATCATTTTCCACTTAGAGAGAATTTTTATTTTTGTCTCATATTTATTTTCTGGCTAATTTCTCACTAACTATGTGCTATTTTTGGAAAAAATTGGAAAAATGAATTTTGAGGGGTAAATATATATTTTTTTGACCAAGTGTGTCTAAATATAAAGTTGAGGTGTAGAGGTCTAATTTTGATTACTCATACCCCCTACTTCTACAAACAACACTTATTACATATTATATAAAATTACATAGAAAAGTTCCGTCCAACGAGAAATTTTAACAATTGAAAATTGACCTTTAGACTTAACCAAATTCCGTGAAACTTTAGAGATGATATAGTATGCTAATATAACTTGATTCTATACACTAGGACTCACTTTGAAATCTACCATCAAGCCACACTCTAGCTTTGGGGTATATTTGGGAGAAAAACTTAACTAATTATAAGTGCTGAAAAACACAAATAATGAGCTAAGGAAAAAAAAACTCCCTTGAGTGAATTCACTTGCTAGTATAGCCCTGAGCTACCTAGGCCTTTTTACATGACTCTTTTTTCATCAAACTAGAATCATTTTGTAATGCCCCTTCCTAAATTATTTTGGAACAAGATTTATTTCTACATTTCGGGGGCCAATTTTGGTGAAGGCGGGGCCCATTTGATTTTTGTTAGAAGACTTAGGAGTTAGAGACAAGTTAACTTTATTTTATTTTGTTTTGTTGGTGATATGTGGGGACCACCCACATAAGAAATACACACTCCCTAAGCCACTAATTCGAAATGCACGAGAGGGAAAGCGAAGGCTTGGTGAGGGACCCACGAATGAAGAAAAGTCGGGAAGAAAGGCTCCACAAAAGCTATAAAAGGAAGGAAACTCACTTCATTTGGCATTCTTGGCTTATCGATTTTATTCTGTTGCTCGAGCTGTTTAGCCGAGTCACTTGCTGTTTATCCAGAGTTTTCCAAGCGGAGAACTCACCCTTTCTTCGGGGACTTTGAGTGCCACCCTAGAGAGGTTCTTCCTTTATCATCCGAAGGAGTTTCATAGAGAGATTTTCATCATTTGTATTCAGTTTGCCCAAACAGTGGGTATTTCTGGAGGACGCAGTAGTGGATCTAGTGTGGCCATTACAACACTATTCTGGAGGACTGTTGTCGAGAGAAGTTTGGAGAAGAAGACTCAATAGATTTGTCAGCGATTGGGTGCATTTGAAGGCTAGAAGTGGCAACAATATTCTGGAGTTATTTTGCAGTCTTTGGGGCCGGTGCAAAGGAGAGAAACTGGGCACACGTGGGAGATAGAGTCTTAGCCATTGGGGTTATTGTTTGCTTGGAGAAATAAGGGAAGTATTGGTGGAGTTGATTGCTGCATTTAGGAGTGTTTGTGGAGGATTTTGCTGGTGTTTGATTAGACTGTGTTCTTCAGTAGCTACTAGAGAGCATAGGGCCTTTGGGGTCGATTTTGGAAGTTCAAGATTTGGCCAAACCATTCTGGGTTTTGGTGGGGTTGGCTTGAGGAGCCTAGAGATAATTTTGCAAAATTTTCTAAGCACAAGAGGTGGGGTTTTCAGCCATTTCTTTGTAGTAGGCAGTGCAAACTGCTGGGACAACGTAGAGCAGTAGTTGGACAATTTCTGATTTATCATTGTTTCACCTGGGCTTTGCTCCGCTTGCTAAAAAGGCAAACCCAGGTGCATTTCTTCCATATATTTGTACTCTTGCTCCATTCTATAATAAAATGGCTCAACTGCTTCCATATTTCTGATTTTTCTAGGTGTTTACTGAATTTTTTAGAAATTTATGTGGTGTAAATTTGTTATTTGCTTGCATATCATTGTTTTTCCTATTTTGGAACATTACAGTGGTATCAGAGCTCAGATCTTGGCTTAGTCGTGGGAGGACTCTCATATTAGTGAGGAGGATAGACAGAATATCACTTACAGAAAGCAAAGGTACTGGAGCAAATAGAGGGAGCTAGAGATCACTCCAAACATTGAGGACCGTGGGAAGGTGGTGATAGTAGTGATGGGGGAGCCCAAGAGCAAGGAAGATATGGTCTTTGACAGTCTCATGAAAGCCCTGTGTGATTTGGCAAAGGGGCAAAAGTAGTTGTTAGGTGAGATCAAGATGCAGCACCGTGAGCAGAGCACTCACCGAGATTTTGTATTTGGGGAGACTTCAGGAGCCTCTCACCAGTGTGACCACCCTCCACCTACTGCACAACCACCATCCCCTAGTGGGCCAACCAGAGCCACGTTGCCTTCTTTTCTACCCTTAGCACTAGATGAACAAGGAGGAGCTGATGATCAGATGCCTATGGGAGATTATTTCAGAGAATGGCAGTCCATGGGAGAAGATTTCAAAGCAGCACTGACTTTCAAAGATTATTGCCAGCTCAAGTAGAATGAGAAGGGAAGCAGCTATGGAGGCCAAGGCACACAGAGCTTCGAATTGTAGCGTACCATTGGGAGGATGTTCTTCCCTACTTATGATGGCACTACCAAGTGCACAACTCGTGCTTGGGTGGAGAAGCTGGACACATATTTCCAGCTCAACAGGATGATGGAGGTGGAGGCCATTAAAATGGCCACTTTGCATTTGGAGGGAGAGGCACACGACTGATGGTTTCATGGTTTGTCCACTCTGGGGCATGCCACCGTGACTTCCTATGAGGATTTGACGTGGAGAGTAGTGGAACGTTTTGATTGGAGGGATCCAGAGGCTCACTTCAGGGAGCTGACTGAACATAAACAAACAGGACATCCAGAGCATTATATTTCGGAGTTTCCGCGGGTTTCAGTCATGGTGCCTGATTTGTCGGATGCTAGGAGGGTGTACACATTTGTAGAGGGGTTGATGAAGCCATTGCGTGGACAAGTGAAGGCACACAAACCCTCTACTCTACTGGAGGCTGTGACTTGTATGAGAGACTTGCAATGGGTCATCCCCAAGACTCGAGTACCTTTTCCACCACACACTCCCTACCCTTAGAAAGGGGGTGACACTAGACCACCACCAGCGTAGACAGTAGCTCTTGGGCGAGGGCAGTTGGATGATGAGACTAGGAGAGACCTCAGGAGGAGGACGCTGTGTTTTGCATGTCAGGAGCCATGGGCACCAGGCCATCGCTGCATAGCGGGCAAGGCCCACTATATCGAGGTCTTCTCAGACAATGATCAGGAGGATGAGGTGGAGTTGAAGTTCGATGGGGGAGACTGTGAGGGGCCATCATAGAGAGCAACACCACCACCACCTCCACCAGGAGGAGCATCTTTCACACTATCTGGAGGAGTCCTTGCCTCTTCGTGCGGGGTACCCAAATTTCTGACCATGAGGATTAGAGGCATTGTGCAGGAACGTGTCTTAGTCTTAGTTGACAGTGGGGCCACCCACAATTTTATTGATGCTCAGATGGTCCAGAGGAGAGGCATCACCACTGCAGAGTTTGAGGGGTTTTAGTGCTAGTACTAGGGGACAAGACTATGCAGTGCAATCAATATGTTCCTGCTTTGACAGTGACCATGGGGAACTATTCGATGACAGATCATTTCTTTGTGGTGGATGTGCCAGACACCAATGTGTCCAATGGCTATATTCCCTTGGCCGAGTTACCATCGATTGGAGGTAGCTCGTGATGAAGTTTACCGGACCGGATGGTAAGCTAGTAGTTCTTCGGGGTATGCACTCATATCCTCCACAGACAATTTCAACTCACTTGATGGAGGCAGATTTGAGGCATGGGGACATCGCGTGGGTAATGGAGTTGAGGATTTAAGAGGCTGGGGGATAGACCAAGCCACCACATCTAGACATACAGGCTATGCTAAACAAATATGCAGTAGTCTTTAGAGATATATGGCCTGGACAACCACCAGACGGGGTTCGAGCATACCATAGAGATGGAGCCTGGTGTACAGGTAGTCATCACCACCCCCTATAGGCATCCCAAAGCCTATAAGGATGAGATTGAGCGAGCCATTAGGGAGTTGTTGGTGTTGGGCCACATTAGGCGGAGTTCCAGCCCCTTCGCTTCTTCAGTTGTGTTGGTGAAGAAGGACGAGACTCTGCGCATGTGCATTGATTATAGGGCGCTCAATAGGAGAACGTTGAAGAATCGGTAACCCATACCGCATATTGATGAGTTGATGGATGAGCTTAGTGGAGCTAAGTTCTTCTCTAAGATAGATTTTCGGTTGGGGTATCAACAGATTCAGGTGAGGGATTAGGACATTTTGAAGACAACCTTCAGGTGTCATTATGGGCATTTTGAGTTCCTGGTTATGCCTTTTGGGTTGACCAACGCCCTTGCCACTTTCCAGTCATACATGAACCATGTGTTTAGAGGCCAGTTGAGGAGATTCATGCTGGTTTTCTTTGATGACATCCTGATCTACAACAGGACGTGGGAGGAGCACTTGCAACACTTAGAGATGTTGTTGCACATTTTAGAGGAGTAGCAGTTCTACGCCAAGCTGTCCAAGTGTGAATTTGGGCTAATAGAGATGCTTTACTTGGGACACACTATTGGCGCAGATGGGGTCAAGGTGCATGAGGAGAAGATTATGGCAATTCGGGATTGGCCGGTACCTAAAGATGTGACAATGTTGAGGAGGTTCTTGGGCATTTGCCCTTATTACAGTTAGTTCGTTAAGGGCTTCTCACAGTTGGCAACACCCCTCACAGATCTGGCCAAGAAGGGCGCTTTTGCATGGACAGATGGGGCTCAGGCAACTTTTGTTTGCCTCAAGGAGGTGATGAGAAGTTTCCCAATATTGACACTCCTGGATTTCACGTAGTCTTTCACATTGGAATGTGATGCATCGGGTGAGGGGATTGGGGCAGTCTTGTCCCAAGATGGGCACCTCATTGCTTTCGAGAGCCGAAATCTCTTACCACATGAGAGGTCATATTCCTTATGCAACAAGGAGATTTTGGCCATAATGCATGCATTGGCCAAGTTCCGACAGTATTTGGTGGGTACTGGTTTCAGGTGAAGACAAATCATAACAATCTTCGCCACTTCATGGGCAGCAAGGCCTTAATGACGGGCAACAAAGGTGGGTCAGCAAGGTGTAGGCCTATTATTTTGATATTGAGTATGTATGGGGGAAGCACATTGTGGTCGCCGATGCACTATTCAGGAGACCTCCGGGGGTTTCACTCATGAGCATTTGCCATGACTGGAAGGCACAACTGTTAGTTGAGTACTCCAAGGATCGATGGGCATGTGAGATCTTGGAGGGCATTCACATCGATGAGTGCTATCGGGTGATGGATGAGATTATCTACTACTAGGGGCACATATTTTTGGTTCTAGGCTCGCAGTTGAGGGAGCGGATATTTCATGCAACTCACGATTCTCCATTTTCAGGGCATCAGGGGTTTAGGAAGATGTACATGGCAGTGAGAGAGTGCATCACATGGAAGGGCCTCAAGGGGGACATGTTGAGATATGTGCAGGAGTGTGAGGCTTGTCAAAGGAACAAGGGGGAGAGATTATTGCAGCCTCTCCCTGTTCTTGAGAGGAAATGGGAGAGTATCTCTATGGACTTTATCATAGGACGACCGTAGTGTAGGGGATGGATTGTATTTATGTGGTGGTTGACCGACTGACCAAGTATGCACATTTCTTTGCCATTCCGACATGGTATTCAACTTCTCAGGTAGCAGAGTTGTTCTTTAGGGAGGCCTTCCGCTTGCACGAACTCCCTAACACTATAGTCAGTGATAGAGATAGCCGATTTATGGGGGGATTTTGGCAGGAGCTTTTCAGGCTAATGGGCACAGAGCTCACCCCGAGCACTAGTTATCATCCATAGACCAACGACCAGACAAAGAGAGTTAACAAGTGGCTAGAGGGTTATCTAAGGAACTATGTGACCGGGCAGCAGAAGGCATGGATTCTTTGGCTGCACTTGGGAGAATACTGCTACAAGACCACACATCATATGTCCATCGGTATGTCTCCTTTGCGTGCTCTATATGGTTATGATGCTCTGTCTTTTGCTGACATCATTTTTGGAGACAGCCGAGCCCCAAAGGCCAAAGATTGGATCCAACAAAGCAAAGACATTCTCAAGGCTCTTAAGGATAATTTGCTGACAGCTCAGAATCAACAAAAGTTATATGCTGACAGGCAATGGGTTGAGAGGCATTTTGAGGAGGGGGACTTGGTGTTCGTACGACTGCAGCCATACCGACAATCCACCTTGAAACAAAAGGGTGCCGAGAAGCTGCAACTGCGATTTTATAGACCCTATAGGGTGATCAGGAGGGTTGGAGAGGTAGCTTATGATTTGGAGCTGCCACCAGGGAGCAAGATCCACAATCTTTTTCATGTTTCATGTCTCAAGAGGGTGTTGGGGCAGCAGGGTACAACAACTGTGGAGTGTCCTCCGCTTGATGATGTGGGGCATTTGGTTTTGGAACCGGAGGCCATCTTGGAGACTAGGGAGAGGAAGCTCAGGAGCAAAATGATCACAAAATACTTAGTGCGTTGGAAGAGCTTGCCGGATGAGGATGCCACCTGGGAGGGTGAACACATACTTGAGCATCTAGCACTGAAGTTGCTTGGGAACAAACAACATTTGGGAGGGGAGGACTGTAATGTCCCTTCCTAAATTATTTTGGGACAAGATTTCTTTCTACATTTTGGGGGTCAATTTTGGTGAAGGCGAGGCCCATTTGATTTTTGTTAGAAGACTTAGGAGTTAGAGGCAAGTTAACTTTATTTTATTTTGTTTTGTTGGTGATATGTGGGGACCACCCACATAAGAAATACACACTCCCTAAGCCACTAATTCAAAATGCATGAGAGGGAAAACAAAGGCTTGATGAGGGACCCACGAATGAAGAAAAGCAGGGAAGAAAGGCTCCACGAAAGTTATATAAGGAAGGCAACTCACTTCATTTGGCATTCTTGGCTTATCGATTTTGATTTTGTTGCTCGAGCTGTTTAGTTGAGTCACTTGTTGTTTAGCAAGAGTTTTCCAAGCAGAGAACCCACCCTTTCTTCGGGGGACTTCGAGTGTCACCCTAGAGAGGTTCTTCCATTATCATCCGAAGGAGTTTCATAGAGAGATTTCCAGCATTTGTATTCAATTTGTTCTAGCAGTGCGTATTTTTGGAGGATGCAGTAGTGGATCTATTGTGTCCATTACAACACTATTTTGGAGTACTATTGTAGGAGAAGTTTGGGGAAGAAGGCTCAATAGATTTGTCGGCTATTGGGTGAGTTTGAGGGTTGGAAGTGGCAACAATATGCTGTAGTTATTTTGCGGTCACTGGGGCCAGCGCAGAGGAGAGAAACTAGGCACATGTGGGAGATAGAGTCTCAGCCATTGGGGTTAATTTTGGCCTGGAGAAATAAGGGAAGTATTGGTGGAGTTGATTTTTTGCATTTTAGGAGTGTTTGTGGAGGATTTTGTTGGTGTTTGAGTAGAATGCATGCTTCAACAACTACTGGAGAGCATAGGGCCTTTGGTGGTTGATTTTGGAAGGTCAAGATTTGGCCAAACCATTTCTGGGTTTTGGTGGGGTTGGCTTGAGGAGCCTAGGGATAATTTTGCAGAATTTTTCGAGCACCAGAGGTGGGGTTTTTAGCCATTTATTTGCAGCAGACAGTGCATAATTGTTGGGACAACGCAGAGCAGTAGTTGGATAGTTTCTGGGTTATCATTTTTTCACCTGGGCTTTGCTCCGCTTGCCAAAAAGGCAAGCCTAGGTGCATTTTTTCCATATATTTGTACTCTTGATCCATTCTATAATAAAATGGCTCAGCTGCTTCCATATTTCTGATTGTTCTGGGTGTTTACTAAATTGTTTAAAAATTTATTTGGTGTAAATTTGTTATTTTCTTGCATATCACTGTTTTTCCTATTTTGGGACTGTTGTCACAAAAAATGTCTAGGCACCGCGACAACGACTCAGATTGGGGGCTGCCACCCTGATCTTGAATCTCTTTATTTAAGCTATCTCCCTATAGCAGACTAAGGGGCGTAGACCCTATGGAAATGGAATGAAGGAGAACTAGTTGGGAACGAACCAGTTCAAGAGACACAATTAAGCGACCAAATACTTGTATTAGATCTAGCAAGATTAAAGGATTCAATTAGATTTAAATGATTGATACCAGTGCCTTATGGAGTCAACTATCTTGCTAAGAAATTTAGGACCAAGTACTTGATGAGAAACCACTACTTGGATGAATAATTATCCTATATGTAATGTAGATCCTAATACTAATGTTAAGTGCAGGAATCTTGGTTAATTTTTATTAAATGCCTATTCTAAGTTTAAGCCGTTCGATACTTTCTATATTGAGCTTGATTCCATAGTAAGTGGTAGAGAGAAGTTATGGTGAAGCACACTAATGTGTGATTAACGATTCCTCTCTTGAAAATCTAGCGTACCTGGTGCCTCCGGCTAAAGAGAGCTGTGGCTTTGACGACTGCAAGGTCACCGTTTTAACTACTATTAAAACCAAGTTTATCAAGCAAAGATGGATGGGTACCTGCCTTTCTATCGATCAAGCTTATGCTTGGAAGTAAATTTTAAATATGCAAGGCTAACTTAATATGCAAATGCACGAGAATTAGGAGGTGATTTAGTGAAATGTGATGTTAAAAACCGAAAGCACTTTAGATTACAAATTATCTGATTTGACCACTAAGTACTTTAAGCGAAAATGCTGATTATGAAGATGCCAAAAAATACCCAATTGAAAGAAACGAACTATATGCAATTTACCCCAATTCCACAACAATTACTTGAAAAATTCTCAAAATTTAATATGCAATAAATATTAATCCAAGTAATTAAAACCACAGTAAGAGTTAATTAAACGAAGAGCAATCTCAATAGATGTCAAGCATAAAATGTTCAAAACCCAATGTCGATGATCATGCAAAAGACTTGAGCACTTCAATTTCAAAAAACTATTACCACGAAGAAAACATGAAATTCACATGCCAAATACTTCAAGCAATTCCATAATTAAAATGATTTTCTTCAGTATTCCAATCTAGAAATTTTACCTTTTCTCTATGGTCAAACTTTAGAGATTTAATTTTAATTTTGCCTTTGACTATAGAAAATATTAATCTTCTTCCTCAAATAAAAATTTCCCTTGAGGCTTAGAATTTTGATGCTTTAATAACGACCCCAAAAACCCTTGGATCGAAAAACCACCCTAAAAAAATAAATGACCTTCAAATTTTTGCATAACGTACGAAAATAATAGAGAATTAAAAAATGACTAATGTTATAAGTTAATAAAAAATAGAAGATTTTTGAATTTATTAAAATTTTTTATTTAAAAGTTAATTAAAAAAATTTGATTATTTTTTTTAATATATACAAAAGTTAAAAGTTTTTTGATTTTTTAAATCTTTTAAACGTTCAAAAATTTAAAAAATTAGAAATTAAATAATTTTCTTTTTACTTGCAAGCCAAAAAGCCCAACCAAAAATAAGCATCGAATTTATAATGTTAACAAAATCAAAGGTTATTACTTTTATTTGTTTTTTGTTACGTTTAGGTTTGGAAAGATAATTGTGAAGGAAGGTTGGGAACAAAGGCAGAGAGAGGTGACAGGAGGATACGATGGGCAACGTGAGGAAATGTTGAGCAGGCTACAGGAAAGTAGGGGGAGGATGGCAGATGGGAGAGGGAGCTGCGAGCGAGAAGGGATGAGGGTCTTGCGTGAGGGAGGAAAGAAAGTTGAGCGAGGGCAACAATGAATGCAAGCTTGACAAAGGAGCTCACAAGGGGCAGTAGAAGAGAAAAGCTGTGAGGTTAGGGAGAGAAGGGACAGGTTATTTGCAGCTAGGGCTGCGAGGGAGAAGAGCGAACGAGTAGCAGATGAAGGATTCACGT
Source organism: Pinus albicaulis (assembly GCA_034641835.2). Taxonomy (NCBI): domain Eukaryota; kingdom Viridiplantae; phylum Streptophyta; class Pinopsida; order Pinales; family Pinaceae; genus Pinus; species Pinus albicaulis. Next base: position 819,916,120 of record CM076573.1, on the reverse strand, counting down.
GGATAGGAGAAAAAACGCGGAATGGCAGCGAGGAGGGAGATGGAGCACGCAACAAGGAACAAAGGGATGAGGATATATGGAGCGAGGGGGCTGCAAGTTCGATGGAGAAGATGCAGGAAAAAAAACGAAAATGGTAGCATTGGAATGAGCTCGAAGGAGCAAGGATGTCGACACAGTAGAGAAAGTGAGGGTGCACAGATTTAAAACCCTTAAAAAAATTCGAAAATTTAGCCCAGAATTTAAATAATTTCAGAGAAAACCTGAGCCTGTAGCCAGATTTAAATAAGTGAAAAATCTCTCTGTAAACAAAAGTATTCTAAGATGAGATCTTGCCCTACAGTGCCTAGATCTGTCTCAGATCTTGAAAACTCCTTTGAAAACACCCAAATCTATACCTGCACAAACAATAAACCAACACCCAAAAATCCCATATAGAATATACAAAATCTGAAAAAAAAACCTGGTCCCAAGTTAAAAAATCTAAAAATTCTAACTATTTACACAATTAAAATTACAGATCTATACAATGTATCTACAAATCTATGTACAAGAGCTGCAGATCTGTTAGATTTGAGGAGCGTGAGTCCGACTCCGCTCCCAGATCTGAAATCTAAGGTTCCTACTAGCCAGATTTAACAATTTTTCCACAAAATATTTGAAATTTTTTGGTTTTTAGAGAGGTACTAGCCTCAAAACTTCCTGCATAAGCAATTGACCTTTAGATAAATCTGGAGATTATTATGAAGTAGGCTCTTTAGAAAATATATGTTGAGAGTTGGCTGGTCCAACCAAGGACTATCTCCAAACGCTTAACGAAACCTTAGAGATATTTTGCAAACACTAGATCAATCATCAAACCAAGTAGAGAAATAGAATAACGATAAAATTTTGAAGAAATAGAGATACTTGCTACTTCAAGCAAAATTAAAAACATTACCCTAGATCCAACAAACGGAATACGATATCTGTATTCAGATTATTCTAGAAGAGCTATTGATTTGCGATCTTCAAATAACATTTGCAGAAATTAAAACAATGTTACCATAAATTCATGAAGAGGAACACCACTGCAAATTGAAACCCCAAAGACTTTGCATTTATTCCGAAAAATATACAAGATATCTTGAGAGTTTAGTACACGATCAAAAGATCAGATGATAAAGAAGACTGACACCGAACTCTAATTTATAAATAAATTCTCCAACGACTTGTTTGCTTGATCCTCGTGAAAGTAATCTCGACCGTTGAAAAAGATTTGATTATCTTTTAATCTTGTTCATTGAAATTATTTTTTGTTTGTTGAGGAATTTCGAAATTTTCATTTAATTCCTTTTTAATTAACTCAAAAATAATAATTTTGAGTTAATTACCTCAAAAATTTGATTTTGACTTAACAACCAAGGCCCAAGGGTCCAAAATTTCTTAAAATTTAGAATATTTCCTTGGCCCGGGACCTTTAAAAACTTATTTTTAGGAGACCCACGAGTTTTGCCTTTGATGAATTTAAATTTACCTAGGACATAAAATTAATTAAATCTCTGGCTTAGGATTTTTAATTTAGTTTGGTCAGAAAATTTAATTAATTCATTTATGAGGGGATTAATTATTTTTCCAACCCTCTTTACATAAGCTTAATACGTTAAACCCATGAGGGGGAACACCCGCTCGTAATAGACCATCAATAATCTACCCAATTCTGCGACTCAAAATATGATCTAGTAGACCCAACAATCTGTAATAAAATGATCTAGGCAGTTAGCTAGGATCATTCCCAAATTAATTTTACAAAGACTCGATAAAAAACACTAGGACTCACTAAATATCTCGACGACAAAATCCACCCTAGCTTTGGGGTGAGGCTAGAGGGGAAAAACTCTGCCGATCATTTGTGTCTAGAGACATAGATGAACCAGTAAGACAAAAAACTTCGTAGGATTGAAATCGTCACCAAGATACTAGGCTTACCTAGGTTGTTACATACAAGATGGTCTTACTAAGATCATTTATATTAAAAATATGCAAAATGGGTTTATATCTTTTACAAAACTGTCGACTGATGATGAAATTAGAATGGCACAGACACTCACACATGATGGATCCTTTTTGCGAAAGAAATGGGTTTACTGCTATGGGTTCGTTGACACAGAGTGGTCAACATCTGACTCTACTTGGGGACACATTCCTTCATCGAAGGAATGTGAGAATCCAGAATTTGCATCCAAGTAACACACACGATTATATAAGTACCGTCCATCCAAAATTTATGATATAACATTAAGCACATGAAAATAGAAGCTCATCATTTATTAACTCTTCTACTAACATGAAAATATAAGTTTAATCTAACTACAAAGTGAAAATGCTGAACTAACAGGGTATAAGGTTAGAGATACAATACAAAAGAATGCCCTGTGGCATCAGATGTGTTCAATATAGTGCATACGGAGCATTTCCTTGCTTTCAGGAAAGTCTGTGGGTTGCTTTTCAGATGTGCCATTCCCGATCATATATATTGTAGGACTATGTCTTATCCGAATATCGAGCTGCTCTTGGCCATCAGACACATCTAGCTGCTAACTTCTTCTTTTCTACTTTTTTCTCTTCTTCTTAGTGGGTTGTGATGTCAGTAATGAGACTACTGTAGATTTCCTGTCCTGGTCTTGAAGACGTTCGTACAAAATATCTGAAGGGCTTGTAATGTGACCAATCTTATTCTAAATATACTCTGGCAATGGTGACACATAATCTTGGTCTTTCTTAATGTCCTTTATGACCATAGTTAAGCTATCCTTAATAGGAAAAGTGACCTCCCTGTGATGAGATGGGAATTGCTTCGGCAAACAGGGAGGTTTATGATCGATTGATGACTCTTTATTATCAAATTTGTGGCGGAACTTCTGTATATGTAATTTTTTCATTTCTTCCAACCTTTTCTGTATGGAACTCATTTCCCTGGCATGCATTACTATTAATTTCGCTTGATTGAGTTCTGTTTTCATGAATCTTTCTTGCAGATTGGTCTGATTGGCCTCCATAATTTTCATTTCCAGTGAGTGCTTGTCCTTCATGGCAGTCGTTTCCTGGGTGTGTATTGCTTCCATTACAATCATATGATTTTGAATAATGGACATCTTATTAGAATGATTAACTTCCATTATCTTTAACCTGTTTTCCATGGCATTCATTTCTTTGTCATGGTTATCCTCCATATTTATTACAAATTGTGCTTGTTTTTCTTTTATGTCCTTTATTACCTGTGCATGACTCGCTTCCATGGCTTTTATCCTATTTTGAAGATTGATCTGGTTAGCTTCCTTGTTCCGAATCATTTGTGTATAATTGGGTTGCATATTTTTAATCATCTGAGTTGATTCCTTAACAAGATGTTCATGATCTTCTATAGGTATGTGATTTTCCTTACCAACAACATTAATTTGATGGTCGTCCCTGCCATTGTACTATCTATGATTCTTTTGACAACATGGCGAGTAACCTCTTCATGAAGAACATTGCAGGCTCTACAATAAGGCGGAGTTTCATCCACAAGACTGGCATGCTCAAGTTGACTTGGCAGTGTTTGCTCATTAGATGGGCATCTCTTCTGCCAAGCATTATTATATTTCTAGGTTGGAAATTATATGCTTGAGAACCTTCCATTTGGACCAACCTAGCCTGTAATGCACTTATTTCTTTAGCAATATTAAATATTAACTCTGTTTCATTAAGTTCCATGTTTTCATTTTTCTGCATCAATTTCTGCATAGTGTCATCATTAGGTTCTTTAGATTTACTTAGACCCCAATCAAAATTTTGAACTTCAAACTTCCCAGATGCTTTCTTATCCTTTTCAATTTCTTCAGCTAAAACTTGGGTAACCTTATAATCATTAATTTTAGCTCACCTCAACTCATATGAAGTATCATCATCAAAGGCATCAATATAAGCATCGAAAAGGAACCTTGCAGGAGGTCTATATTCTTGAGGTAATTCTTTAATAATACCATTAAACCTGTTATTAAATTCCTCTACTGTTTCATTTTCTTTCTTCTCTATGACGGTGATAGCTCTAACCAAATGCTTTTCTTCTTTCTTGTCTCCATACTTGTCCTTAATGGCATTAATAACCGGTTTTAATGAAGTAAACGAATTATCAGGTTTTTCTATAAACAAATCCAAAGCATCTTCCTCTAAGGAAAGAATAAATAGGCTCATCTTCACATCCTCATGATTATAGTCAAAACCTCTAGCATATTTACCCAACCATGAGCTAAATGCTTTTATATGAGCCATAGCACTAACCGCATTATTTCCTTGGAAAGAAGGCAACAAGTCCATACCATTGTTAGGAAGGTCATTTGGATAACCTTGAATGTTAGCAAAGTTACAAGGGGCGAACAAGTCCATGATGTCTTGCTCAAAGGGATACGAGGGGCCAAGTGGATGCTAGAGAGAGAGATCCTTGCTCAAGAAAAATCAAAAGATCCACAAGAAGCGAGCTTCTAGTAGGAACTCTTGTAAGAAATGAATGAAATGGAGTCGCCACTTCAGCATGAATCTAGCGTTAAGATTCCAAAGGTAGAAACTGAAAGGTTAGTCGTGAGAAGCAGATGGATATTAGGGAGGGATTCTTGTCTGGGAGTAAATGGATGAATAAGTGGAGTCGCCACCCAAACAGGAAATCAACCAAAATGTCCAGGTGCTAAAGGTGCAGATGAAAGGATTAGTGAGATGACGAAATATATGGTGATAAAAAGATTAAGAGATGAAATGGCGCCAAAAAATGTGGCGTTGATGGGACAAAAAATGATAAGAGGTTGAAAAATGAATGAGATGAAGACGAATGTCGCAAAGCCAAGGTCCAATAAATTGGTCCTTGACAACGACACTAGAAAATGTTATGCTGTGTGATGGGCTAATGAATGGCAAAAAAGATTAGAAGATTAGAAAATGTCGTTGAAACGCTGAGAACAAGATGTTCCCTGGCAACGGCGCCAAAAAATGTTGTCGCACAGAATGTCTAGGCACCGCGACAATGGCTCAGATCGGGAGCTGTCACCTTGATCCCCAATCTCTCCGTTTAAGCTATCTCTCTATAACAGACTAAGGGGGATAGACCCTATGGAAATGGAATGAAGGAGAACTAGTTGGGAATCAACCAGTTTGGGAGACACAGTTAAGCGACCAAATACTTGTATTAGATCTAGAAATATTAAAGGATTCGATTAGATTTAAATGATTGATACCAGTGCATTATGGAGTCAACTATCTTGCTAAGAAATTTAGGACCAAGTACTTGATGAGAAACTGCTGCTTGGATGAATAACTATCCTATATGTAATGCAGATCCTACGACTAATGTGAAGTGCATTTGGTTAATTTTAATTAAATGCCTATTATAATTTTAAGCCCTTAGATCCTTTCTATATTGAGCCTGATTCCGTAGTAAGTGGCAAAGAGAAGTTAAGGTGAAGAACACTAAGGTGTGATTAACGATACCTCTCATGAAAACCCAATGTACCCGGTGCCTTCGGCGCTGCAGAGAGTTGTGGCTCTAACGACTGCAAGGTCACTGTTTTAAATACTATTAAAACCAGGCTTCTCAAGCAAATATGGACGAGTACCTGTCTTTCTATCGACCAAGCTTATGCTTGGAAGTAAATTTTAAATATGCAAGGCTAACTTAATATGCAAATGTACGAGAATTATGAGGTGATTTAGTGAAATATGATGTTAAAAACCCAAAGCACTTTAGATTACAAATTATTTGTTTTAACCACTAAGTACTTTAAGCAAAAATGCTGATTATGAAGATGCCAAAAAATACTCAATTGAAAGAAACGAACCATATGATTTGATTTAACCACTAAGTACTTTAAGCAAAATGCTGATTATGAAAATGCCAAAAAATACTCAATTGAAAGAAACGAACCATATGCAATTTACCACAATTCCACAACAATTACTTGAAAAATTTTCAAAATTTAATATGCAATAAATATTAATCCAAGTAATTAAAACTGCAGTTAGAGTTAATTAAACGACGAGCAATCTCAATAGATGTCAAGCATAAAATGTTCAAAACCCAATGTCGACGATCATGCAAAAGACTTGAGCACTTAAATTTCGAAAAACTATTACCATGAAGAAAACATGAAATTCACATGCCAAATACTTCAAGCAATTCCAGAATTAAAATGATTTTCTTAAGTATTCCAATCTAAAATTTTACCTTTTCCCTATAGTCAAACTTTAGAGATTTAAAAAAAAATTAATTTTGACTATAGAAAATTTATTCTTCTTCCTCAAATAAAAATTTCCCTTAAGGCTTAGAATTTTGATGCTTTAATAATGGCCCCAAAAACCCTTAGATCGAAAAACCACCTTCAAAAAATAAATGACCTTCAAATGTTTGCATAACGGACCAAAAGAATAAAGAATTAAAAAATGACTAATGTTATAAGTTAATAAAAAGTAGAAGATTTTTTGAATTTCTTAATTTTTTATTTTATTTTAAAGTTAATTAAAAGGGGCAGCAGAAGAGAAATGCTGCGAGGTTAGGGAGAAAAGGGACATGTTAGAGATAGCTAGGGCTATGAGGGAGAAGAGCGAACGAGCAGTAGATGAAGATTCATGCGGATAGGAGGAGAAATAACGTAGAATGGCAACGAGGAGGGAGATTTGAGCATGCAGCAAGGAACGAAGGGTCGTCAGAAAATATAGGCTCTTATTATGAGATAAATCTTGAGATTATTATGAAGTAAGCTCTTCAGAAAATATATGTTTTGCGTCGGCTGGTCCAACCGAGGACTATCCCCAAATGCTCAATGAAACCTTAGAGATCTTCTGCAAACACTAGATCAATCGTCATAACAAGTAGAAAAATAGAATAACGATAAAATCTTGAAGAAATAAAGATACCTGCTACTTCGAGCAAAATAAAAAAACGTTACCCTAGATCCAACAAACTGAATAAGATACTTGTATTCAGATTATTCTAGGAAAGCTATTGATTTGGGATCTTCAAATAACATTTGTAGAAATTAAAACAATGTTACCATAAATTCATGAAGAGGAACACAACCACAAGTTGAAACTCCAAAGACTTTGCATTTATTCTGAAAACTATACAAGAGAGCTTGAGAGCTTAGTACATGATCAAATGATCGGATGATAAAGAAGACTGACACTGACCTTTAATTTATAGATAAATTCTCCAACGACTAGTTCGCTTGATCCCAGTCAAAGTAATCTCGACTGTTGAAAAAGATTTGATTATTTTTTAATCTTGTTCGTCGAATTTTTTTTTTTTGTTGTTGAGGAATTTCAAAATTTTCATTTAATTCCTTTTTAATTAACTAAAATATATTAAGTTTGATTTAATTACCTTAAAAATTTGACTTTGACTTAATCACCAAGGCCTAAGGGTCCAAAATTTCTTAAAATTTAGAATATTTCCTTGGCCTGAGACCTTTAAAAATTTATTTTTTAGAGACCCACAAATTCTGCCTTTAAAGAATTTAAATTTACCTAGGACATAAAATCAATTAAATTCATGGCTTAGGATTTTTAATTTAATTTGACTAGAAAATTTAATTATTTCACTTATGAGGGGGATAATTATTTTTCCAACCCTCTTTACATAAGATTAATACATTAAACCCATGAAGAGGAATACCCGCTCGTAATAGACCCTCAATAATCAACCCAATTCTGCGACCCAAAATATGATCTAGTAAACCCAACAATCTGTAATAAAATGATCTAGCCAATTAGCTAGGATCATTCTCAAATTACTTTTACAAAGACTCGATAGAAAACACTAGGAATCACTTAATATCTCGACGACAATATCCACCCTATCAGGGTGAGGCTGGAGGGGAAAAACTCTGTTGATCATTTGTGTCTAGAGACATAGATGAATCAGTGAGACGAAAAACTTCCTAGGATAGAAATTGTCACCAAAATACTAGGCTTTCCTAGGTTGTTACATACAAGATGGTTTTACTAAGATCATTTACATTATAAACATGCATAATGGGTTTACATCTTTTACAAAACTGTCCACTGATGATGAAATTTGAATGGCATGGATACTCGTACATGATGGATCACTTTTGTGAAAAAGAGGGTGTACTGCTATGGGGTTGTTGACACAGAGTGGTCAACAGGAACATTAGACTCTTTTACATAATCCCCGCAGGGCTGCAGAATTTGGAATTCATAGTGATGAGAAGAAAATCGAATGATGATGATGATGTGTGGAATTTTGACTATTTTGAAGATGCTGGAATGCTCTGCAATATACTTTGGGCATGCAGTCTTTGACAAATCTTCAAATGACATTTGAGTGGTCAACAAGAGTCAATGTCACTAGTATTGATATTCTTTGGAAGATAGGTTAATTGTTTCTGTCTTGAGTGATATCGATACCTTGACTGGTTAAGATACCTACTCTTGTGATTGGGATGTTGATAAGGTTTCTGGGAAGAATGACTTCTCTTATTGTGCTTATAGTGTTTTTTGTTTTACTTTTGGGGTTTTATTTTCTTTTTGCATGGATGTTGCATTGTTAATCACCGAGTTTCTATTAGTACACTTGGGATTTCTATCGTCTGTACTCCAACACTCGAGAATGCCTTACTTGAAATGAATTTGCACCTTCTTGAGTTGTTATTTTGATTGGGTTTGTATTTGTTCCTTTCTCTACAACTTGGATTTTTACGTGCAAGGACTTTGATGTGTCCTTCTCGATAAGTTGTTTTAATTTGTTTGTTAGTGTTTTTTATCATTCTTAAGCTTCTTAATTTTAGATTTTGAAATGGACTCTGTCTTAAATAAACATCCTTCTGTTCCCAGCCCCTCTTTTCTCAGTTTTAGTTTAGAAGCAAGAATGAAGAAAAAAATAAGAGTTTTTCTCTTCTCTACTTATTTTTCCCTAATGAATTTTGGAAGGGAAAGTGCATTAAAAAAAAATCAATGGGCATTGCAGATGATAGAAAATATTCAGTGGGACACTTTTCTTTTTTAGCTCTCAAATGAATCAATGGTTCATTTATTTAACATTATGGTACTCTATTTCTAATATTCTAGTATTCTAAAATAATGATTTTTACCTTTTCGTCTGTACATATTTTTGGAAGTTGCTTCAAGGAACATTCCCCGAGGTTGGGGGCTGGCTGTTGCACTGCATAACATGGACTTCCTTTGGTCTAGGTGTCGTGCTTAAAAGGTATCTATTTTGCCAAATTTGTCCGCAACTAGCACCCAGACTTGTCCCTTTTTAACATCAAATTTGAGTGGGGCAGGTCAGAGTGAAAACAAAACACTGGTGGGAAGATTAACGATTAGTGTAAGTTGTGAACCAAAAGGCCATTGCCAAATTTGTCTGCAACTGACACCCAGGCTCGTCCCTTTTTTGTTGATTTTCTAGTGCAATTACGGTTAGCACAATATTTTTGAAATTTTGATAATTACTTTTGATGTAGATCTTCTTTTATCTTATTCCAATTATATCATTCAACAAGTATACTTAAGAAATTCAATCATAAGAAATAGTGGAACAATAGAGATCACAATGCACAAAAAAGAGACAAGATTTACCCTGGGAAAGCCCATTATGAGGAAAAACCCAACAACCTTTTCAATAGAGAAATTATTCTAGTTCAATAAGAGACACACCTAGTCCCATGGTCAAACCTGGTCTTCTCCTCCATGTCAAATCACCCAAACTGATTCTGCACTTTGTTCTGCCTTCCTGATCCAAAAATTCAGCCTCCCAACAACTTTCCAATAGCCCATAATTTCCCCCCCAAAAATTGCCCAGTAACCCAGAACATTTCGCCCCCCTGCAACAGAATGCCTAGAAACAATGCGAATCACAGAGAGAGACCTCCATCCACACGTGCAAGTTGATGAGAGAGGAGAGAGAGAAACTCGACCATCTTTCTTTGACCTTCTTGTGAAAATTCCTAAATCTGGAATCCTATTGTAGCAATTGGAAAATATTCACCTAATTGTTAATTTTAACTTAACAATTTATCTGCTGTTTTCTACAGAAAGCACTGAATACATCACATTGCAACCTTCACTAAATAAACTGCGGAAAATAAGTGCGCAAACAAGATTTGAACAAGAAGAAAAATGGACACATGACACCATTTTTTTTGGACTAAGTCCCCGGAAAAACCCAATGCGGGAAAATTGGTGCAACCACCGAGGGTTTGATATTATTAAAATAGAAGTTCTGAATACAATCTGGGATACCTTACTGGCCATCCACACAGAGAATCTCACTAACAAAGAGCTAGTGAGGGTTACCTTACAGTGACATTGGAAATCTCGACATGATCCAACACTGAGTTGATGAGCCCTACGCTGCCTCTGCACAGATCTGCGTCACTCTGCGTGGGGACGTTGGATATTGATCTCTGTCCGCTCCGGTCTCACACCCTGGCACTCCGGCACTAGATCTGACTGATCCTCAATTGAATCTCTGATATCCTCAAGGCTGTAGCGTTGCCTCTGCGTGGCATTGCACTTCCTCTGCGTAGCTGCTACGCAGCCTTTTATGCGTATTGCCCTTTGCCTTCTCTGCTGTGTATTCCTGGCTCAGGAAAAGACTTTCCAATTGGAACTATCACTGCCCCTCTCTGCAAGAATCAACTTGATCGATTTGCTCCTCAACACTGCTCACTTGAGAAATTCGATCTCTAGACTCTGTCGGTGTATTTTCCAAATGCCCCATCAAGTCCTTATAATCTTTTCGTTGAGACTTCAACGACCGAGATTAAATCACTAATCAGCGACTAAGATTAACTTGACTTGATCTCTGTCTTTTTCTAGAAGATTCATACTCTGTTTTATTAATACCCTTTAATTATTTTAATTTCCTAAGTTTAAATTTAAGGTCCCATTAAAAATAATTAATTATTTTAATAAAACACAATCTAAGTGGAATTTCCCAAAACGTTTTTTGGGTTCTTTGGAATACATGTGCCTAAGCCTCCCTGCAAAATTTGAGACTTAGGGCACATCCGTTGCTACCAAAAATCAACACTTCCTCTTAGCGAGGAATGTGCTCTAACAATACATTCTGCTGAAGTATCACTCTGTCTCTGTAACATTTGCCTCTGCGCTGCTGATGTCTGACAATGTTGCCCATCAACTATTGCGTTGCTACATTCGTGCTGTCGCTGACCTCGCATGCTGCTGTCAATTGCTACTGCACTGCAACTCTTTTGCTTATTTCAACAAAAAAACATCCAAAACTGAACTAGAAGTTCAACATGATGCATCTCAGTACTGAAGATCCGACTGTTGCTAGCCTCTGCGCTGACCCTCTGAAGCTATTGCACTGCTGCTGTCTCTGCGCTGTGCCTTCCTGCACTGCTGCCAACTCTGCTCTGTGCTGCTCAAATTCGGGCGCTCACTAACCACTGCACTGTCACTTCGACGCTCCTCTGCACCAACTGATACTTGTCCATCATGTTACTTCTGATTTGGGCTCCAGTAGCAAGGTGATGATCCAAGAGGTGGACTCCTCAAGGATCCTGCCCAACTGCAGCTCTGTTGAACTACAATTCTAGATCACCCCAATTCTCCCCTGGAGATATGTGGGCAATCATCGCAAACTCTTCCTCTGGGATCCTTGCAGTTGCAACCTGTGGATCATGCTTCTCATCTTTGTCCTTCTTCTTGAGAAGACACTATGTAGCGTAATGTCCTATCTCACCACACCAGAAGCATTTAATCTTTGAGATGTCCTTTTTCAGCCTCCGCTGCTCCTGCTGCCCCTTTGATGCAAGGGATGCATTTTCCTCCTCCTCCTTGGGCTTAGACCCATTGCTGTTGCTGCCATCAAGATTGCACTTGAGTAAGTCTCTCCTCATCTCTTCTTGTTGAAGGGTTGTCCGCATTCCTTCCCATTCCGGCAACTTCTCTCTGCCCAGGATACTGTGGACAAAGATTTGATATTCTTCGGACATGAAATTTAGAGCCAATCTGACCATCTTTGTGGCTTGAGAAGCTAACCCTACAACTGCCAGCTGATCTCGAATCTCTTGAAGCTTTGCAAGGAACAGATCTGTGCGTTTTCCCTTTTGCATCCTAGTAGTCCGCATCTTTTCATCCAAGAACATCTTTCGCTGCTTGGAAAAACCCTGGTATAGCGTGGCCAATGCATCCCACATCTCCTTGGTGGTCCCTTTGCTAGAAATATGTGAGATTGTGATCCCTCACTCCATCGAGGATCAACCATTTAGCTTTAGCCATATTCTTCTTGAAGGCTCTTAATGGAGTTGCAGGTTCAGCTACTGCACTGTTGATGAAGGCCTTGAGCTCATGCTCATCCAGAAGGAAGGAGATCCTTGCCTTCCAGATTACATAGTTGGAGGCACCCTCCAACTGATCCTGATCATGCAACCGAGTGGTTGCCATCTCACCCAATCAGATGTCGAACTACTGCCTCTAACCCTCTACGCAGTTGGCTCTACGCATTCCCTGCTGGAGTCAGCCAAATAAATCATGATCACACTGCTTCTGCATGGGAAATTAGAATTTCTTGGGTAAGAAATTCCTTGAGGTCAGAATTCCCTCAAAAGTGTCTTCTTCTTCTCTCTTCTGATGCTTTCTGCACCAACAACTGTTGCTACAAGGACACTGTGTCCCATTAGTAACTGATTTGCGTTGAATCTGCTTTGCTGCTCCCTCTTTCTCTGACAAACTGCAAACTGGAAAATCCTACCTCTCTGTTGACTCACTTAGAGAGAGATTTCCTTGCAGATCTAGCCCTCCTGGCTTGGACTGCACAATCCTTTGGGAAATCGATCTGCTGCGTACACAGCTCTTGGATCTCCTTCTTTCTACTCAACGATAGATCTTTCTTGTCTTCTCTCTTGCTTCTCCTACACTGCTATACAAGCTTTGATACCATGTGAAAATTCCCAAATCTGGAATCCTATTGCAGCAACTGGAAAATATTCACCTAATTGTTAATTTTAACTTAACAATTTATTCGCTGTTTTCTACGGCAAACACTGAATACATCACACTGCAACTTTCACTAAATAAAATGCGGAAAATAAGTGCGGAAACAAGATCTGAACAAGAAGAAACAGTAAACACACAACACTGTTGTTTGTGGACTAAGTCCCCGGAAAAACCCAATGCGGGAAAACCAGTGGAACAACTGAGGGTTTGATATTATAAATCAAAAGTTCTTAATACAATCTGGGATGCTTTATTGGCCATCCACATAGAGAATCTGACTGACAAAGAGCTAGTGAGGATTACCTCACACTGACACTGGAAATTCTGACCTTATCCAACACTGAGTTGATGAGCCCTACGCTGCCTCTACATAGCCTCTGCGCAAATTTGTGTCACTCTGCGGGGGGACTGCATAGCCTCTGCGTGCTAGCTCTTTTGCTGGCTGGATACTGATCTCTGGTTCCTTCGGTCTCACACCTCGGTACTCCGACACTAGATCTGACTGATCCTCAGTCGAATCTCTAATCTCCTCAAGGATGCAGCGCTGCCTTTGCGTGGCACTGCGCTGCTTTTGCGTAGCTGCGCCTCTTCTGCGTCTTGCCCTCTTCTGTCTCTGCTGTGTATTCCCAGCAAAGGAAAAGACTTTCCAACCAGAACTATCACTGTCCCTCTCTGCAAGAATCAACTTGATTGATTTGCTCCTGAGCACTACTCACTTGAGAAATTCGATCTCTAGACTCTGTCGGTGTATTTTCCAAATGCCCCATCAAGTCCCCCATATAATCTTCTCGTTGAGACTTCAATGATCGAGATTAAATCGTTAATCAACGACTAAGATTAACTTGACTTGATCTCCGTCTTTTTCTAGAAGATTCACACTTTGCTTTATTAATGCCCTGTAATTATTTTAATTTCCTAAGTTAAAACTTAGGGTCCCTTTATATATATATATATATATTTTAACATGAACAGTTAAATTTTATTTATGAAGGTAGGTTAGACTGTAGCCTAAACAACCCCTGTTACATAGACTTTTTTCCAAAATTCCTGAAGAGTTGAGTTCTGCTTTTACATAGCTGAGTTTTAAGGGATAGGAAACGAGATAGGGGCTTCATCATTTTTTGAGGGTTCTCCTTGAGCTAAGAGACAACCTGTATTTGCTTTTGCATCCACTTCCTTGTTTAGATTTTGCAAAATATGGAAGGAGGAGCTGGAGGTGTAATTTTGCAACACTTTCCTAAGTCCCTGCAGCGTCCTGTTGAGGGTCGAGTTGTTGAAATGATCGCCAGTGTTTATGATCTTAATCAGGATTTTCGAGTCTCTGAAGACCTGAATGTCTTTTTCTCCATGCTCTTATGTGATCTGACAAGCTTTGAGCAGTCCTAAGATTTCTGCTTAGTCGTTGGTATTCTGCCCAAGGCCCCAACTGAAGCTGATTTTGCTTTGCCCTGTCTGGGAATAGATAACCCCCCTTGCTCTCGATGTTCTCGGGTTTCCCTTAGAGGCACCATCAAAAAAGATTGTGGCTTTGTCTTGGTTCTTCCACCAGTTTTTAAACTTAGTCTCGGGGATTTGAAGCCTCCACTCAGGATTGTAACAAGGTCGAGAGGGGGTCTTATTGCTGGAGGTAGTCTTCAGAGGAACACCAATCCAACTGATCACATCTAGGGAGAGGTTGCTGTCTGACTTGTGGGATAGATTCGCCAAGGACTCGACAAGCAGAGCTTTCGCTTTGGCTGCAACTACTGTAGGAGAGTAAAATCTACTGTTGAAGATGGCATCGTTCCTTGCCAACCATACTTCCCAGCATACGAATTTTGGGATGGCAAACCAGATATTAAACCATAGTGTCTTCCTGTTTAATTCGTGGGGAGATCACCTTGTCCATGATGTGAAGAGGCTGGTAATCAAGATATGCGAAGGGGTTTGAACTTCCAGCTCGTGCAGTGCTTTTGCCTAGACTTCTTGGGTGTAAGCACAGTCCAAAAACAAATGTTCCATTGATTCTAATGCTATGCAGTAGAGCGAGCATTTGTAAGGGCCAACTATGCCTCTTTTTGCCAAATTTTCGCTAGTCAGGATGCGCTTATTGATGAGGATCCAGGAGAAGAAATTGACTCTTGGTAGGCCGACAGGGTCCCATATCTGCTTCCACAGCGAAGGGGAGTGTAGGGGATTGTTGAGTTGGAGGGCAGCGTAGCCTTGAGTAGCAGAGAAAGCTCCCGTCTTTCCCCATCCCCACTTGTCTATTGTGCGACAATGGATCGGTGCCAACCCAGCGAGAACAACTTGAAGGAGAGGTACTTGAGGCTGCAACCAATCCGGAGGACGAGGGATATTCCATTCAATCCAATTTCCTGCGTCATCCCAAAATGATATGTCCTCCAACTTGCTGATTCCAAGACTTTTTTAGCCAATCACATAGATCTACGATTTCATGAGCAGTGTTGAGTGGTTGAAGTCCCATAATTTTATCTTCCGATAGACTGATATTTTTTCCATTGCCCAGAATTTTGTAGAGTTGCTCCTTGAAAAACTCCTAGGTGCGACTGCAGAGTTTCCAGAGGGTGGTGCCCTTACTAGCAACTCCTTCCTCCATATTGTGCAAGGAGAGCCCATGCATGTTTTTTTTTGATGAGAACTTGACTAGTAGAATGCTGATGATTCGAGAAGATTTTCCATAAAATCTTTCCACCCAATGCTAGATTGGCCAGTCCGGGGTCTCTAACTTGCAGGCCTCCGTCTGATGGAGGTATTTTCACAATGTCCCAGTTCACCAGGTGGATTTTTTTCTGATTCCCCTTACCTCCTTGCCACAAAAAGTTTCTTAACAGCTTAGAGAGCTGTTCAGTAATTGATAATTATAATTAATTATTTTAATAAAACACACCTGAGTGGAATTTCCCAAAACGATTTTTGGGTTCTTTGGAATACATGTGCCTAAGCCTCCCTGCAAATTTTGAGACTTAGAGCACATTCGATGCTACCAGAAATCAACACTTCTTGACCTCCTTCGCTTGCTTAGAAGCTGTCTCGAGTGAGGAAAGTGAATCTTCCAAATGAGGAGCTCGAGATGCCTCTATATAGTAGTATGTCTAGGGTGAATAAACGTGTCTCTTGGCTAGCGCCGACTTGTTTTGGAGAGAAGTCGACTTGTCACTTTTTGGAGCCAAAAATTACATTTAAAAAATTCAAATTTACATCATTAAAAAAGTCGCAATGGGACTTTGACTCAAGATAAATTTTCTTTGACTCAATCATTTATAAATATGCTTTACAGTGATTGATATAACTACATCAAGTGACCAAAAGTACATTATAGTCATTTATGAATATGCTTTACAATTAATAAATATAACTACATCAAGTGACCGACCATAGTTACAAATTCAACATTTTTAACATCACATTTGATTGGGGTAGGTTAGAATGAAAACATAATATTGGTAGGCGGATTAACACTTAGTGCAAGTTGTGAACGAAAAGCCCATTGGCATTATATTGATATTATTGTTTTATAATCTAGATCTTTAAATTAATTTCTATACGTCCTTAGATATTTAAAAAAACAATTCTTTTTTATTTAAAAATATTTTTGCATCTTTTCTGGTATCCATGTCTTTCTGTTCCCTGGTAATCGGTGCCTTGGGTGGTGGGGGATCTCCCAACCATCCTTGGATCTTGGTGTAACATAGGTTCATTATAATTGTTGTTTTCATTTTGGACGTTGAGTGAGGCATGCAACAACTGCAACCAACTGCAGTGATTGACCCTGAGTTCTTTTGCATGAAGCTCAAAGCACTCAACACTTACGCTAACCCACCAGGATTATAATGGTTGTTTTCTATCTACATATAATACTTATTTTTTGTGCATTCTAGCTCTATTATCAATAGATTACGCTCTTTCTGCTGAAGGAGAATAAGATTAACCTTTTCAATATAAGTATGTGGTTAAATACAATTGTTGGGAAACTGTTTTTTTTATGATAGCTTGTCATTTTTGTTGTATTTTAATAGTGCACTGTAATATTCCTAATTAACAATTCTGCTAATTAGAAATATTAAGTTTTGATAAATTTTGTATTTCCTAAAGTTAGCCAGAAATAATGTGGGTCAGGGACCCACAAATTAGATTAAAGTGAACTAAGGCATTTTCCTATAGTTGAGAGGCAAAGATTGAGGCCTTGGTGGGGGCAGGATGAGCCAATGAGGAGGCATTGCACATTCCAGAAAGGCAGCGCTGTGGTTGGGCAAGAAAAGACAGTGCAGGACTGGCCAGAGGAGGGGCAACACAGTTTTTGGTGGGGCCCCAAGGGAACGATGGGCCTTTGGAGACAAAAAGGAAGAGGTAGCTCGTTTTTCTCATTCATTCAATCATCTAATTCGAATTGTCTTTTGACAAAGCACGCTTGAGCAAGAGACAAGTTTGCATTGCTATTTAGCCACCGAGTGTTCCCGAGCGGGAATCTCAACCTCTACTTTGGGGGACTTTGAGTCCCTACCCTAGGTAGGAGATCACACAAGTTCGATTCAGGAGGAAGCTGTGGAATCCTTTTACAGCACATTCACCAGCAGAGTTAGCGCTGCACAGTCCCAGTAGCGTAGGCACTATGCAGTAGTGAGGGAGACATCATTAGGGAGCTGAGGAGTGCAGGAGTTTTGGAGGAGGAAATTGGTGGGGAGGCTGAGAGCTTCCTAACAGGGTGATTGCATATCAATATTATGGGCCAGATTTCGGGAAGGCCATCACATTCAAAGATTTATGCCAGTTGAAGACCAACAACAAACCCAAAGCCCAGACCAGAGGAGGATACACGTAAGGGAGTGACCTACAACGTACCGTGGGTAGGATGTTCCTCCCAACTTTTGATGGCTCTTCTAAGGGTTCAGCAAAGACATGGGTGGAGAAGTTGGATGTCTATTTAAAGCTATACCAGATGACCGAGACAGAGGCAATCAAGGTTGCCACCCTGCACATGGAGGGAGAAACCCGTGATTGGTGGTTCCATGGGCTGACTACGCGGGGTCACACAGGGGTGACATCGTATGATGAGTTCACACGGAGGGTGTTGGAGAGTTTTGACTGGAAGGACCCAGAAGAATACTTTGGGGAGCTGACTAAGCTCAAGCAGTCAGGGAGTTTAGAGGTATACATTTCGGAATTCTTGAGACTATCAGTGATGGTTTCGGACCTGTCAGAATCTTGGAGGATTTTCATGTTTGTGGAGGGGCTGGCAAAGCTATTACAGAGCTTAGTGAGGTCAAACTGACCCACTACGCTACAAGATGCAGTGGGGAGAGAAAGAGACTCGCATGATGCCCTACCCAGGGCTAGAGCACCACTGCCTACTAAACCAGTTTTCCAGCAGAAAGGGAGAGACGTGGGAGCTCCACCCCCAAGAGGCAACCAGGTCCGGGGGCAACTTGATGATGACACTAGGAGGGATCTTCGAAGGAAGAAACTTTGTTTCACTTGCTAGGAGCCATTGACACCAGACCACGTGTGTGCCAGGAGGGAATGCACACTACATAGAGGTCTTATCAGATAGTGATGGTATGATGAGGCATTCTTTGAGATGGGAGTAGAGGACATCGCAACACCCAGGTAGGGAGAACCTCCACCTCCACCCCCATCGACAGCAGGAGGGTCCGCATTTGCACCTTCAGGAGGGGTCCTCGCATCACTGTGTGGGGTACCCAAGTATTTGACCTTGAGGATCTGGGGTATAGTATAGGGACAATGTGTCTCAATGCTTGTGGACAGTGGAGCCACGCACAATTTCATTGATGCACAAATGGTGCGTAGGAGGGCATCACGATAGAGGAATTCGAGGGATTCTCAGTACTAGTGCCGGGGGATAGGACTATGTAGTGCACCACCTATGTCCTAGTGTTAACTGTGACCATGGGGAACTACTCCATGACCGACCACTTGTTTGTGGTTGACATTCCGGACACCAACATAGTTTTGGGAGTCCAGTGGCTCTACACCCTTGGTAGAGTCACCACTGATTGGAAGAGACTGGAGATGGAGTTTCTGGACTTAGAGGGCAAACTAGTGATGCCAAGGGGCATGTACTCATACCCACCATAGACAGTTTCTGCGCACAGGATGGAGGCTGATTTTAGGCGTGGAGATATATTGGGCTGTGGAGTTGAGGATTTCAGAGGCTAGTGGTGTGACCAAGCCACCTCATCCGGAGATTCAAGCTATCCTGGATAGATACCCGATAGTATTTGGGGACATACCACCGGGGCAGCCACTTGACCGAGGACTTGAGCATACCACTGAGCTGGAGCACAAGGTGCAAGTAGTGATCACGACCACCTATAGTCGTCCTAAGGCCTACAGGGATGAGATTGAGAGAGCTATTCATGAGCTCTTGGCATTGGGACACATCAGACCCAACTCTAGTCCTTTTGCTTCTTCGGTTGTTTTGGTGAAGAAGAAGGATGGGTCACTGAGGTTGTGCATTGACTACAGGGCCTTAAACAAGAAAACCATGAAGAGCCACTACCCCATTCCCAGGATCGATGAGTTGGTGGATGAGATGAGGGGAGCTAAGTTCTTCTCCAAGATCAATTTGAGGTCTGGGTACCATCAAATCTGGGTGAGGGATAAGGA
The DNA here is from genome assembly GCA_034641835.2 of Pinus albicaulis. NCBI lineage: Eukaryota > Viridiplantae > Streptophyta > Pinopsida > Pinales > Pinaceae > Pinus > Pinus albicaulis. Next base: position 819,896,506 of record CM076573.1, on the reverse strand, counting down.
CGTCCCTAAGACTGTGTTCAGGTGTCACTATGGACACTTTGAATTTTTGGTGGTGCCCTTTGGGCTAACCAATGGTCCGACCACATTCCAATCCTGCATGAACCACATCTTTCGTGGCTAATTGAGGAAATTTGTGTTGATATTTTTCGATGACATTCTGATATACAGTTGGACTTGGGAGGAACACTTGCAGCACTTAGAGGCAGTACTGCGTATCTTGGAGGAGCAACAGTTTTATGCAAAGCTGTCCAAGTGTGAGTTTGGTTTGACTGAGATGCTCTATTTGGGGCATATCATTGGGGTTGTTGGAGTGAGGGTCCATGAGGAGAAGATTAGGTCCATCCGGGATTGGCCAAAGCCCAAGAATGTGACAGAACTTCGGGGATTTGTGGGCATATGTACCTACTACATGAAGTTCGTGAAGGGCTTTTCGCAATTAGCATCACCCCTCACCGATCTGACCAAGAAGTGGGCTTTTCTTTGGACCACGATAGCGCAGGAGGCTTACGAGCGCCTCAAGTAGGTGATGACCAACTGCCCAATGCTTGCTCTTCCTGATTTTACGTAGCCTTTCATCCTGGAGTGCGATGCATCCGGGGAGGGAGTGGTGCAGTGTTGATGCAGGGGGGACACCCCATAACTTTCGAGAGTCAGAAGCTATTGCCTCATGAGAGGCTGTACCCTATCTATGACAAGGAGATGCTAGCCATCATGCATGCACTAGCCAAGTTCAGACAGTATCTAGTGCGGAACAAGTTTCGGGTGAGGAAAAACCACAACAAACTCAGATTCTTTCTAGAGCAGAATTAGTTGCAGGATAGGCAACAAAAGTGGATGAGTAAGATTCAGGCCTATGATTTCGACATCGAAAAAAGCACATTGTAGTGGCTGATGCGTTGTCTAGGAGGCCGACTTCTCTTTCACTGAGGAGCATTGATCCGGATTGGAAGGCTTATTTGTTGGTAGAGTACTCCAAGGATCGCTTTGCATGCGAAGTCTTGGAGGGATAGGTGACAGATGACCAATTCCGGGTGATGGATGGAGTGATATACTATTGATACCAGATTTATTTAGTGGCCAAATCCCAGCTGTGGTAGAAGATCCTACGCGCAACCCATGACTCATCATTGGCAGGGCACCAAGGAGTCACAAAGACTTAGAGGGTCATCAGGGAGAGGTTATCATGGAAGGGCCTCAAGGATGATGTTCTGCAGCACATTTGGGAGTGTGAGGTGTGCTAGTGGAACAAAGGAGAGATGACACATCCAACAAGGTTGCTTTAGCATCCCCGAGGGGAAATGGGAGAGCATCTCGATGGATTTCATCACTGGGTTGCCCACAGTGCAGGGCAAGGATTGCGTCTACGTGGTTATTGATTGCTTGACAAAGTATGCGCACTTCTTCGTGATCTTCGCCAAGTACACAACCTCACAAGTGGTCGAGTCGTTCTTTAGAGAGATATTTCAGTTGCATGGTCTCCCCAAGACCATTGTCAGTGACCGAGATAGTCGTTTTATGGGCGGATTTTGGCAGGAACTATTTCGATTGGTGGGGTATGGAGCTCATTCCTAGTACGAGCTACCATCCCCAAACGGATGGCCAAACAGAGATAGTTAACAAGTGGCTGGAGGGCTTCTTGCGTAACTACGTCACCGAGCAGTAGAAGGCGTGGTTGAGGTGGCTACACATGGGGGAATACTGCTACAACACCACCTTCCGCTTGTCTATAGGTATGTCTCCATTTCATGCTTTGTATGGTTATAATGCTCTGACATTTGTTGATGTCATGTTTGGAGACAGCAAGGCTCCCCGGGCCAAGGATTGGATCCAAGAGAAGCAAGATATTTTGAGGGCTCTCAAGGACCACATGAGGGTAGCGCAGAACTAGCAGCAGATTTACACTGACAGGGGCTACGTGGAGAGATATTTTGAGGTTGGGGACTTAGTGTACCTTCGCCTCCAGCCATACAAGCAATTCACGCTGAAGCTGAAAGGGGCCGAGAAGCTTAAGCCTTGTTTCTATGGGCCTTATTGGGTCACTCGGAGAATGGGGGTGGTAGCATACAATATGGAGCTACCCCTGGGGAGTCGGGTGCATAACATATTTCATGTATCTTGCCTGAAAAAGGCTTTGGGACAACAGGTGACAGCAGCAGCTGAGTTGCCTCCCATGGATGATGAGGGGCACTTAGTACTTTAGCGAGAGGCCATTTTGGACACTAGGGAGAGGCAATTGAGGAGGAGAGTGATCAAGGAGTTTCTGATCAGATGGAGAAATCTGCCAGATGAGGATGCCACTTGGGAAGGAGAGTGATCACTAGGGAGAGGCAATTGTGGAGGAGAGTGATCAAGGAGTTTCTGATCAGATGGAGAAATCTGCCAGATGAGGATGCCACTTGGGAAGGAGAGTAGATCCTCCAACACCTATCATTGTGGTTGCTCGAGGACAAGCAACATCTTGGCGGGGAGGGCTATAATGTTCCTAATTAGCAATTTTGCTAATTAGAAATATTAAGTTTTGATAAATTTTGTATTTCCTAAAGTTAACCAGAAATAATGTGGGCTAGGGACCCACAATTTAGATTAAAGTGAACTAAGGCATTTTCCTATAGTTGAGAGGCAAAGATTGCGGCCTTGGTGTGGGCAGGATGAGCCAATGAGGAGGCATTGCGCATTCGAGAAAGGCAACGCTGTGGTTGGGCAGGAAAAGACAGTGCAGGAGTGGTGTGGCCAGAGGAGGGGCAACACAGTTTTTGGTGGGGCCCCAAGGGAACGTTGGGCCTTTGGAGACAAAAAGGAAGAGACAACTAATTTTTCTCATTCATTCAATCATCTATTTCGAATTGTCTTTTGACAGAGCATGCTTGAGCAAGAGCCAAGTCTGCATTTCTGTTTAGCAATCGAGTGTTCATGAGCGGGAATCTCAACCTCTGCCTCGGGGGACTTTGAGTGCCTGCCCTAGGGAGGAGATCACACCAGTTCGATTCAGGAGGAAGCTGTGGGATCCTTTCACAGTGCATTCACCAGCAGAGATGGCGTTGCACAGTGCCAACAATGCAGTCACTGCGCAGTAGTGAGGGAGACATCATTCGGGAGCTGAGGAGTGCAGGAGTTTTGGAGGAGGAAATTGGTGGGGAGGCTGAGAGCTTTCTAACAGGGTTATTGCATATCTTTTGGGAGCATTTTGCAGTGTTATTTCCAGGTGCATAGTTTCAGCCAGTAGCGCAGAGAGCCAAGTCCAAGAGGGCCAATTTCCGGGGTCAGTCATTCCACAATTCCTTCGCGGGTTATTGTGGGTTTTGTGAGTAGAGTCCGGGGTTAAAAGCTCGGAATTTTCTGAGCAGTATAGCTGGCCCTTACAACACTTCTTCCAGAGCAACAGCGACATTCTGGCGAAGGACTGCGCAGAGATACAGCCACACAGTGTACACTTTGAGGGAGATTTCAGGCTTATTCCGAGGCTAGCTTCAGCTTGCCTTGAACAAGCCCAGGTGCCTTCATTCCAGTACCTCTCTTGTACACAATTTACTGATATTAATAAAATGGCTCAGCAGTATTTGATGACTCCATTGGTGTATTGATTTACAGTTTTTGTTTTGCTGTTTGCTTAATTGTCTTTAGCCTGTTATTACTGTAATTTATCAATTAGGAATATTACATGCACCTCCTTCCTTCCCCCCTTGTTCTTCTTCTTTGGTATTTAATCTCGTTGTCCTAGACTAGGGACAGTTGAATTCATTATCAATGACAGGTTAACAAACTTTTTACTGTCCTTGCTTCCAAAATTTTTTCTTGATCATCTTTTTTATTCTCAATCTTTTGATCTTTTATTACATCTCTATTGTATATATGTTTGATGTTGGTGCTACAGTCACTTGTTTACCAATTAGTCAATATCTCTGCTTGATCTGCTTTGATGCATACGCAAAACACTGGAATTCTTTTACTTTAGTCTATTAGTTATTATTTGCAAATGCTTGCTATTGGAAATAAATAGAAATGGACCGAAAAAAAGTGAGGAACAACTTCATTGTATATCCAATTGTTAGCAATGGTTATGTCTTCTATGGAAATATGTAGTTTTGGGTGATTTATTTGTAACAGAACCGTAATATGGAACAGGTTTGTTCTATCTCAATTCTCAGGGTCAGGGTCATGAGGATTTTGATCCTGCTAGCCTTCGAGAGCATGAAGAGTTTACGAAAGTTAAGAACATAGCAAAGGTAGAGCTTGGGAGGTATGAGATTGAGACGTGGTACTTTTCACCTTTCCCTCCTGAATACAGCCATTGTGAGAAGTTGTTCTTTTGCGAATTTTGTCTCAATTTCATGAAGAGGAAAGAACAGCTTCAAAGACATATGGTGAGCATTTAGATGATTAATCTATTATTTTTTAATGTTGGATGATTCTGATTCAACTGTGGGCTTATTATTTCAATTAAATAATCCTTGGTTATGATTTTTTTGACTCTCAGATTATCCTGTCGATATGTATAATTGCTGGTCTTATTGCATTTATAACTCAAATTCCTCATTTCTTTTATGCTTGTTTTTATCTGTGCACAACAATTCGTACAATTATTATGTTGCTGGAAGTGTGGCTTGAATTGATATATATATTTGCTGGTTGGATTGCATTTAGAACTCAAATTCCTCTTTTATGTTATGCTTGTTTTCATCTATGCACAACAATTTGTAAAATTATTATGTTGTTGGAATTGTGACTTGATATGGATTCTTATTTCTCATTATTGGTAATTTTGTCCTATAAATCGGATTTGCACTTTATCATAGAACGAACCATGTGAAAGGTTGTTTACAAAGTTAGACCACCTATATAATGTTTCTGATAAAATTTGGTCTGTAGCTTTGGCAACATATCTCCTAGTGATATCAGCTTTGATGTTATGTATGAACTTGGCCTCGTGAACCAGATTTGTGTCTTAAATGAACCTAGAGAAGCTAAGCCTAATGTCAACCACTTATCTTGGCCTTTTGAGGGAATGATGGCATTTGTAATTGGAAGGAAAAATGTTTGCATGATTGGAGAGGGAAAAGGATGAAGTTATCTTGATATGGGGAAAACAAAAATGGGGAAAGTTCACACACTAACTAATTTTTTTAGTTAGAGGATCATGCAAAAATATGTATCATGTTACAATCTTGCAATCTTTTTTCTTTGTTTTTTATTTACCCTTCTATCTTGCATGCAGTGAGTTAGAGCATTGAGATCTTGCATGAGTATAGGATCGATCTGGGTGCATAGATTAAGTGGACTCAGTAAGATTGAGTATAAAATTTGTATTGACATTATAGAGCTGACAATCTGTTAAAAAGATCGAATACATCTCAGCACAATACATGAATTGTACATTTATCCAATCGAGCTAAAAATTGAGCAATGCTTGCATTTTTTTTTTCTTTTTCTCCTTTTCTCAATCATTCAGCCATGTTACGATGAGATTGTAGAGTGCTAATGTCAATTTATTTCTGTTTACTTGGTCATTTATGAGTTTTGTAGGAAAAGAGTTAGAGCATTGAGATCTTGCATGATTATAGGATAAAGCTGGGTGCATAGATTAGGTGGGCTCAGCAAGATTGATGCTAAAAATTATTTTGAAGTTATAGAGCAGACAAACTATTATAAAGATTGAATAAAGATTTCATGGAGCTGGAGTGTCATTATCCAAAAATCATATATATATATATATATATAAAGAAAACAATTAGGATGCCAAATTAGTTGCAGAATATATGAAAACATGCATATTTGTACATCAATGAAAATAGAAATGGCATCCATAGAACATTAATGATTAGTCATTCAAGCATCAGCCATGTAGAGTCTAGATTCCATCAATTACAAACTGTAGTGTCCTCTCCAAATTGATGGGTTGATGGAGGACAAAATAGCTTATCTGACCCCGTAGGCTATGTTGAAAAGTGTAACTAGGTTTGGTCTTCTTAATGACTTGTCATTATGGTTTTATTAAATGAAGAAGACAAAGAATAATAAATGTATTATGTTTCTTGCTTCATGGGTTTCATGAGCAAGAAGTTTTATTATAGGTCAAAGACTTCTTCTTGTTGTCTTTTAGGATTTGTCATCTTGTCATAAATATAACTAAGAGTCATGTATATGAAGTCACCTTACACATGTAAAAGACATGTCATTTATGTAAAAGTTATACTCCAAGACATTGTCACTATACCTCTTATAGTCGGCCAGAAGATGGATAATATTCTCCCTATGAAGAAGTCGGCTTACCTCCATGATCATGTCGGCCTAGATCATGACCTCCTTGTTTCATCAAGCATCTCGGTCATCTCTGCAATTCATAGTGCGGATCCCAGTGTGAAAGTGTCAAGGGTTATACAACGAAAAAGAAAGTCACAATCAAGTGCGTAAGGGTCTTCATAAAGTTCGGATTAAGTCTGTCATATTATTCCTGCAATCTCAGCGAAGGCCAAAGATGATTTCAGGACTACTTCAGTTTGGTCAAGGGCTATAATCTAGTGCAGAACAATGCTGGAAGGAGACCGAAGGAAGGAGGCGTTTGGAGACCGAGGAAGAAGTTTGTTGGAGGCCGAAAGGACTGTGTCAAGGGTTACAAAATTAAGAGACTGAGACTCTCTTAGTGACAGTGCTGGGCAGTGCAAGAAAGAAGGACGAAAGTGTGAAGGCCGAGGAGTATGCGAGATAGTGACAAGTGTCTTTGTCAAGGGTCTTAGTATTCATCAATTGAGGGATTTATAAGAAGAGATATGCGGGTTTTCCCCTCAAGAGGAGGGTTTTGGCCGCCTGCATATTGTGTCACTGTTCTTATTGCTTTGGTAATTGTTTGATGTATTGCTTATCGTAATAACAATAATCAAAGAGAAAGAAGCTAAAGTATAACACAAGCAGATATCAAGTAAGAGAATTGAATTAAACACTGCCCTTCTAAATTCTCAACATGGCTTCAGAGCTAAGGTCATTCAAGGGCATCATGGAGGTCATCAAGAAGGTTGCAAGCCATCTCAAGAAATGTTTCAAGAAGATCTGGAATCTCTTATTCTCTTCCAAGAAAATATCAATCATAAAAGATGAAGGTCTATTCTTAGTCCTCTCCGGTACATTTCAAGAAGAGGACATTTGGGTAATTGACAATGGTGCTTCAAGACACAATGACTGGTCACTCAAAACAATTGAAGCCTCTAGCAAAGGGAAAATCCACTTATTCTATGGAACTTGGAGACAACAACAACTATCCTATAAAAGACATTGGATCTACATCAATCAAGCTTGAAGACGGAAGAGATATCCACCTCGACAATATTCTATTTGTTCCAAGTTTGCATAAGAACTTGCTTTCAATTTCAAGTTTAGAAGACAAAGGAGATAAAGTAGCTTTAATTGATGGAAAGGTTGTTGTTTGGGGAAAAGACTCAAATATAATCAAGATAAAGTTATTGGCATTCGAGAAGGAAGGCTCTACATACTGTTCTCCCCTTTAGCTCAAGCCCTAGTTCATGTTGAAATTAGTCCCCGTGAACTATGGCATCGAAGATTTGGTCATCTCCATTTCAAAATCCTTCCCTCTCTAAGTTTCATTGTAGATGGAATCCCAAATCTTAAACAAGACCATGAAGGTATCTGTAAGGGATGTGCATTAGGCAAGAATGTCAAAAGACCATTTGTAAGCAGTGCTTCACGGTCAAAAGATATCCTGGATCTCATCCACTTTGATGTGTGTGGACCTATGACTCCAAAATCTCTTGGTAGTCATCTATACCATGTCACCTTTATAAATGATCATTCAAGAAAGACGTGGGTTTATTTGTTAAAAACCAAGGATGAAGTTTTCACAAAATTTCAAGAATTCAAAGCTGAAGTTGAAAATCTTACAGAAAGAAAGATCAAAGTCCTCAGATCTGATAATGGAGGAGAATATACATCCAAGGAGATCATAGCATTCTGTAAGGCGTCAGGGATTAAGAGGGAGCTGATAGTTCCATACAATCCCGAACAAAATGGTGTTGCAGAAAGAAATAATAGATCCATTGAAGAAAGTGTAAAAACAATGATTCATGATCATGATCTGCCAAAGTTTCTATGGGGAGAAGCAACTAAAACTGCAATCTATATTCAAAATAGATGTCCTCATAGATCTCTGGATAATAAAACTTCGAAAGAAGTATTCACGGGAAAGAAGCCATCCGTAGATCATCTTCGAATCTTTGGGTGCTGTGTATATATCCATATACCAAAGGACAAAGGAAAGAAGCTGGATCCTTCAGGGATGAAAGGAATCTTTGTTGGATGTAGCAACTCATCAAAAGCATATAGAATCGACATGAAGGATGGGCATCACATAGAAGTTAGCCATGATGTCATATTTGATGAGAGCGTAGCATTCAAGAAATCAAAAGATCTTTCCACAGATTCTGAAGATGAAGATCTTCCAATATTTGAGGAAGAAGTAGAGGAATCTCACCATGAAGAAGAAGGTCCCAATGAACCCACTCAACCACTGGTCATACCTGAAACAAGAAAAAGACCTATCTGGTTGAAGTCCACACTACTTGATGCGAAAGGTCATGGAGCAACGAAGGGAACATTTAGAGAAAGTAAGAAACCCAAGAAATACTCTGGGAATGATGCATACATGACAAAACTTATAGAACCAGAACCATCCACTTTTGAAGAAGCAGTACAGAATCCCGAATGGAAGAATGCCATGAATGAAGAATACCAATCTATCATGAAAAATGGTGTATGGGAGATCGTACCTAGGCCCGAAGACAAATATGTTGTTACTTCCAAGTGGATCTATAAGATCAAACATGCTATTGATGGAAGTATAGATAAATATAAAGCAAGATTTGTGGCTAGAGGTTTCTCTCAACTTGAAGGCATTGATTATGAAGAAATATTTGCTCGTACTGCAAGATATACATTGATTCGATCACTAATTTCTCTGGCAGCATCAATGGGATGGAACATCCATCAAATGGATGTCAAGACTGTGTTTTTGAATGGCACAATTGATGAAGAAGTCTACATAGAAGAACCCTTGGGATTTGAAGTCAAGGATAGAAAGGCATATGTGTGCGGGTTAAAGAAAGCACTATATGGCACCAAGGGCATGGTATGCTAGGATGGATGCATATCTTCAAAGGTTAGGCTTCAAGAAAAGTTTTGCTGACCCAAACTTATATATCAAAGTGGAAAAGGTTGAGCCAGTAATTATTCTTCTATACGTAGATGATCTTCTCTTGACAGGTATAAAAAGACAAATTAAAGAATGCAAGAAACAACTAGCAACAAAATTTGATAGGAAGGATCTTGGCCTGATGCATTACTATTTGGGACTAGAAGTTTGACAAGGACCTGATGAAATCTATTTAGGTCAAGGAAAGTATGTGATCAAGATGCTGAAGAGGTTTGACATGATGGATTGCAAACCTATGACCACTCTAATGATCACAAACTTGAAGAGACTTAGGAGTTCTGATTCAAGCCCCGTGGATCCTTCCAAATATAGACAATTATTTGGCTCACTGATGTATTTGGTAAACATTGGTCCAAACATATATTTTGCAGTAAATATTTTTAGTCAGTTCCAATTGGAACCAAAGCAGGATCATTGGTTAGCAACAAAGCACATTCTGAGATATCTTCAAGGAACCATCAACTACTGTCTAAAATATAATAGAAGGAATGATGTCCAACTAATTGGATATACAAATTTTGGCTGGGGAGGCAGTGAACAAGATGAAAGGAGCACTACCGGAGGATGCTTCAGTTTGGGATCCTCTATGGTCTCATGGATGAGCAGAAAATAAGACACTATTGCTTTGAGTAGTGCTGAGGTTGAATATGTTGCAACATGTGAATTAGGCAAAGAAGCTATCTAGTTGAGGAAGCTGTTATCCGAATTATTTGAAGTATCGATGAACCCTACAGTGATACTATGTGATAACACTAGTTGTATACGTTTGTTTGAAGATCCAATATTTCATGGAAAGACAAAGCACATCAACAACAAGTATCACTATGTTCGAGAACTAGTACAAAATGGTGTGCTACAACTTCAGTATGTTACCATTAATGAACAAGTAGCTGATATATTGACAAAATCATTTCCAAACAAGAAGCTTGTGTATCTAAAAGACACGCTTAGTTTGGTGGATATCTCCTCCCTATGTGAGAGGGAGAGATAGACACATTCTTGTCTTCATTGGAAGAAAGAATGGAGTATTTTGGGATTTGGTAACCATCTGGAATTCGATACTCTATGAGAATGTGTTAGGGCATTCTGATAAGAGTAGTCGAGGATGAATATTCTTTGAGGATTAACTATCTCGATAAGAATAATCCTAGGAGGTCATACTTGGTGAACACCCGAGTGGAGTATGTACCTTGGAGACAATGATGATGGTGTCTATTGTCATTGGTCTCACCAACATTGTAGCTCATGGTCTCGTAATGAGATGGAGCTGTTAGTGCCTTGCTATGTAACAATGCTGGATTGATATGATGCTACAAACAGATCGGTTACAAATCCAACTCATCTTATGAGATCTCTTTAGATTGAGAATGACCATGTACCATTATGAATACCTCCCTAGTTAAGAGGGAGTGTTGAAAAGTGTAACTAGGTTCGGTCTTCATAATGACTTGTAATTATGAAGAAGACAAAGAATAATAAATGTATTATGGTACTTGTTTCATGGGTTTCATGAGTAAGAAGTTTTATTACAGGTCAAAGACTTCTTCTTGATGTCTTTTAGGATTTGTCATCTTGTCATAAATATAATTAAGAGTCATGTGTATGAAGTCATGTTACACATGCAAAAGACATGTCATTTATGTAAAAGTTACACCCCAAGACATTGTCACTATACCTCTTCTGGTCGGCGAGAAGATGGACAATATTCTCCTTATGAAGAAGTCGGCTTACCACCATGATAAAGATAAGTCACTATACAAAGGGTGACTCGGCCTCCTTGTTTTTTCAAGCATCTCGGTCATCTCTACAATTCATAGTGCAAATTTCCGTGCGAAAATGTCAAGGGTTATACAACGAAAAAGAAAGTCACAATCAAGTGCGTAAGGGTCTTCATAAGGTTTGGATTAAGTCTGCAATATTACTTCTACAATCTCATCGAAGGCCGAAGATGATTTCAGGACTACTTCAGTTCGGTCAAGGGCTATAATCTAGTGCTGAACTGTGCTGGAAGGAGACTGAAGGAAGGAGGCATATGGAGACTGAGGAAGAAGTTTGTTGGTGGCTGAAAGGACTGTGTCAAGGGTTACAAAATTAAGAGACCGAGACTCTCTTAATGACAGTGTTGGACAATGCAAGAAAGAAGGACGAAAGTGTGAAGGCCGAGGAGTATAAGAGATAGTGACAAGTGTCTTGGAGGTAATCTTGTGTCAAGTGTCTTTATCAAGGGTCTTGGTATTCATAAATTGAAGCATCTATAAGAAAAGATTTGCGGGTTTTCCCCTCAAGAGGAGGGGTTTTGGCCTTGGCTTGCAACCTACATGTTGTGTCATTGTTCTTATTGTTTTGGTAATTGTTTGATGTATTGCTTATCGTAATAACAATAATAAAAGAGAAAGAAGCTAAAGTATAACACAAGTAGTTATCAAGTAAGAGAATTGAATTAAACACTGCCCTTCTAAATTATTAACATGCTATAGTCTTGTTAAAGGGGAAAAACGTTATTTTTCCAATGTTGGGGCAACATTGTGCAAAAGTTTGGGCCGATTGGGGCAAAAAAACCCAAAACTGGGGGTTGCACTGGCAACCCCTCACATTTTGGAGCACATGGAGAAATTTGTAAATAGAGAAGAGTTGAGATCAAATTATCATCATCAAAGTGGATCAATTTCATATGTCTTCTTGAGCTGGCTTTGAGGGTTTTAAGACCCCTTTCTCCTATACTAATTTCGATGGTGAAAGATTCCACCCTTGTTAGTAAACATACTTTTATCTTTTGTTTGTTTTGTTATGGAAAAGCAAGGAAATTAACTATCTATAAGGCATCGAAGTTTGGTGGAAATATCAAGGATTGGAGCTCAAAATCATGGATTGTTCAGGGCTATATTTTGGCATTCTCATCTCTGTATTAAACAAATCTTCTGTGACTGAAAACAAAAGAATATCTTGGCACTTACTGTGAATAGGCTCTGAGACACTTTGGTCTACTGAGGCTCATCTCAAACCCCTATGAAGCAAACTTGTCATCTTTGCTGAGGCTCAACTCGACCCCCTCTGTAGCACTGTGGCCTCCTTGAGGTAGGACTTGGCCCCTTTCCTGGGGCAGCTCGGACCTACCTTGAGGCAGCTTAGGCACCTTTTAGATATATCTCAGTGAAGTCTTTTAGAAGGGTTTTTTGGCATCCTTGAAGCAATATACTCTACGAAATTGTTATAGGACTCTATTCTAAGCGGTAGATAACATATTAAGTAAGAAGTTCAGGCATTGTGAACTATTAGTAGGACTTAATTAAATCACTAAACTTAATTCATTGTATAGGTTGGATACATTACTGGGTTCTTGGAAAAAGCCAGTCTTGTTCATTGTGGAATTGTGTTACAACATACTATTGTAAATTGATTCTAATTGCCTACTATTGATATTGCATAATATGTGTATTTTATGAAGAGATGTGCTATTGTGTGAATATATGAAGCCCTACTGATTTCCTGTTGAAAACCCTAGCTGACAAAAGAAGCCCCAGGAAGAAAAATTACCTAGGACATTACAGTGGTATCAAAGTTGTGCATCTTTCCAGTTATGAGTATACGAGTTTTGCATGTTTCCAGAAGATACAAGCAACGTCACAGTAAGGAGAGAAAGAAACAACCATCATTCAACCATGGGAGATAGAACAAGGCAAGGATAATAAGATCTCGCTATTTTACTAAATGCAACAATTCATGGACAACAAGGAAGGAGTAACGTATGTTTGTAGGGGAAACAACAAGGACAACAATTGAGTCAAGGGCAACAAGAAATAGCCCGGGTGTTAGTTCAAGGACATCAGCAATTAGCCCAATTCATAGGGAACCCAAACGTTGTTGGCTACAACACTAACAAAATTGTTAGTTTTTGTAGCATCGAACATGTGTTCTAGTATCGACTTTGGTCAGAGAGGCTAAGGAACACAAGATCTCCAAAACCCAGAAAAGGTTTCGGGAGAAAACACCCAAAGAGAACTCATCTAACTTAGGAAAAGTGATTAATTAAGAACAATTAATTGAGAAAGGTGAGAATGGTCTAGAAACTCAAAAAGATTGAGTTTGAGATGATCTTAGCTGTTGATGGGGATCTAATCATGGTCGTTGCGTCACCAACGAGAGATTATAAGAGCAACTTGAAGGGGATGGAGAACACACCCCAGTTGAGTGAGTTCCTTTGTAGATCGAGCTACTCAGTTACAAAGATCAAGCAAGGGAGAGATGTTCGAGCCAGAAGGGATGCAACAACTACAACAAAGTAGCAACAAAGATTCTAGAGGTGATTTCTAGTTCCGGAAGAGGCAGTTGAGTTATTTCCACAGGGAGGGTGCGCAGAGGTTTGCGTAGAGCCTCAAGGAGGTAGTTCGATTTAGTCGGAGGAGAGATTGATTCAGTTGCCGAGTCAGGGAAATTCTTCCAGAGGGCTAGGGAATATTTCTCAGTGGTAGAGACAATCAACAATGGCATATTGCAGCTATTCCAAGCAACACGAGTTTCACCTTGTGCAGAGGTTGATGCAGAGGCAGTTTGGAGCTGATTGTGTGGCTAGATTAAGCCAGGATTGCTTGTGGAGAGACAAAATTATCTCAGATATTTTGGCCAGATTATTTTGCTGAGGATTGCCAGGTTGGCATCCAGATTATACTTAGAAAATTCATTGCTACATAATAATAATAAAACCCTCATCATCTGCACCGGTTCTTCCACATTGGGTTTTTCTGGGGACAGTTGTCCAAAAATAAAGGTGTCATTTTTATTGAGTGTGTGCTCTATTTTCTTAGTTCCAGTTTGATTTTTTGCACTATTTTTATGGTGAAGAAAATTCAGTGTGATTTATTCATTATTTTGTCGTAACAAAATAAACTGCATAATTAATCAGTTAGAAGAATAAATTCTAATTGCTGCATTTCAAGGAATTTTCACATGGTATCAAAATGCTTTTGATCAGATCAAGATCTTAGTAGTGAGAGGGAAAGAGTTTCACAGTTCGGAGGGAGATCTGATCGAATTTCTCCCAGATCTGCACAAAGGGCCAGCCAGGCAGTGCAAATTGCTCGACAAATGGGTTTGATTTCCAGTTGCAAGTGTAGGAAAAGTTCGAATAACCCAATAGAAGTTCTAGCATGTAGTGGTGTTGCCAGGAAGCAATTCTGGTGAGTAGATCAATATTTTCATTGGGCATATATGGGCGTAGTTGGTTTGCAACAGATTTTGTAGTAGTAGATCAGTGTGGGTGGAAGAGAAAAGCACACTGAGGAATTTCTCAGAGGGTTTCCAGATCTAGTTGTTAGGAGGAAATCTGTGATTTTTAGTTGCAGTAGGCCGTAGCAGTTTTTGCTAGTCAACCAATGTGATCTTCAGGAGCAGTAGATCGTGTGCCAGATTCCGGAGGACTTCCAGAAGATTGAGCGAGTTGCTCAGTTGGAATAACATGCAGTGTGAGTGTCGAAGGAGGACTTTCGGAGGCAGGCAATAATAGATTTGCACATTCCAGAAGCGAGGGCAAGTAGCAGAAAGAGGCCGAGCAGGAAAGGGAGGAGATTCCTGTTTATTTCTGCTGTATTTGAGTTTTACAAATTTTGTAGCTTTCCAAATATGTGTGAAAATTTCATTTGTCATAGCAACTGGAAATTATTTTTCTAGTTGTTAATTTATTTAACAATTTATCTGCTGTCTGCTACGATAAATATCAAATAATTCACATTGATTTTCACAAATAAAACTGCGAAAGAAAATAACACTGGAAATTGTGAAAATCTAGCACACGCACACTTAAAATTTAGACAGTTATTTTTGGACGAATGTCCTCGGAAAAACCCACTTGGGAAAACCGGAGCAACAACTTACGATTTTATTATTATGCAATACTGAAATTCTGAGTACAATAATCTGGATACCGAAATCTAGCTATCTTGCAGAGAAAATATTGGCAAAAATATCTAGAGGGAAGTTTCCCTCACTCCGGGCAATTCCATCATTGCACTGCTTCTTAAAAGCAAGTTGTCCAACTGGGTTTGCGCAAGCCCTGCATTGACCTGAAGCTGCCTGCTGCACGTGCTGCCCGAATCGACTGCTAAACAAGCCGTCCTGCCTGCCATTGTCTGGGAAAACGTTTTGGAACCTCTTTTCGACATCTAGAACTGAAAACATCTGCCCTCTTCAACAAGTCGAACTGCTCTCTAAGGCTTTTGTGCTAGGACTGCGCAACCTCCTAGAGAAAATTTGGCCTCCTTTGGCCTCTCTTTAAATGCACTCCCTGGATCTGGAAAACTTCCTCCAACCTCACTGTCCTTGCTCCTCACTGTCTCTGCTTCGATCTCTTGCTTTTCGACAATTGTTGCGGCTCTTTGGAAATTGATCTGCCAAGGAAATCGAACTTCTCTAGTGTCTCAAGTGTCTTCTCCAAGTGCCCACCGACTTCTTATAATCTTCTGTTAGAGCACCAACAACAAAGATTAAAATTTAATCAAGGGCCAATATCATATCAAAGTCGATCCATGTGAGTTTCTAGAGAATTCTCACACTGACTTAATTAATTATGATTAATTAACCAGTTTTCCTAAGTTTAGACTTAGGAAACATTAAAGAATAGGTTAATAATCTAATTAAGTCATGTCTAGGTAGAATTTCTAGAAACGATTTCTGGGTTATGGAGATCTCATGTATTCTAGCCCCTCCACCAAGTTTTGTGACTAGAACACATCCAATATTGCAAAAAATAACACTCCCTCTTAATGAGGACTTTGCTCTAGTGTTGCATACCCTGTCACAACACACGGTCTCTGTACCACCCTCTGTCATGCTGCTGTTGCCCACCGACTACCGTGCAACTTTGATGCTGCATTTGTGCTCTTGCTGACACATCCATACTGCTGCCAACTCTGCATCTGCATTGCAACTCCCTTTCATCTGTTGCTACTGCAATTGAAACTACTGCAACTAAGAAGCATCCAAAATACTGAATCAATTGTGTTCAGTATGATGCATCTGTCTCCAAGTCTTGAGCACTACTAGTCTCTGTACTGTCATAGAAGAATTTGTGCTGCTGCTGACTTTGCACTGTCACTGAATAATCTGTGCTGCTGTTGACTCTGCATTATGCCATTCTACACTGCTGCCAACTCTACATTGCGCTCCCCAACATCTGACTGCTACGAGTCTGCAACTGTCACTATGGAATCTGACTACATCACGGACACTGATTCATCCTGCTACTGAATATTGTGGGCCCTCGTAGCTAGGTGATGATGCATGAGGTGGACTCCTCAGTGGATCCTGCCCAATCTCTGTAATCTCTAGGACTACACCTCGAAGTGGCCCACCTCTCTCCTGGAGGTATGGCTGCAAACATGCAAAATTCCTCCTCTAGCTTGGAGGAAAACTTGTCAGTCTATGCGGATGCTGCTGCCTATTCATGCTTCTCCTACTTGTTCTTCTTCCTGAGATGACATTGTGTGTTGTAGTGACCAAACTCACCACACTTGAAGCACTTGACCTTTGACGGGTCCTTCTTCTTCTTCTTCTACTCCCCTTGCCCTTGATTGGGACCCTTAGATGCTAGGGTCACATTCTCCTCCTCACTCTTCACGCCCTTGTTGCTGCTGCTGCCGCTGATGGTACTCTTTAACAAAGCTTGTCTCAATTCCTCTTCCTACAGATATGACCACATCCTATCCCACCTTGGCAAGGTATCTCTACCCAAGATGCTTTGGAAAAATACCCGCCAATCCTCTGAGACACTATTCAGTGCCAATCGTACAAGCTCTATGGGTTGAGGCGCTACCCCAATGGCTGCAAGATGATCTTAGACATCATGAATCTGAGTGAGAAAGGCATCTATGCTCTCGCCCTTTTGCATTCTGGTGTTCCTCAACTTCTCCTAAAGATACATCTTCCTCTGCTTGGAAGAACTCTGAAATAGATCAAACAAAGCATACCGCATCTCCTTAGCCATCCCTTTTTCTGCCACGTGTGAGACTAGATCATTTCGGACTCCATCCAAAATCATCCTCTTTGCCGACCATTTCTCTTCTGTGCTCCTTCTACTGATCAAGGTCCTGGAGAATTGCTACCACATTTTTCTGCATAGGCCTTTAATCCATGTTCATCAAGAAGGAAAGACATTCTAGCCTTCCAGATGACATAGTTGGACGCTCCCTCCAATCTATCTTGGTCTCTGAGTCCAGTTGTGGCCATCTCTGAATCTGGTCTGGGAACTCCCTCTACTCGATTGTTGATCTGCTACTCCCACTGCCACATGGAATGCGTAGTTTTGCTAGCTGCTACTAGGAAAATCAAATTTCTTGGCTAGAAACTTTGTGAGAGAAACCTCCCTCTGTGTGTGCAATTTCTCTTCCACTCTACGCTGATTCTGCTGATGCAAAACCTTATGCATCCAACCAAAAATCTGCTTAGTGAAAATTTGAGCTGCTTCTGCTCCCTTTGATTGTTGGAATCACTATCTCAGGCTGTGAAATTTTCAATCTGAAATACTATTGCAGTGATTGGTTTATTTCGCCTACTTATTTATGATAAGTTATTTACAAATGCTTTAGTAAATTCTGAAATAAACATAGCTGCAACATTCACTTTAATCAAAAGCAGAAGAACAAATAGAGCACATATAACACAATAGAAACAATCACATGAACACAGTTATTTTTGGACAATTGTCCCTGGAAAAACCCAATGTGGGAAAACCAGTGCAACAAATGAGGGTTTATATTATTCTTCAGTAGCAGCAAAATCTTTTACAGAAAATATGACGAGCAGATGTCTGGCATACACCTGAGATAATTTTTCCGAACACTTCGGAAGAATTTCTGACACATTGAAGGCACCCTTCCTCCCTTTGCGTCACTCTGCGTGGTCTTCTGCGCCGTCACAGTGCTGGACTGCGTTACTCTGCGTGGAGGGCCAGTGTTGCTGCTCAACGCTGCTCTCTTTGTGTCCTCCTTCTGCCTTCTTTTCGCTTCTGCTAACTTCCCCTTCCTCCTTCTGCGTCTGCAACCTTGCCTCTACAATCTCACCCTCTGAAATCGAATTCTCTTACTTCAGAATTGATTTCCTTTGGGTACTAAGAGTGTGCCCGACTTGCCTTCCGAATGACCCTCAAGCCTTCTCTTATAGTCTTCTCGTTGATGAATCAACGACCCAGATTATATCTTTAATCAATGGCTCAAATTAAAAGATGACTTGATCTTCATTTTCTAGAAGATTCACACTCTGCTTTATTAATACCATTTAATTATTTAATTTCCCTAAGTTAAGACTTAGGGATCACTTTAAAATAATTAATTATTTTAATAAAGCATGATCCGAGTGGAATTTCCACAAACGATTTCTGGGTTCTCTAGAATGTTGATGTCCAAGCCTCTTCCCAAAATATGAGACTTGGAACACTTTCCAATGCTACAAAATCAACACGAGCAACATCGAATTTTCTGCAAGCCTGCAACTGAAAATCGAACCCCTGCCCAACAATTCGATTTGTCGGCCTGGGTACTGCGCCCCTTTAAACAATGAAATTCTCTTCTCCACTTTTGAGCTTCCCAACTGATCACTCACGCTCTGATACCATGTAAAAATTTCATCTACTAGAAAAACTGGAAAATATTTTTCTAATTTTAATTTATTTAACAATTTATCTGTTGTCTGCTATGACAAATATCAAATAATTCACACTGTGATTTTCACAAATAAATCTGCAGAAGAAAATAATGCTTTAAATTGAGAAAATCTAGGACACGCACACATAAAATTTACATAGTTAGTTTTGGACAAATGTCCCCAGAAAAACCCAACTTGGGAAAATTGGTGCAACAACTGAAGGTTTTATTATTTTGCAGCAGTGAGAAATTTTGAGTACAATAATCTGGATGCTGAAATTTGGCTATCTTGTAGAGAAAATACTGGCAAAAATATCTAGAGGGAAATTACCCACTCTGGGCAATTCCGGCACTAGACTGCCTCTAAAAAGCAAGCCGTCCAACTAGGTCTGCGCTGGCCCTGCGTCAACCTGAAGCTGCCTGCGGCACGTGCTGCACGAATCGACTGCTAAACAAGGCGTCCTGCCTGTTGCTGGCTGGGAAGACGTCTCTTTGACACTCTGGATCATTTTCCCGGTCTCTGGAACCAAAAACGTATGTTGTCTTCAACAAATCGAAACGTTTGTTGTCTTAAGCAAATCGAATTGCCCTCTAAGGCTTCTGCGCTAGGAATGTGCAACCTCCTAGAGAAACTTCAACTTCTTTGGAAATGCACTCGCTGGATCTGGAAATCTTCCTGCAGCCTCACTGCCCCTGCCCCTCACTGTCTCTGCTTCGATCTCTGGCTTTCTGGCAACTGCTGTTTCTCTCTGGAAATCGATCTCCCAAGGAAATCGAACTTCTCAAGTGTCTTCTCCAAGTGCCCATCGACTTCTTCTTATAATCTTCTGTTGGAGCACCAACGACCAAGATATTAACTTAAACAAGGGACAAGATCATATAAGAGTAGATCAATGTGAGTTTCTAGAGAATTCTGACATTGACTTAATAAATTCTGATTAATTAACCAGTTTTCCTAAGTTTAGACTTAGGGAAGATTAAAAACTAGGTTAATAATATAATTAAGCCATCTCTTGGTGAAATTTCTTGAAACAATTTCTGCGTTATTGAGATCTCATGTATTCTAGCCCCTCCACCAAGATTCGTGACTAAAACACATCCGATGCTACAAAAACTAAAAAGATGGACATACGAGATTGCCAGAGGAGGTTGTGTGAGTTAGCCAAAACGCAGATTTGGGCAATAGATCGACTTCCAGTTGTCGGAGACGGTTGTTGAAGGAATTGTGAGTTGCAAAGCGAAGAAAGGTCCTAGTGTGCCAGATGGGCAGGGTCCAGTGCAGAAGCAACAAGGAAATCAGTTAGATCAACTCCAATTGTTGCACCAGGATCATCACCTATGCTACGGGGGGCCCACGGTGTTACAATATCAGGTTTAGTGTCAATAGGCGCAATCAGTCATTTATATGACAACTGCAAATCTAGTTGCAGTCAGTGCACCTGAGATAGTTGCAGAGCTAGATGCAGTGACATAGGCAATGCGAATTGTCTAGTTGCAGGTAGCAAGAGCAGTTCCAGCCATAAAGGTTTCTAGTGTTTCCAAAGGAGGAAAGGAGGCCAAGTTAGTTCCAATAGATAAAGCTGAGGGAGGCAATGCGAATAGGTCAATTGAGACAGTTCTAGCTAGAGACAATCAGCAAGTCCGTGTTGCAGAGGCTACAGATTGTATACCAGTATCGGGAGGAGAGCCAGAGGCAGAATGAGTAGTTACAATATGTAGTAGGAGGCAAAATGTCTATTGGAAAGGGTTTTTGAAGACAAGATTGAATTTCCCACAGCAGAATCTTGTAGTCCAATTAGGCATGCAAACAAGAGTGCGGGTTGCAGTAGAGAGGCTTTGCTGGAAGGTGGAAGTATTTCCCAATTTTGTTTCAGAGAGAGATCGAGACTTAGAGGGAGTCTAGCTTCAGAGGGAGCAACCCTATGGAAGCTTACTACTTCAGGATCTGAGATGATCAGTACACAGTTGCAGCGATGGCAGCAACGCAAATGTAGTACATTGTAGTGGCAACACAAAAGCAACAACGCAGAGGCGTCAACCATGTATGATTAGAGTTACGCAATAATAACGCAGGATGATAATAGCTATACCTCCCGATGGAGGAGGAGCGTAGTGCTTCAGAGTTATAGATTTGGGCAGTATCCGTGAAGGATAGCATCAGATAGATGTTTCCTCACGGATCATTACCTTTGCTACAAGGGCCCATATTTTTCTGTAGCAGATGGATTAGTGTCAGATGGCGCAACTAGTTCTTGAGGGACAATTGCAATTTTAGTTGCAGTTAGTTATTGAGGGGCGCAAAACTAGTTAGGGCGTAGATCGAGACTTAGTAGGCAGTGCATAGGCTAGTTGCAGTCAAAGACTTAGGAAACAGTTGCAGAGCTAGTATAGGGACATAATGGATCAGTTGATTCAGAGATTATTTCTCAGTTGCAGCAACAACAACAACATGAGATTAGTTGCAGTGCAACAACATGAGATTAGTTGCAATGCAAAGAGTGTTGGCAGCAATACAGGAGTACAGTGTAGGGTCAGTAGTAGCGCAAATACAATATGGTTTAGATATAGAGTGGCAGATGAATTAGAGTATGCGCAATATTTGGTGGGCTATGGCAGATTGTGACAGTTGTTAGACATCAGTGTGAGGGAAGATGTTATGGGAGAGAGAATCAATGTTGATTAGAATTGGACCAGAATTGGTGGAACCGATTGGTCTGACTGTTTTTGGCCCAAAAGCGGCCCAAACTGGAATAGGCTGGTTTGGTACCGAACCGACCTATTTCACCAAATCAACCGGTTCAACACTGGTTTTGTGCGTTTTGTACCTTCCCAGGTTAGTGTAAAAAATTTCCCTGTTTTATTTTATTTTATTTTTGATTTTTTCATTTGGTTGACCCACTTTGAATTCTCCCCTAGGCCAACCTAATATTGAAGCCTATGACCCCTAGCCCAATATTCAAGCCTATGGTCCTATTATTGCTATACATCTCATTTCCATCCTTTTACTTAACATTACAATGAAATTACTCAGGATGTTTGAAAGTGGTTCCAACCTCATTGGATTTCATATGGAGAAAGTAGAATTTTAGATTTCACTCAAAATCCAACAAACTTAATTCTTTTTTAGGATATCAGGATTGCGGGGATTTTAACATTTCCATGGATTTTGTCATGTACGAGGGTAAGGAACTAGTATTTAATAAAGAGAATCAATCCCTCTATGTACTTTGATGTTAGTGGCATTGGTTGTCGAACTCCTCTATCATGACTACTAAAAATGTACCCATCACTCAAACAAAAGCTTGACTTGACATGCTACATTTTTTCTATCTTATTTTAATGCTTAGAGGGTTATATTGATGACAAAGATCCCAATATAGTCAATGATTTTGATGATATGTAGGTATTTGTTGTAGCATGATTTTTTTAGATGCTAGAGGCCATCTAGAGCCTATTTGTTGATGTATTTGTTTAGGGATGGATTGCACTCAATGCTATTTTGGTTATTTGCACCCTTGCATGCTATATAAATGAGAACTTTTGCTTATTTGTGTATAAATGGTTTGGATCCATATGGATGCACATGTATATATATGTTTTCCTTTGAAATTTAAATATCATGTGTTTTTGGTCTACCGGTTTTTTGGTCCAATTCTTTTACAGGCTCCAATCCGGTTTCGATTGGTTCCTGGTCCACAAAGTTTTTCAGTTCGATCACTGGTTTGGTTCTGATAACATTGGAGAGAAAACCTTCCTCGCTAAGAGGGAGTGTTAGTTTTTGTAGCATTAGACAAGTGTTCTAGTCTCGACTTTGGTCAGAGAGGCTAAAGAACACAAGGTCCCTGAAACCTAGAAAAGGTTTCTGGTGAAAAACCCAAAGACAACTCAATTAAGTTAATTAATCAATAATTAAATATTTCGTAAGTCTAACTTAGGAAAAGTGATTATAACAATAATTAATTGAGAAAGGTGAAAATGTTCTAGAAACTCACACTGATTGAGATGATCTTAGCCATTGATGGGGATCTAATCATGGCCGTTGGTTCAGCAACAAGGAGTTTAAGAGAAACTTGAAGGGGATGGAGAACACTCACCAGTAGAGAAAGTTCCTTGGCAGATCGAGTTACCCAATTGTAGAGATCAAGCAAGGGAGAGAAGTTCGATGCAAAAGGGAGGCAACAACAACCGTAAAGTAGCAACATAGTAGCACTAGAGATTCCAGAGGAGATTTCCAGTTTCGGAAGAGGTTGTTGAGAGGAGGTCGAGTTATTTGCACAGGACGCTGCGTACGGGCTTGGGCAGAGCCTCAAGGAGGCAATTCGATTCAGTTGGAGGAGAGATCGATTCAGTAGCAGAGTGCCAAGGTAATTCTTCCAGAGGGCCGATGAATCTTTCTCAGTGGTAGACACAATCAACAATGGTAGATCGCAACTATTCCAAGCAGCGCAAGTTTTAGCCTGCATAGTGCCTTCGCAGAGGTTGACGTAGAGCCAGTTTGGATCTAATTGTGTGGCCAGATCAGGCCAAGATTGCTTGTGGAGAGAGAAAATTCTCTCAGATATTTTGGCCAGATTATTTGGGTGCGGATTGCTAGGTTGGCATCTAGATTGTACTCAGAAAATTCACTGCTGCATAATAATAAGAAAACCTTCCTTTGCTGCAACGATTTTCCCACATTGGGTTTTTTGGGGGTTAATTGTCCAAAAATAACGGTGTCGTTTTTATTGAGTGTGTGCTCTATTTTCTTAGTTCTAGTTTTATTTTCCGCAGTATTTTATGGTGAAGAAATTGCAGTGTGATTTATTCATTATTTTTCCGTAACAAAATAAACTGCATAATTAATCAGTTAGAAGAATAAATTTCAGTTGCTTCATTTCAAGGAATTTTCACAAACACCACTTATAAAGGAAGTGGTAACCATAATCCTGGTTCCACTATACACACTAATATCGGGACAACCAACGGAAAACGTTACAAATTGTTACTTCCTCAATTTTTAAATAATCAAGCAACGAAAAATCAAGGTGCAACGAAGCAAACTAGAGTCTATGATGAGTACCTCTTGGAATATGTAGCACTGAGGGATGATACATGGGATGCCTTGAATTTTCAAGAATTTTGCAACTTCAAATACAGGAATGAATCTAAGGGGGTTACATAATTCTGACCTAATGTGCAAGGTAAGTAAACTATCTCTCCCTTCCTTTGATGGATCCTTTAAATGTTCAACAAGAGCTTGGGTGCAAGAATTTGACACCGATTTTTGGCCCAATCCTATGATTGAAACAAACACTATCCAATTCGCCACTCTACACCTAGAAGGAGAAGAACATGGATGGTGGCATCACAAACAACTAACCGCTGTCATCGTGATAGACATATCTAAAGAAAGTTTAGTCATGCTCTTCACAAAGGCCTTATCTAAACCCCTACAATGTTGGGTTAAGGCATTCAGTTCTGTGACCCTTCAAGAAGCCATCAAGAAGACTCGAGATATGGGAAATGCAACAACCAAAACTAGGGCCCTATCCAAGCCTTTCATCCCTCAGAAAGATAAGGAGAAGAAACCCTTTCAATGCGATTGGCCTAAAAGGGATAGATTGATGATGAAACCCGAAGTGAACTAAGGCGAAAGAAACTTTGTTTCACTTGCAAAGAACCATGGGGCCATCCCATCAATGTTTAGGCAAAGGGAAATCAACTATATTGAAGTAGTCTCCGACCACGAGAATGAAGAAGAAGAGCCACCGCAAATGATGGGCCTACCAGCCCAAAGAAAGAACAAGCCCTTGATGAAGCTAAAGAAGAGAAAAAGCTCCGCGAATAGAAGAAACCTCGACCACAAGTTAAGATTGCGTCTCTATTAGGAACCCCCAAGTACTACACTTTCAAGATTAGGGGAGTTATCAAGGGACAATGCATCACAACTTTGGTTGATGGAGTAGCTAAACAACTTCATTGATGCAACATTAGTGGCAAAGAGAGGACTTCCCACATAAGAGTTAGAAGGCCTTGACTACACACTAGTAATTTCAGATTTGAGCATAACACTTGGTAAGTACACTTTCACTAGTGATTTTTATGTAAATGTTCTTGCAGATATTAATGTAGTGTTTGTAGTCCAATGGTTATACTTGTTGGGAAAATTCACTATGGACTACCAAGCAATGGAGATGGAATTTAATGGATTGAATGGCAATAAAGTTGTATTGAGAGGCATGGCAAATGATAGCCCACAAGTCTTTTCCACAAGGAGAATGGAGGCTATATTTAGGCATGGAGATGTAGCATATGCTGCAGAATGCATGATTACAAGCCAAAAGACACACAAGAGTAGCAACTTGCAGTACAAAGCAAACATTCAAGAAGTGTTGGACAAGCAAGGCTAGGTATTTATGACACTTTGAACATACTATAGATTTGGAAGAAGTGGTCAAGCCTGTAAACACCACACCATATCAATAGCCAAAGATATTGAAGGACGAGATAGATAAGGCAATCCAATAATTGCTAGCTATGGGTCACATCAGACCTAACTCAAGTCCATTCGCCTCATTGGAGGTTTTGGTGAAAAAGGAGGATGGAACGTGGTGGATGTGTATTGATTACTGGGCAGTCATCAAAAAGAATATCAAGAACAGTTACCCTATTCCAAGGATCGATGAATTACTAGATGAATTACATGGAGCGGTATATTTTTGCAAAATTGACCTACGCTCAATATATCATCAAATTCGAGTTCAAGAGCAAGATGTGCCAAAAATAACGTTTCGATGCCACTATGGGCACTTTGAGTTTTTGGTTCTGCCATTTGGGCTAACCAATGCTTCTGCCACATTCCAATCTTGCATGAACATCTTCAATGAGCAGTTAAGGAAATTCTTACTAGTTTTTTTTGACGACCTTCTCATATACAACAAGACATGGGAAGCTCACTTGGGACATTTGGATGGAATTTTGAGCATAATGCAACAATCACTCTATGCCAAGGCATCAAAATGTGAATTTGGAATGATAGAGATTTCTAAATTGGGACATATAATTAGTGCAAAAGGAGTGGAGGCACATCGAGAGAAGATTCGGGCAATATTGGACTGGCCTACACCCAACAATTTGACTGAGCTATGAGGATTTTTCAGAATTTGCAGCTATTACCGATGATTCATCAAAGAATTCTCTCAACTAAGCGCACCATTAACAAATTTGACAAAGAAAGGAGCGTTTAGGTGGAAGAAGGAATTCAACAAGACATTCAATAAGCTCAAGGAAGTAATGGGCTCATGTACCTTGCTGGCACTTTCTGACTTCAGTCAACCCGTTGTATTAAAATGTGATCCATCATGAGAAGGAATAGGAGCAGTGTTATTGCAGAAGGGCCATCCAATTGCATTTGAAAGCTCAACCGCTTGCATTAATTTGATTGTTCTGGGTATTTACTGCATTGTTTAAAATTTCTATCGTGCAAATTTAATATTTCCTTGCATTGCACTATTTTTCCTATTTTGGAACATTGCATGTACATTTTGTAAAATTTTTTTCTAACCCTTGTTTGCAGTTGGGGTTTGTGGTTTACTTTTCAAATTTTGTATATAGTGGGGTTTTGGGTACTTGCATTTTCATTTGTGTAGGTGATATTCAAGAAGATATGTTGGGTTAGAGCCAGATCTAGGCCCTTTAGGGTAAGATCTAGCCTCTAGAGTTTTTTGCAGGGCCAACAACAAGGAATTTTGGAATAAAATTGAAGATCTGAAGCAAATCCAAATTTTCTAGCGAGTGTTTTGATTTTTTTTGGGCCTCTAGGCACAGCGTCTTCCTCTCTAGCCCCAATGTGGCTCTTGTTTGCCTTATAACCCTAGTCGTCAACCTTTTTTTGTAATATCCCCAAAGGGAAATAACCAGTAATACACAGAAATATGCCAGGCAGATATATAAACAAAATGCTGGAACCAGATAATGGATCAAGTACTCATAGAATGCCAGAAAACTAAGCCATTTTATTAATCTCAGAACACATAGATAGGAGTACAAGATAATCAGAATGAGTGCACCTATCCTTGCCCTAGGCAAGTGGAGGCCCCCTCAGACAAACAATGGCTGCAAATAAGGACAGCGTCCTAGCTGGCTGAAGAACTGCTATGAAGACTGAAGCTGGAATGCACTGGATCTATGAGCTGGAACTAGATAGATGGCTGATCTCAATCCTCCAAACAGCCTCCAGAGAATGTGAAACTGAAGCTCCACCACCAATCAAACCCTCACCAATGAAAACGCTGTCTCTGCTAGTGACAGCGCAGAAGACAGATGAAATGCTGGCCACAAACCCTCCAGATGAGATGATCAGTTCCTCAAGGCTGGAAGCACTGAAAAACGCTGTCCAAACCTGCACACAAGATCCTCCTCATCAGATCAGCGTCCTCTCTGACTGGTTCTGCGTCCTCTATGCTCAGATCTGCTGGATCTGAAGCCTCCCTGTCCAGATCTGCGTCCTATCACTCCAGATCTGCGTCCTCCAAGGCTAGATCTGCTGCTATCTCTTCAGATCTAGCCGGATCCGCCAATATCTCTCGTATCCGCAACTCTGGGCCGGATTCGATGCTATCTTCTCCGCATCCGCACCCCAGCGTAGCCAGATCCGCGAATATCTCTCGTATCCGCGTCCTCCAAGTCTGGATCTGCCAATGTCTCTTCAGATCTGCGTCCTTCCTCCCTCTGAAACATCGTCCTACCTCTCAGATCTGTGCAGTCACCAGAAGGGGCTTCCTCCTCTCTAAATCTCCACCAGAAAACTGCTGCTACTTACCACTGAAACTGAAGGATGATGCTCAGAAAATAACCTTACCAGGGCAGGCACTCGAAGTCCCCCGAGGCTAAGGGTGATACCAGAAATAACCTTACCAGGGCAGGCACTCGAAGTCCCCCGAGGCTAAGGGTGAGATCTCCGACCAGAGACACTCGGTTGCACTAAACAGTGCTGCAGACCGACTAAACAACCGGCGTGCTGAAGCAGACAGAAGTCTAGCTCTCAATATCAATATCAAATCATACATGCCAAATGAGGTGAGAACCCCACCTTTTATAGTGCTAAACTCCCTCCAAAACCTTGACTGCGTCCTTCACTCTCCTTAGCCTGCGTAGTTAACCTTGGGTCAGCGTGAGGCCTCCCCTCATACACATGTGGACCCCCAAGGCCTCCTTCCTAAGTTATAACGTCAATCAACTAGGAAAAACACTTTACTTTATAAAGTGAGGTGGCTAAAGTGAGGTGACCCCTCTTATTTCTCACTTTATTTATTATTTCTAGCTAAAGCGGCAAAAATTAAACAAAAATGAAATATTCCAATTAGCAAAGCTAATTGGGAATATTACATTTTCACCCTGTATGTGGGCTTTTCAGGGCCATAAGGCCTAACTACTGGCCTCTAGAGGCCTTGACCTGCTTCGGTTGCCCTTGCCGTGGGCTTGGGAGCCTTTCTGCTCCCCTTGGCCCTATCCTCCAGCCCTCTGCTACCTTCCCTTTCCTCTGCTAGCCCTCCATCTCCCTCTTATTCCTCTTCCCATTCCCCTTTTATCCCTTTTCTTCTAAGCTGCAGCCATAAAAGGCTCGGGAGAGGCCTCCAAAGGCCTTTTTTCCTAGGTCATAGCCCTTGTGGGGCCTACGACAGACCTTTGTGAGCTCATTCCCTTAGCTGCATCCCTAATTTTGGCTATCCTTGCCTTAACGCAGGTCTTTAAGGCCCCTTGACCCTAGCTGCTAGGCCTTTTAGGCCTCCCCTCGTGTGCCATATGCCTAATTAGACCTTGTGCCCTCTCTTCTGTCCTTCCTCTTTCCCTCATTTGCCTTCTTTCCCTCTGTGGGTGTTTTGTCATTTCCTGGACTAATATTGGTGTGTTTTGCAGAGGTATTGGCACAAATTTTGGTGTTTGCAGGTGTTTAAGTTATTGGACAAATTTGGGCAAGTTGGCCAAGCTTCTTCTAGGCCTAGGGCCTAAGGGTTTGATCTCTAAACCCTTACTCATCTCATGGTTTTGCTACAGCAAGATAACTAATTCATAACAGTGGTAAAAATTAAATTTGAATGCCCTAAAATCATCTAGCAAGTTTCTAAGTTCATAAGCTAATCATTGCATGTGTTGGGCACTTGTCTTTTGGGGAAAATTTACACTTTCTCATGACTGTCATCTCTGTGGTACTTACTGAAGTTCGATATAAATCAGTGACAAAATTATCATAAAACTCATTAGTAGCGTTCCTAACACATTGAAAAGGCATTTGTGTAAATTGGGCATCTATTTATTCGGCATATTTCATAAAGTTTAAGGACTGTCATAACATAATTGAAATCTGATCCTAACAGTGGCATTCGTGTCCTAAAGAGGCTAAGTACATTAACGATATTTGTTGGCTTCCATTATTTACACTTTGCATTCTAAGTGTGCTTAAGGATTTGAGAAATTTGGGCTTGTTTGATGTATTTGGCATTGAATAATTCATTGATTAGCTCACTGCTGTCATAAAGGTTTGATTATTGCTCATTTGGATAAAGTTGAAACATTAGTGATCATTGGCTTTTCATTTCCTCATGCTGTAATAATTTATTGTGGAAGAGACGTGTTTATTTGTGCTAAGTTACTAATGTTCTTTTGTCACATAAGAATCACTCTCTGAAACACTTAAGTCTAATGATATGTTGTTGGGTGGTTTAAGTTACATCAATTGTCTTTCTAAAATCTAATTGTCTCTAATCAAATTAGCATTAAAGTAACTTGTTTCAATTGTACATCATTGAGAAATTTGTGATCTTGACCCTCTAAGAATCTAATTGGTTGTGATTAAATTACAATATTTTGGCATCCTTCTAATTGATTGGCATCTTGTATTGAAAATAATTGGCTAAGTGTTCTAAGTGGATAAGCGATCTTGTTCTCTTTTGACATCATTGGTTTATCATTATTGTGAATCCTTGGCATATTGGGAATCTTTCTTTTAGAGCACACATCTTGTAATTGTTGAGCAATTGTATCGTGGGCATTTTATCTATTGTTGGCACTGTTGAACTTGAACACTAGTCTTGTGGTTTAGATTACCTTTTCTAAGCATTGTTAAGTACTTGATATCCTAACTTGGAGTAAATCATAACCAAGTACTTAAAGAACATTTAAGTAATCTCACCTTAAGAATCACTCATAATCCTTGCGCATCATTTTAAGCTAGTCTTGCACTTAATAACCTTCCTCCAAGCATAAGCTTGGTTGATAGACAATAGGACCTTTCTCAATTCAGCTTGAGGGACTTAGCACCTCTTTAGTGGTTAACACGGTGACCTTGCAGTCGTTAGAGCTTTGCAGTGCCGAAGGTATCGGGTGGTTAGAACACAGGGGGAGGTATCATTAATCAAGTCTTTGCTTGCTTCCCGTTGGCTTTTATCCCACAAGCTACTCTAGACACTAGTTCCAAAACAGTTAAGAGTAAGGTCACACCCAGAATAAGCATTTAATTAAAAGTAACCAAGATTCTTGCATCTCACCTATATCTTAAGATTTACATAGCATATAGGATAGTCATCCATTTAAGTACTGGTTGTTTATCTAGTTACTTGGTCTTTAATTGATCTAAAAGCAAGTAAGTTGACTCCATAAGGCACTGTTCTCATTGAGAATTAAATCTAATCCGTTGAAATTGCTAAATCAACCAAGTGGCTAGGCCATTCAACTGTGTCTCCCGAATTTGTTGGTTTCCATCAAGTCCTGCATTTCTATCTTCCATAGGGACTATCCCCCATAGCTCATTGTTGGGAGATAGCTAGAACAGAGAGGTTGTGAATTAGAGTGACAATCCTTGATCTGAGTCGTTGTTGTACTGTGCTTGTACAATCTGAGCGACAACAATCCTTAAGGCTGAATAAGTCAAGGATATATGCTCACTTATTATTATGTTTGGTCATAAATTTGTCTCAACTTAAACAATTGTTGGTTTTGATCAACAATTTTATCTTGGAACAATTCACACCATTGTTTGAACTTTTTAGAAAATTCACATCAGACTTGGGCTATATTGCTTCTTCACTTTAGAGTCGGTTAGTTGCAAGTGTCTATGTATAATTCTTGAGAACTTTATGGAAATAATTTGTGTCAAATCTGTAGAGAGAGGCTCCTTTGAGAGATGGGTTATGACCATAGAAATAACCCTTCGAGCTCAGAAAAAAAAGACCGAGACCCATTGAAATATAGTGACAAACCATCACCACAGGAAGTATGAAAGAGGAAGAGGGACATGTTTGAAATGACACAGAACTGTGCCCTAACAAAGGGCCCATATCCTACAGTGATCTTGCTATTTTGCTGGTGCCGAAACCACACAAATTTATGAATCAAAACTTCAAATTCTTCTTGCAGAACAAAATCCAGAAGAATCCCAGAACTATGCCAGAAGGAACAACGAATCCTTGAAATAAACCTTGCTTCTTTAGAACATAATGAGATAGATTGACTATCTTTGAAGGAGATCTATGCCAAGCAACAACAAACTGAATAAAACCAAGCTTCCCATAGAACTTTCGTTGCTCCAACTTCTACTTCACAAAACCAAAGAAAAATAGATACCCTTAAGATCGTACATATGCCATTTTTTATAGAGTTTTTGATGAGCTTGTAGAGGGATCAGCCAACAACTTAATTTGGGGACGAATTAAATTGCTTTTGAAATTTTCATTTAGCCTAAGGTCGACTTAAGGTTTAGGGGAAAACTTTATTTTGTTTTTTTTAAATTTGTGATGCCAAAAAGAAAGCTCCTTTATGCCTTGGACCAAAAGTATGGTAAGGAAGATACTTAGGATAATTTTAATTAATATGGGTCCCAAATGTTACTTTTAAATTTGGACCATATAATTAAATTTATCCCAATAAAATATTCTCCATATGAAATTAATTATATTGTCATTTGTTTGAGTCTTTCATGCCACATCATCATCCTTGAAATTACCACATCATTCATCCAACCGTATAGTGCAAATTCAACAACCTTTGGGGTTTTGGACCACAAACTGAGGCTTTGAATTTAATTGGGCATATCTCACAAAATGTGAGGGCCCACGAAACGCTCCACATATCAACAAAAATGCCATGACAAGGAGAATATGATGGCTAGGGTCTCCAAGCCAAATTCAACGATCAGCCTCATCAAAATCTTTATCAAGTGCGAAGTATGTCCGTCGTCCAAGGAACAAACCCTAGAGCTAGGGTTATCTAGGGTTTTGTTACAACTTGGTCAAGCTGCATCATCTTGTGGACACCATCACATCAATGGCCTCCAAACCCTGACATCAATGACGATATCTGCACTCAGTATAAATCATGTACCTACACCCGCACCCACTCTTGCTTTGACATCAATGACAACAAACTCAACATTCCCCACATTGGGGTTTTTTAAGAGACTATTGTCCAAAATGCTCGGTGTCTATAATTTTGTGTGCATTATTTTCTCGGTTCCAGTATTTAATTTTGTGAAGATTGCAATAGTGAATTAATTGTTGTTTGTCGTAATTTCTTAAGACAAATAAACTGTATAAAGTTAGAAGATTAATATCCAATTGCTGCAATTGTGGAAATTTCACATGGTATCATAGCTGATCTAGTTGTAGAGGGTTTCTAGTGGTAAATCAACACAGGGCACAAGAAGAGAAGAACACAAGGGTTTTCACCCATATCATTTTTAGATTTCTCTAGCTCATTTGAGTTTGCAGATTTTCCAGAGATGGCTGCTACAAGCTTGAGAGATCAGGATAGATTTGATGGAGCCTCAAACTTTGGAATCTGGAGGGCCATGATGCTGTTCCTATTGGACGAGCATGGTTTGAAGGAGTTTGCTATAATAGTTATTGTTGTACCAGCAAATCCCATTTTGTTACATGACTACAGGTGGGACAATGCCAAAGCCAAGAGGATGATTCTTAATGGAGTTGGAGATCATTTTGTTCCGCATATCGTAGAGAAGAATACAATGAAGAAAATGTGGGATGCCATCATTAAACTATGCCAGGATCCTTCTGAGAACAAAAAATGATCCTCAAAGAGAGGCTGAGAACCATCAAGATGCATAATGGTGAAGATGTAACTTCCTGTCTCACCAGAATTCAGTTTGTCAGAGATGAACTTGCTATAGTTGGAGAAAAGTCGAATGATAACGAGCTAGTGCATATAGCACTCAATAGGTTCACCAAGGAATGGCATATGTTCGTCTGAGTAATTTCTAGGTGAGATAAGCTTCCAGATTGTAATCGCCTATGGAGTGATTTCACTTAGGATGACCTGAGGCTCATCTTAGTGAATGGCACCAACAACAGTGGCAAGGCATTGAAGGTGAAGGAGGAACAAGAGAATGTCGCTTTAGAATGAACATGTAGAGCAAAGAAGGGTCCCAGTAAGGGACAAGGCTCGAAAGGGGAGAAGAAGGACTTGTAAAAGGTAAAATGTTTTGGTTGCAGTCAACATGGTCACTATGTCAGTCAATTTCCTAACTGTGAAAATTCCTTCAAATGCCACAACAAACAACAAATAATTCACACTGCAATTTCTTCACAAATAAAAATTACGTTGCGGAAATAAAATATGCAGAACTGAGAAAATATAGAGCAATCACACACACAAATTGACACCATTATTTTTGGACAATTATTCCCGGAAATACCCAATGTGGGAAAACCAATGCAATAGATAAGGGTTTTATTATTATGTAGCAACAAAAATTCGAAGTACAATAATTTGGATGCTTAATCTAGCAATATGATCTGAGAGAAATATTGGAAAAAACATTTCAGGGAATTGACCCTCCTCCACAAGCAATCCTAGCTTGATCTAACCACACAATCAATTCCAACTCTGCTCTGCATCAACCCTTGCGCAGACCTTCTGCAGGATGAATTTCGCACTGCTTGGAACGCCTTTGTATGCTCGGATCTAACTGCCTCTGCCTTTGAGATAAATTTGTTGGCCCTCTAGAAGAAATTCCTGAAACTCAACAACTGAATCGACCTACCGCTAGGCTGAATCGAATTGCCTTCTTGAGGCTCTGCGCAACCCTTACACAACATTCTAGAGAAATAATTTCACCTCCTCTCTTGACTCTTCTAGAACTGGAAACTCCTCCGATAATATGCTAGTTTACCACCTGCTACTCGGTCACTGGCTTGATCTCACTGTTGAATCACCTGCTATTGGAAAATTGAACCACCTAGATCGCTGAGTATCTGCACTAGTGTGTTCTCCATCTACCCCATCGACCTCCTCTTATAATCTCCAGTTGAGACTTTAACGACCACGATTAAATCTTAATCGATGGTTGGGATCATCTCTTAGTCGATCCATGTGAGTTTCTAGAGAATGCTCACCTTTCTCAATTAATTCCTATTAATTAATCGATTTCCCTAAGTTAGGCTTAGGCATTTTTTAATTATCATCAATTAATTTAATTGAGCTCTCTCTAGGTGGAATTTCCAAAAGCGATTTCTGGGTTCTGAAGAACTCATGTTTTAGCCTCTCCACAAAGTTTGAAACTAGAACACCATTTGATGCTACAAAAACTAACACTCCCTCTTAGCGAGAAAGGTGTTCAAGTGCTGCACTTCTACAACACCCTGTCTCATGCTACAAAAACTAACACTCCCTCTTAGCGAGAAAGGTGTTCAAGTGCTGCACTGCTACAACACCCTGTCTCTGCATCATCATCCCTGCCACTTCGCTAACTCTGATTCATCTGCTACTGGTTGTAGCTGAACCATGTTGCATTTGTGCTGTTGCTAACAGTGCACTGTACAACTTGTACTGCTGCCAATTCTACATCTACACTGCAACCCAACTAACACTCCCTCTCACTGTTGTTGTTGCAACTACTGCAACTTAGAAGTATCCAAAAAAATATTGAATCAATTGTGTCTCTATGCTGCAATTGTCTGCTGGGTCTTTGACTACTACTAGCCTTTGCACTGTCCATTGGGAAATCTGCGCTGTTGTTGAATCTACACTGTGCCTCCTGCACTGCTATCAACACTGCACTGCGCCTCTCAACATGCTGGGTCTTTGACTGCAACTAGCCTGCAACTATCACCCGGAACTGATTGCACCAACTGACACTGATCATCCCGCTACTAAATACTGTGGCCCCTGTAGTGGAGGTATGGTCCTGTTGCAACAATCTGGAGCTGATATCCTTGTTGCATCTGCACTTGACCTTGCCAGAATCTCTGCACCTAGGACTAAAGCTCTACATTGCCCCACCTCTCTTCTGGAGGTATAGTTGAATACATAGCGAAATCTTCCTCTAGCATAGAGGAAAGATTATCGATCTTTGTGGATGCTGCTACGTGGTCCTGCTTCTCCTTTTTGTCCTTCCTCTGAGGACACTATGTGCCATAATGGCCAAACTCACCACACCTGAAAGCACTTGATCTTGGATAGATCCTTCTTCTTCTTCTTCTCTCCATTCGAGCCTTATCCTTGATTGGGACCTTTTGCTTTCCCTTTTGATGCAAGAACCACATTTTCTTCCTCCTCCACACCCTTCGATCCTTTGCTACTACTGTTGCTAATGGAGCTCTTTACTATGGCTCGCCTCATGTCCTCTTGTGTGAGATCTGCCAATATCCAGTCCTACCCAGGTAGCTGATCTCGTCCCAGTATGCCCTGGATGAAGGTCTCCCACTCCTCGATGACATTGTTGAGGGCCAAACACATAAGTTCTGTAGGTGGAGGCGACTCTTGTACAACTGCAAGCTCATCTCAAATATCTTGAATTCTGGTGAGATAGGGGTTGATGCCGTCACCCTTCTGCATTCTAACATTCCTCAACTTTTCCTTCAGGAACATCTTCTGGTGCTTGGAAGGATTCTGATATAGTGTGGCAATAACATCCCACATTTCTTTAGCTATATTCTTGGCCGCAATATGTGAGACTATATGATCTCAAACTCCATCAAGAATGAACTGCTTTGCCTTGGCCATCTCCTTATTGTAATTCGCTAGTTGGTCTGCATCTATAGGTATGACTACAACTCATTCTGTATACTTCTTTAGACAATACTCGTCTAGCAGGAATGCCATCCTGGCCTTCTAGATATAATAGTTCAATGCACCCTCTAATCTATCCTGATCTCAGAGTCCTGCTTAAGCCATCACTGCAAGTGCTGATTTTTGGTAGCATCAGATGTGCTCTAAGCCCCAAATTTTGTGGAGATGCTTAGACACATGCATTACAAATAACCCATAAATCGTTTTGGGAAATTCCACCCAGAAACAATTTTATGTGGAAAATTAATTATTTTTAATGAGGACTCTATGTCTAACTTAGGAAATCAAAATAATTAATCAGTATTAATGTAAACTGTGGGTGAATCTTCCAAAAAAAGCAGATCAAGTCAAAATGTAATCTTAGCCGTTGATTGTAGATCTAATCTCGACCGTTGAATTCTCAACGAGAAGACTACAAAGGAAGACTAGAGGGTCATTTCTATAACATTCTGAGGCAGATACCCAGTTGCCCAAGAAGATCGATTTTTTCATTGGCTGAAGTTCGGCACGAGAAATCGATTCAGAGGGAGAGTTGCAGGGTGGAGAGAGAGGGATCGGCAAGGGCTGAGGATACAAAATTTGGCAGAGAAAAGCAGCGCAAACGAAGGATTGTGCAAAGGCAGTGACGCAGTAGTAGTGACAATGCAGGAGCTGTAACGTTGGAATTGCGTAGCCAATGCGTAGAGGCTGACGCAGTGAGACACAGAGGACTTAGAGGCTCTCTGGGGTCAAAAATTCACTAAAAAAGCAAGTGAGGAATTGATTTTAAATTTCTCATAATATTTCTCTTTTGTTCTGCTGGTCATGTTCTGTACGAGAGATTTTTGTTGAAGAATAATAAAAGAAACCCTCATCTGCTGCGCGAGTTTTCCTGCATTGGGTTTTTCCAGGGACAATTGTCCAAAAATAATTGTCATTCACGTGCTTGTATTTATTTATATTTTTCTCAACATTTTATTTGTGAAGATTGCAGTTGAATTTATTTCGATATTAACTGAAGCAATTTGTGTAGATAACTTATTGCTGAATAATAAGTAGGAGAAATAATATCAGATGCTGCAGTAGAATTTTGTTTTAGAATTTTTCACATGGTATCAAAGCTAGATCGGGCAAAGGCACATAAGAATCTGCGTTGAGGAGAAGGCGTGGTGCAGTATCTTAACAACAAATCGAACCCCAAGAGGGTTACACAGTTTTCTGCAGGAGCTGCTAGAGAAGGAAAAGCACGATGGTAATCATGGGCGTTGCTATGGGCCTGCAATCCTGCATCCTGAATCTCTTCAGGATTTCTGAGGCGTATCTTCCTTGCCCTAGGAAGATTTCTACATTCTTCTGCCAAAACTCCAACCCTAAAAAGTAATGCATCAACTCCAAGTCCTTCATGTTGAATTCAACCTCTAAGTTCGTCTTGCAGTCCTTTATGAGCCTAGATGATCCTGTAAGGAATAGATCATCCACATACAATACCAAAATAAGTGGCTCATTTTCTACCATGAAATAGTAGAGATTGGGATCAATGTCCCTCTTGACAAATCCCAACTGTTGCAAATACCTGTCAATTCGATCGTACCACTTCATTCTTTAGCCCATGAGCTTTCAGTCTTTGCAGACTTCACTTCATGAGTCAAATGTCCAGCTCAATATACACCTCTTCTTCAAACCACCTCATTCAAGACACTCTTGACATCATTGGTCATTCTCAGCCACATCTCGTAGGAGATGCTTTAGAGTTAGAGCAGTGTGCAGCAGGGTATATCTGTTTGAACACATTCCTCGCTAAGAGGGAGTGTTGATTTTTGGTAGCATCGGATGTGCTCTAAGCCCCAAATTTTGTGAAGAGGCTTAGACATATGTATTACGAATAACCCAGAAATCGTTTTGGGAAATTTCACCCAGAAACAATTTTATGATGAAAATTAATTATTTTTAATGAGGACCCTATGTCGAACTCAGGAAATTAAAATAATTAATCAATATTAATGTAAATTGTCGGTGAATCTTCCAAAAAAAAAACATATCAAGTTGAAATGTAATCTTAGTCGTTGATTGGAGATCTAATCTCGGCTGTCGAAGTCTGAACGAGAAGACTACAAAGAAAGACTACAGGGTCATTTGTAAAACACACCAAGGCAACTGCTCAGTTGCCAAAGAAGATCGATTTTCTCATTGGCTGAAGTTCGGCACGAGAAATCGATTTAGAGGGAGAGTTGCAGGGTGGAGAGAGAGAGAGGGATCAACAAGGGCTGAGGATACAAAATTCGGTAGAGAAAAGCAACGCAGACGAAGGACTGCGCAGAGGCAGTGACAACGAAGGAGCTGTGACACTGGAACTGCGTAGCAACTGTGAAAAGGTTGACACGATGAGACGGAGAGGGACACAAAGGCTCTCCGGGGTCAGAAAATCACTAAAAAAGCAAGTGAGGAATTGATTGTAAATTTCTCTTCTATTTTGCTGGTCATGTTCCGTATGAGAGATTTTTGTTGAAGAATAATAAAAGAAACCCTCGTCTGCTGCACCAGTTTTCCCGCATTGTGTTTTTCAGGGGACAATTGTCCAAAAATAATTGTGTCATTCATGTGCTTGTATTTCTTTATATTTTGCTCAACATTTTATTTGTAAAGACTGCAGTTGAATTTATTTCGATATTTACTAAAGCAATTTTTGTAGTTAACTTATTGCTGAATAATAAGTAGGAGAAATAATATCAAATGCTTCAGTATAATTTTGTTTTAGAAATTTTCACTGCAAGAACTCAACTTGTGACGAAAATCTCCCTCTTTCACCTGCTCGGCTGCTACCATTGCTATTTGCACTCCTTCCTGGAGTGAGAAAATCTTCCTGTTGCTACTTCCTACTGCAATTGAAAATTTTGGATTTCTAAAACTAGAAACCCTCTGAGACAAAACTTGCTCTATTTGTGCAATTTCTCTTCCTCTTTTGCTCGAATTTGCTCAATGATTCTGCTGTGCTGCTTTTCGAAATTACTTTCCGGTTCTTCCTTTGCCTGCTGGAGCTCTGCTATGAGCAATTGGAACTTTTCTTGCCACTCTGCAACTTGAAATCGAACTTCTGCTTTGCTTCTCCCTGCACAAACCGTGGAGAAATTGTGCTGCTTCTCCCTCTGAACAACGAATTTCTCCCTCTTCCTCTCTGAGCTACTGATCCGATCAAAATTGCTTTGATAACATGTGAAAATTCCTTGAAGTGCAGCAATTGGAAATTATTCTTCTAATTGGTTAATTATAAAGCAATTTATTTGTTACAACAAACAATGAATAATTCACGTTGCAATTTCTTCACAAATAAAAATTACGTTGTGGAAAAAAAAAATGTGGAATTGAGAAAATATAGAGCAATCACACGCACAAATTGACACCGTTATTTTTGGATAATTGTCCCTGGAAAAACCCAATGTGGGAGAATCGGTGCAACATATGAGGGTTTTATTATTATGCGGAAACAAAAATTCAGAGTACAATAATTTGGATGCTTAATCTAATCATCCAATCTGAGAAAAATACTGGCAAATTTTTTTGAGGGAATTTACCCTCCACAAGCAATCCCGGCCTGATCTGACCCCACAAGCAGCTCCAACTCTGCTCTGCGTCAACCTCTGCGCAGACCCTGCTCAGGCTGAATTTCGCACTGCCTGGAATTGCCTGTGTGTGCCTGGATCTCACTGCCTCTGCCTCTGAGAAAAATTCGCTGGTCGTCTGGAAGAAATTCCCGACACTTAGCAATTGAATCGACCTACTACTAGGCCTAATTGAATTGCCTTCTCAAGGTTCTATGTAACCCCTGTGCAGCCTCCTGGAGAAATAATACGACCTCCTCTCCTGATTCTTCTGGAAGTGGAAACTCCTTTGATAATATACTACTTTGCCCCTCTGCCACCTGCTACTCGATCACTGGCTCGATCTCACTACTGAATCACCTGTTACTAGAAAATGCGATTGTCTCGACCACTGAGTATCTGCACTGGTGTGTTCTTTATCTACCCCATCGACCTCCTCTTATAATCTCCGGTTGAGACTTCAATGACCAAGATTAAATCTTAATCGATTGTTGAGGTCATCTCTAAGTCGGTCCGTGTGAGTTTCTAGAGAATTGTCACCTTTCTCAATTAATTCCTATTAATTAATCGATTTCCCTAAGTTAGACAGGCATTTTTTAATTGTCGATCAATTATTTTAATTGAGCTATCTCTAGGTGGAATTTCCAGAAAAAATTTCCGGGTTTTGAAGAACTCATGTGTTTTAGCCTCTCCACAAAGTTTGAGACTAGAACACCATCCGATGCTACAAAACACTAACCGAAAGAAGGACAAGAAGGGGAAGCAAATAACAGCTTCTGTGGACATTGAGGATTTGTCTTCTAGGCTGGAAGATGAATTCGCTCTCATAGCTTGCTTGTTTAGCTCCATGTCCACAGGTGTTTGGTACATGGACAATGGAGCATCAATGCATGTGACCGGGGTTAGAGACTACTTCTCCAACTATAGGGAGGAGTGGATGGACTTCCAAGTTCAGATGCAAGATGAAATGTACTCTAGTTGCGAGAGGTGCCATCAACGGTCAGAGGGAATCTGGTAAGAACACCAGTGTTATAGATGTGTTGCATGTGCCAGGTTTAGGTATGAACTTGATTTCAATACCTGCACTACAAGATAAGGGGTATGACGTATACTTTGTGGGGCAAAAGGTGTACATCAAACACCATAGCTAGAAGAAGGTCAAACGTAATTGGGTTCGAAGCAACAAGCTTTACAAGTTGTAGTTTGATTCTAAAAAGGCACTGTTTAGTAACAATAGTAGCATTAGGAGGGCATCAAGAGAGAGTGGATAGCTCCATATAGTCCATAACAGAATGGAGTAGCGTAGCAAAAGAACAGGACGATTGTTGGGGTAGCAAAGGCTATGCGGTATGATTAGGATATGCCCAAGTCTCTATGGGCAGAGGCATGTAGGACAACAATGTACAACATATAGAAGAGGATTCCTCACAGAGCTTTGGGGAAGATAACACCAAAGGAGGTCTTCACAGGAAAGAAACTAGAGGTCGAGCACTTCAAGATATATGGTAGTATAGCATGTTGTCACTTATCGAAGGACAACCACACCAATCTTGATCAGACTTTAGAGAAGGGATATTTCGTTGGCTACAACGAAACATCCAAGGCAGACAAGATCTATATCCTGACCGATAGTAGGATCATCTTGAGACGAGATGTGAAGTTCCAGGAGGAGAAAGCCTTTAGGAGATCTCGCGAGTTGCCAACAGGTAATCAAAGTGGGCCAACAAAAGCTCCAAGGGCTAAGAAGCAATAGCAGGGACAACAGAGCACGAGTATAGTTACTAGTATGAGTACTAGCTTAGGTGCAAGTGATATTGTGAGTTCACAGTAGACGAAGCAATAGGGGCACGAAGAGGAGCTGGAAGCTCCACCCACCACTAATGTGAGGAGGATTAGAGAGGTTTAGTAGATGCTGAAGGATGTGCAAGAGTTTGTGGGAACTCCTAGGACGGGTAAGAGGGAGCGCAAACAACCAGACAGGTACAAGGCATTGGTGATAGAGGTCGTCGACAAAGAACCTTCTAGTTATGAGGACGCTGCACAACATCAGGTGTGGTAGGATACCATGGTGGAGTACAACTCCATCATGATTATGTGAAAATTCAGAAATCTCGAATCCTACCGCAACAATTGATATTGTCTCTTCTATTTGTTAAATAAATTGAACAAATTATTTACTGTGTTACGACAAATAACGAAACAAATACACTGCAACCTTCACAAAACAAATACTGCGAAAGAAAAATAAACGTTGAAAGAATAGATGCACACACCCAAAGATACATCGTTATTTTGGGACTAAGTCCCCGGAAAAACCCAAATCGGGAAAATCGGTGCAACAACTGAGGGTTTAATTATTATGCAGTAGTAAATCTAAGTACAAAACTATGGATCCTTAAATCTAGCAATCCATACAGAGAAATGATTGATAGTAAATCTAGTGAGAAAAATCTCACTCCAACAGGCGATCCGACATTGACCTTAAGCTCAATTTGCGCTGCTCCTTGCTGCCTTTGCGTAGTGATTGCATCAGCCTACGTAGTACTGCGCCCCACAAACTCGGAACTGCATCTGCTCTTGCTATCTTGCCAGCTATTGTCTGGGAAATGGATCATCTTGGCCTTTGGACTCTCTTTTCGGCTTCTGGCACTGAATCCCTGCTTCTCCCCAACAAAATACAGAATCTTCTCTAAAGCACTGTGCTGCCTCTGCGTGGCTCTGCACTGCCTCACTATGGCACTCACTGCCTCTCTGCAATGCACTCACCAGGAGTGGAAAATCTTGCCCGACCTATCAGCCCACCTCATTTTAGCCGAGCTCACTAGCTCTCTCTTCGGCATCAGTCTTTCACTCGGGAGATAGATGTAGGTAGTGAACTGCTAGTGTCCAAGCCCCATCGAGTTTCTTCTTATAATCTTCCGTTGAGACTTCAACAACCATGATTAAAACTTAGTCGATGGCTAAGATTAACTACAAATCGATCCATGTCTTTTTCTAGAAGATTCTCACCATGACTTAATTAATTGCTTTTAATTAATCGTATTTTCTAAGTTTAGACTTAGGAAATATTAAAAACTGACTAATTAATTTAATTAAGTCATCTCTAGGTGGAATTTCCAGAAACGATTTTTGGGTATTGGAGAATACATGTATTCTAACCTCTCTGCCAAATCTCGAGGCTAGAACACATAGCATGTTACAAAAACTAACACTCTTAGAGAGGAAAGTGTTCTAGTACTGCAATTGTTGCTACAATACACTACCTCTATTCCATCTCCTGTCATGCTTCTGATGTCTGGCTGCTATGCCCACCGATTACTACGCAATTCTGATATGCGCTGCATTTGTGCTGCTGCTGACCCTGCTGAA
The DNA here is from genome assembly GCA_034641835.2 of Pinus albicaulis. Classification (NCBI taxonomy): domain Eukaryota; kingdom Viridiplantae; phylum Streptophyta; class Pinopsida; order Pinales; family Pinaceae; genus Pinus; species Pinus albicaulis. Next base: position 819,853,658 of record CM076573.1, on the reverse strand, counting down.
CTATTGCCAACTACTGCAGCTGCACTACAACTCTGTTGTTGGTACTACTGCAACATCTGCAATTGTCTCTCATCTGCTGCTGCTGCAATTGCAACATATGTAGCTGAGAAATATCTGACACATTGAACCAATTGTGGTTAGTGTGATGCATATGTCACTCGAGTCCTAGTTGTTGCTAGTCTCTGCGTTGTCCCTGAAGCCTCTGCGCTGTTGCTAACTGTGCAAATGTGCCAATTGCCTTTACGCAAATTAGCGCAGAGGACCAATGCCGTGGATCAGGGTGATGCTTCTGGTGAAGAAGTATTGCTAGAGCACATTCCTCGCTAAGAGGGAGTGTTGATTTTTGGGTAGCATCGGATGTGCTCTAGCTTCGAAACTTTGTGTAGGGGCTAGAACACATGAGATCTCCATGACCCAGAAATTGTTTGGAGAAATTCCACCCGGAGCTTAAGTTATTCAAATAATTAATTATTTTAAATGGAGCCTAATTAAAGTGAATTAATTTAAACATGTGGGTGAGAATGTAGTGTGGCTCTATGCAGCGGTGAGTGGCCAGAGGATCGAATTGCTCTGATACCAAATGAAGTGAACAAAGTTCCTTCTCAAGCTAAATACTCCAGAAGACTTGGAATATGAAAATATCCATGAGGATACAAATATTATATTAGATGTAAGATGAATGAATTTTACAAATGAGGCCTTCTTATATACCTAGGCAGGTGCCTCTTTACGAAAGGTCATGTCTCATTTAGACATGCCCTTTCAACCTAATTACTAATTAACTAATTATTCATTATTTATATTATTTTATTCATTACATTGCCTTCCTCCTCAAAAAGCTTTGTCCTCAAAGCTTGTTGATGAAAGGCCTTGATTTTTTTTCTTGCTATGAATCTCTTCTTGTCTGGGATAGTCATCTTTTTTGATACAAGCTGATATGTTCGTCTAAGTGACAAACAAAACTGTCGCATTGAGAGGGGATCGGACCATCCTAAATTAATCTTTTGTCGAACCTTTTGATTACTAGAAACTTGTGATGAACAATTATTACTGGACTGAGTTATGCACACTTCAATATTCTTCAGAACATCCGTTTGTTGTTTATGTTTTAAATACGTAGCTTGATCGAGTTGTCTACTCCTGTGATTCTGATGTTGATAAGGAATTCTAGTGATTTGAGTTTCCCTTATCTTATTTGTGTCGTTTTCTGGATTTGTGTTACTGACTAGAGCGGTATTTGATGTCTTTTCATCAACTTGAATTCTACATTTGATGATTTCGACAATTCATTTTCAACAAGTTGTTGCACTTTGTTTTCTAATGACTTCTTTTCCTTCTTTAGCTTCTTAATTTGCGTTAGTAATTTTTCGCTATGGTCTTTTAGTCGCAAAACTTCTTCATTTTTTTCAACAATGATTTTGTCAACTTCTCTTTGCATATTTTGTATCACCTTTTTACCTTCTTGAAAAATTACTTTTGAAATTTCTTGTATGTCTTTAGGCGTCACTGAAGTTGGCTTTAAGTTAACGTCCTGTAGCATTATTTTCTTCTTTTTGTAGGAGAATGTCAAAAACTTCTTTTTTGTATTTAGGATAAATGAACCTAGGGTTTCCATCCATGGTGAGCCCAACACAATATCACTATTATCAAAAAGTAAGGCTTTCACTCTAAATTGAGAGATAAAAGTATAATCCCCAATATTAAGTTGTAGACTTTTTATGTCGTATTTTTTTTTGTTAAAAAAATCTAATTTTTCGATTAAATTTGACTCATGAATCACCAATTGGTTTGCAATTTTAGGGTTTATGTAATTTTTATCTTCGACAGGTGATATAGCAATAGTGACATCTTTTCTCGCGAGAGTTCCTTTAAATTTAAATAGTACTTTAGCATCACTTGGTAAGGTTTCTAAAGATCTTCCTGACTTCATTTCTGTATTAGATGTCATTTTGCTTGTTGAGATAATTTTTTTTTCAAATTCACCATTTTTAACTTGTAATCTTCCTTGGTTATGAATTTTTAATAACTTCAAAATACTTTTTTCTAGTTTGTAGAAATATCTTAAATATTAAAATACTCCTTTTTAATATTTATTTCAAGTTAATCAACTTGTACTTTTAAAATTCTTATATGCTTCACTTTTTTCTTGGTCCTTTATATATTTTATGAACCATAATCTTATAATAATATTTTCTGAAATATCCTTCACTTTTTTTTTTTAATTGGTATTTTAAAATATATATATTTTTTGAATTGGTCCTTCTAAATAAAATCTTTGAATACTCTTCACTTTATAATATTAACGTTAATTAAATTCCTTTTTTAATAACTCACCCTTTTTTTTAATGAACTTAAAATAGATTTTTATATTCTTTAAAAACCTTGATTTGTTACCAAGTGTTGTAATCAATAGCTATGAAAAGCCACGAAATGAAATGAAGCATCAATTGATATGGTATAGGGTGGTAATATGGAAAGTAGTAGTGATTACTGAAAATCAGACAATGGCTATGTAGGTGGAACGCTGGGGGATATGACGAGTCGATTCGTGGCAGTGATTAGACGAGGTAGGACACTTGACTAAGTTCGGTTTTAATGTTTGCGACTAGCATCTCTGGCACGATTGGTGGCACAGATATGGGACTTATGTCTAATTAATCGATATTTGGCAAAATAAACTTTCGTTGATGTTGTGGTTGCTGGTGGCAGCGACGGCCGAAGCGTTCAATGGAATAGCTTTTGCGTTTTATTGGCACGCTCTGTCGGTGTATATCTATGGAGTCTACCAAACTAGACAGTTGTGGTTACGATTTATGCAGTGGACAACATGGTGGATAGGGATGAGGGGTCTTGGTGGCAGATTATGTTTTTACAAGGAACAATGTGGAGTGGGTTGGTGTCTGCGTTGTGGGTTGCAGAGTATGGTGCAACAGATGGAATCGGATGGGCAACTGTAAACTGTTGGAGGGTAGTGACATCTGTGAGATGAAGCAAAAGGTGTTGGATATCTTCTGCCGCAATGAAAGTAAAGTCAATTTGGATTTTCAATATATTTTTAATATGATATTTTTCAATATATATATTTTTTATATAAACATTTGTTTTTTATAATTTTTTTTTTTTTGAATAATATATATATATATATATATATATATATATATATATATATATATGGCCAAAGGATTAAATGGTAAGCTAGAGAAACTCCATTTTCTGGTAGCGAAACGCTTCAATGAGAACAATGTTGACGAGTTTGACAGTCAAGGACCTTGATCGGAGAGCATGGCTCTATGCAGTGGTGAGTGGCCAGAGGATCGAACTGCTCTGATACCAAATGAAGTGAACAAAGTTCCTTCTCAAGCTAAATACTCCAGAAGACTTGGAATATGAAAATATCCACGAGGATACAAATATTATATTAGATGTAAGATGAATGAATTGATTGATTGTTACAAATGAGGCCTGCTTATATACCTAGGCAGGTGCCTCTTCACGAAAGGTCGTGTCTCATTTAGACATGCCCTTTCAACCTAAGTACTAATTAACTAATTAATCATTATTTATATTATTTTATTCCTATGTTGCCAGGAAACGTGGGTGCGGGGACGGGGACGGGGACGACACTTTTTGAAACAGGGTGCGTGGGTTCGTCTGGGTATTTTTATATTAATATATAATATATATCATAATTTATATATCATATATAAATTATAATTACTAATAATTTATAAACTTTAAACTTTAAATATTTAAACATGCACATCATTCAACATTCAAGTTTCAACATTCACAAGTGACATTTGTCATTGAAATTTCAAAAATTTTAGTTTGATAATATCATGATTCAATGATTCATATATGATATCAAGTGCAAATTAGAGCTCAAAAGTTAAAACTGTTAATTGTTAAATTTTAATTTTTTAATAAACTAATAAACACTGCATAAGCTGCCATATTGTCAAATAATAAATATTAAATACAGGATTCTGGAATTCAAGAATCAAAATTGTTAAATAATAATTTATAAATTATTAAATACAGCCTACAGGCCCAATTTTTTTTTAACAAAAATCTAGATTCTATAAATTATTTTGAAGTTTGAAGTTTCTATTTCAACTTTCTGCAAATTGAAATGAGTCAATGACAAACAATAAATTTTAAAATTTAGTATTTACCTATGGCTGTAGCCTATAGGCTTTGAGTCTTGACTGTGACTCTTTAGGGATCTAGCCCTAAGGACACTAATCCTAGTTTTGAAGTGGTTTTAGGGCTCCAACTCTAAGGACTCCAATCCTATTAGTAGAGAGAACTTGAAGAGACTCAACCCAAGAATAAAAGATTACAAAAGATTACAATGTTATGATCTGAAAGCTTCACATCATCTTCACTGGACATTCCTCATCGGCGTGCAATTGTTTGTGATGCTGGAGGCTGCTTCAACAAATGTCTGATCTTCAATGCCTTTAGGAGCTGCAATGTCCAATCTTCAATGCCCTTGATATGTTCAAAAAAAATTCCGAACTATAGCTCCACGTATTCCAAACGCTTGATGTGTTGTATGTACAAAACAAGGATCTGCGTTCCACACAAATCGAGTGTTGTTGTATGTAACCCGCAAAAATTGACTGCGTTCCACACAAATCGTATTCCTCCAATCAAATGTTTGCGATGTATTCACCCATACAAATCCACCAGATTGCTTTTACAGGTCCAAGATCACAACATCACAAGTAGCATCACTGTATCAGTGGTTCGAGTAGACAAAGAGAATGATAAATCTGAAAACGATCACAGGTTTGCGTGGAGTGCGTGGAAGGTTATAGGTATGCGTAGAGGAAAGGTATCACCGCATCACTGGTCCACGGGTGGTCGAGTACAATATAAAGGTAGAATTCTAGTTTGATTTTTTATTTTTAAGTTTTAATTTTTTAGTTTTAAAATTTAATTATATTATGTTTTAAAAAATAGTTAAGATTTTTAATTTATTAATTTTTTTTAATTTAATTTAAATATTTATTAAAATTTAATTAAAATTTTTAAATTTTAATCATTTAAAAAATATATATATATTTGAGAAAATTATTTATGAAGAACCTGAAGAACCCGAAAATCGGGTTCTAAGTACCCAAACGATGGGTTCTCCGAACCAAAAGAACCCAAAGAACTCGATTTTTATTTTCGAAGAACCCGGTTCTTCATAGAAGAGCCCGGTGCGTTTGGGTTCTTTTGAGAAGAACCCGTACCCGAATCGGGTACTTGGGTGCGAGAACCTGGTGCGGGTTCGAGAACCCCACCCCCGGGTGCGGGAACCCGTGCAACGTAGTTTTATTCATTACAAATGTTCTAAGTGACGAGGATCAAGTCTGATTTAATCTTAGCCGTCGATTAGAGATTAGATCACGACCGTTGATTCATCAACAAGAAAAGTATAAAGGAAGGCTTGAGGGTCAGTTGGAGAACACACACAGAGATTGAATTTAGAGATCAAATTCTTCTGACGGAGCAATGCTCGCACGAATATCAGATTTGAGTAATTCAGTGCAGTGAGAGGCAGTTTGGGAGTGGGACTTAAGTCCAAGGTTGAGAATACAGGTGCAGAGAGGCAGATCAGCACTAGGAGAGACAACGCAACCCTTGAGAGGGTGACGCATAGCTAGAGAGAGTGACACAGTCAATTGAGCATCTGCGCTGGTGTTTCTGTGAGGCAGATCGTGCAGTCATTCAGCGGGTTGATTTCTGAGCCGGGAGGGCTCACGAGGGTGACGCAGCCACTAGAGGAGGTGACGCAGTCTCTGCGCAGAGCTTGCCGCCGCCATCGCTGCGCAACATTGGCGACAACGCAGTCACCTTGGGCTTTCTTTATTCTATTGTTGGATCAACCGAAATATCTGTCTCCGGATAGAGGTACTTCTGCCGAAGATTTTCTCTATTGGTTGAGCCGGATTTGGCACCCTAGATTGTATTCAGAAATTTGCATAATAATATAAACCCTAAGAATTGTTGCATCGGTTTTCCTGCATTGGGTTTTTCCGGGGACATTTGTCCAAAAAATACATGTGTCCTTTGTCTGAATGTGTCACTTATTTTTTAGTACTTAATCTGTATAATTATGTAGGCTGCAGTGTATTTGCAATAGTATTTTTACTGAAGATTCAGAATAATAACCTATAATTCAAATAAGGCAAGTAGGTAATGCAAATAAGATTTACTGTAGTAGGATTTTTGGTTTAGATTCAGAAATTTTCGCACTTTGGAGGTGAGCTGCTCATCCTAGTTTTGCATGTGGATGATCTCTTTTTGACAGGGTCATCATGGCTCATAAAGGGTTGCAAGAGGGACTTGACAACAAAATTTGAGGTGAAGGACTTGGGACTAATGCATTACTTCCTAGTATTGGAGGTATGGCAGACGAACAGGGAGATCTTCCTTGAGCAAGAGAGATATGCTATGGAGATCATAAAGAGGTTCAGAATGCATGTTTGTATAACCATGTCCACGCCTATGATTACTAATTGGAGGAAGATCGATGCTTCAGGGGATCACTCATGTATTTGGTCAACACAAGGCCAAACATTTGTTTCACGATCAACACTCTCAGCCAGTTTATGGTGGAGCCAAAGAGGGTGCATTTGACAACAGTGAGACATGTTTTGAGGTACTTGCGTGACACAAGCGAGTATGATTTGAGGTATACTTGAGGTGTTGGTGTCAGTTTGTGTGGATATACAGATGTAAACTGGGCAAGCAATTTAGTGGACTGGAAAAACACTTTAGGGTGCTATTTAAGTATTGGATCAAGGGTTGTCTCTTGGTGCAACAGGGAGAAAAAGTCTGTGGCATTGAGTTTTGCAGAGGCAGAATACATGGTAGAAAGCATGGCCACATGCGAAGCTATTTGCCTTTGGAAGCTGCTAGTGGGTTTGTTTGGTCAACAATTGGATTCAACCAATATATTATGTGATAATCAGAGTTGCATCAAGCTCTCTAAGAATTCATTGTTTCATGATAGGTAGAAGCATATCAACATAAGGCACCACTTCATCAGAGGTTGTGTGCAACATGGATTAGTTTGGCTGTAGCATGTTTCCATAGATCAACAAGTTGCAGTTATACTCACGAAGGCCTTGGGCAAGGCAAAGTTTGTTTACTTAAGGGACAAGATGGGAGTAATGGGGAACACCTTCCTTGCTAAGAGGGAGTGTTAGTTTTTGGTTGCAACGAACAAGTGTTGTAGTTTTTATGGTGTCTATGAGGCTAAGGAACACATTTTCTCCAAATCCCCGAAAATGTTTCGTGAGAAAACACCTCAATTAGATTAATTAACCAATTATTAAAACTTCCCTAAGTCTAACTTAGGAATACTGGTTAATTAAATCGAACTAATTGAGGAAATCGATTTTGCTCTAGAGACTTCTGGAAAAGTCATTTGATGGAGTCAAGATGATCTTAGCCATCGATTCTGATTAGATCATGGCCGTTGATTGCTCAACGAGAGATTATAAGAACAATTTGATGGGGTTGGAGAGAGACACTTGAGCAGTTCGATTTACCCAGTTGCAGAGTTAGCAAGGGTGCAGTTGAAGTAGAGGGAGATATCGAAAGAAAGGGTTTCAACAAAGATTTGGGAAGAAGATTTTGGAGAGAATTTCGACAAAATTTCCAGTGTCTCACTATCAAGACGACAAGCTGAATTAGTAGTGAGTTAGCTAGTTTGCCAGTCCGAGTTGTAGAAGAGAGCTCGTTTGAATGTGCCAGTGACAGATCTATCACTCATAGGCAAACCAAGTGGCTCTAGCAAATCGCTGGAGGCAGTTCAAATTGCAGGAAGTGATTTCTAGAGGTTGTACGGATTTTTTTGAAGGAGCAGTGCACATTTTTGGCAAGCAGTGTGAATAATCGGGACAAGTATGAGTTGCTGGGAAGAGGTTAGATCGATTTGCAGAGGAGACTTTGTGTCTCTAGATTATTTTTGCTAGTGGAGATTATAATTTGCCAGAGCTTTGCCATCATCAGGTAAGTAGATTATTGTTCTCGTAATTATTGAAGAATTAATAATATAAACCTTCATCTGTTGCATTGGTTTCCCCCACATATGGGTTTTTTGAGGGAATATTGTCCAAAAATCTTGGTGTCTATAATTTTTTTGTGTACATTATTTTCTCTGTTCTAGTATTTAATATTGTGAAGATTGCAGTAGTGAATTAATCGTTCTTTGTCGTAATTTTTTGTAGACAAATAAAATGTATAAAGTTAGAAGATTAATATCCAGTTGTTGCAATCATGGAAATTTCACAACTCCCTCTTAACTTAGTCGTCAAAACTCAACGAATGCCCCACAAATCCATGAGCATCCTAGGAGTGAAGTCGACCTGCTGACTAGGCAATATGTCCACCTTGACTCAAGGACAAACTCGACCTGGCTGATGTTGCCTCCAAGTGGGCTATTCTCTTTGACTTGGCCTTGAATGCCAAATCATTTTGCTTTGACCTTTTGACTTGGAAACACATTTAATGTGTCCACCATTTATTAATTTTTTGTATTTTCTTGTTTTTTTGCCACTTACATTAGATAAAGTGAGTTTTCAAGAGGAAATATTCATTTTTTGACCCCCAAAGTGGGTCATAGGATGATGTTGGTGTTCTAAGCATGAATTTCAAGCTCTTATATGCCACCAACATCCCCTAGAGCCACTTATTTACAACATTACATAGAAAATTAATTAAAAATCCCATCTTGTGAGAAATTTTAATTAATAAAAAAATCTTAGAAAAGCCTAGTCAAATTTCGTGTGACTTTGGATATGACCTAGCATGGTAATATACATTGACCCTAGACATTAGGACTAACCTAAGGCGTAGTTATTGAGTCACACTCTAGCTTTGGAGGAATCGAGTGAAGAAACTCGACTAATTATTTATTGCTGAAGAGCAAAAATAATTGGTCAAGTTAAAAAAACACTCTAGAGTGGACTCACTTATTAATCGGGTACCAAGTCGTCTAAGCTTGTTACATAAGTTCATAATGCTAGCGACATTTATTACAATTCCGCCACAGGGGTGCCAAATTTGAGAGAAGTAGAGAGAGATGAGAGAGAAAGGGGGCATAGATGCGCTGCTAGACTTCTGATCTTCAAATTTTTTTAGGAGTGCCCCCTCCATTGAGAAATGAAGTCTTCTTTCCTTGACATGTGCACATGAGTAGGTAACACACTGCAAAAATTTTGACCCTTCTTAAGAGCCGCCTTTCTTTGGCGTCTTTGACCTCTATTCTCTGTGTCCGACGGCATACAAGATCTTTGGAATAATGAAGCCTTCCATCGAAGCAGTCCAAAACCTTTGATTGATTCACTTGCAAACAAGATCAAACAAGTAGAAGAAACCCTAAACGCTTGTCTCCATGTAGCATATTAGATCCTTGATGGCAAAGATTATTAGTATTTGGATAGATTTACTTATATGCAAAAATAAATTAGAATTTTTATAAATTATGCCCAATAACCATAACCATAACAAGAAAAAGAAGAAAGAAGGGAAACATCCCACAATTATAAAAAATTACTCGAGTTTGCAAAAATTGAAAAATGAGCTCTTTAATTGTGATAACACTTGTCTCAAATGATCAACAACGATTACAATGGAGGAGAGTTTGTCCTTTTATAGAAAAAATTCTAACGGTTAGTTAATGGCTAGTTGACTTATCCTCATTAAAATATTGCTAGTTTTCCACAATCCGAGAGTTACAAATTTTATTTTCTTAAAATATTACAAAATAACATGAATTTCCCCAATGGGCTTGAATTTGTCCACATAACCCAACATAATTCATGATTTCTCTTTGAAAATGATCTTCAATGGTCAAAAAGTGAAGTAGTACCAAGGTTCCCCCCCAACATCTAACATTTTTGGTCCATGAGTGAGTCGATTTGTCCACATAAAACAGTGCAAGTTGACCAAAAGAAACAACTTTGTCCCTTTTGAAAAAATAAGTTGTAATGGCTACTAGATAGGTCCATCTTCCAACTTTTCGGTCCAATTTGTTTACAACGACGAGTAGATTTTCCTCTACCGACTAGATTTGACCCAACAACTATTTTTTACTTTGACTTGGCATTGAATATTCCCTTAGCAATTTGACTTGCGTTGATCTTGGTATATCTCCAACACCTTCACCCTCTTGGAAAAATTGGAACCTGGGTTTTGCTCAACATGTTCTGATTTGTGCTAGGTCTATCTTTGTTTCCTCATATTTGCTTGGACATTGCCACATCATCACTATGACTACTACCTCATATTGCCCCTGTGCTTTATCTCCAACACTGCTGTTGATCTCAAAATTTTGACATATAGGTTTTCTTTGTTTTGTCGAGCTAATCAATATTGCCGTAATGCATTCATGATTTTGCCCCATGCTTTGCCAAAAAATCCCCTAGAAACATTTCCTGTAATGTTGACCAAGTTTAATCGAACTGTAACTAGTCACTAGATGCTCTGATTGAAAAAATTCCATGTGGCGTGGAATTCTCTAGTCATGCTATACAATTTGAGCTCGGGTGGAATTTTTTGACCACCTAAACCATTTTGCATTGGGAAACGTGAATTGCCTTGTGAAACGTGAAAGTTGACAAATGTAAATTTTTGTAGATGTTCTATGCTTGAGGCAACTTTACTTTTATTACAACAATCACCCAAACAGTTAAGTAAAATGCTGATAGAACATACCAGTGGATCTATAGAAGACAAACCAGAAACAGGGGAATGTGAAGGTGCGTTACGGTGGTCAACAGGATGCTTCAACCAGCAAAGTCTCCTTGATCAGCCAACCCATAATGTGTCACAACAATCCTCAAATCAGTCACCCAGTCAACTCAAGTCAACTCCAGAAAAGTCAACGTTGTCCAAAAAAGTCAACGCAGTGCAGCAACATCAAAGTCAACGCAGCTCCAACTTCGGTCAACCTTTTGACCTCGGTTCTTGTGCCAATGTGTACGGCCTCCCAAAATCGAAGTCTCCAATAAATTTCAGCCTCTTTGGACCATGCGTTGACCAAAGTCAACGCTGGTCAAACCTTCGTGGAAACCCTAGCTGCAGCAATTTCGTCCTTCTCCTTGGTTGTAGTAATTCGTCCTTCTTCCCACGTGTGGATCGAAATTGTCCTCCAAGTAGCTCGTACTAGATCAGAAGAGAAGAAGATGATGTGATGAGTGAGTGTGAAATGCTCTCCAAAGTTGATTGTATTTATATACATCATTGAGGTGTGTGACACATCTGCTAGGGGTGTAAAACCTTAAGGCCGACCTACACATATAATTTATTATAAATAATAAATTAAAAATAAATGTTCTGCTCATCGGATTAAGATAAATTTTATATGGATCTTACACCTCTCTGAAAGAGGAATCCAATAAAAATATCGGTATCTTCATCTGAGCATCACAACATGGAGTTTGGACCTAGTTGTCCAATTTTAACAACAAATGAGACTGCTATGTTGTGAGAGTTGTAATGAGTAACATTACACGAAGGCCAAGGTCACATAGAGACTATAGACATGAAAACACGTGGAATGACATAAGGGCACGATGACGCAAGCTGGACTAGCTTATACACCGATGACCACCCCTACAAAGACAAGGTTGCCATAGAACCATGAGTCCTCATCCAAAATCTCCCAAGGTCCTCCAATCTGGTTTGGAACACGATTGCCAAGATGAAACTCTCAAGGGATGAGGCATGGCACAACCAATCATAATGAATACAAACTCAAAAGCCAATACACCAGGTCTAAGATGCCTAATACATGGCCTTGTTACCACTCAAACTAGCAAGGGTCCTAGAAGGGGATCCTTGGAGGGCTACTACCAAATTAAGGGCAACAATGGAGCAATAGCCCACTGTCACCTCGACTATGGATCCCTACTCTTTATGGATTTTCACCAATGGGAGGAGACTTGTTATAATAAGGATCACGAAATTGAATGGATCAATGATGGGATGAAAGGTGATCCTAAAAGCCTATTCACAAGAGAGGCTCAGATATATGGCTTGCTTGCTTTGAAATCAAGATAAAAGGCTCTCTAGGAAGGGCTTAGAGGAATTCTTTGTGCTAGGTTTTGAGTATATGAATTGTTAAGAAGATTCTTAGCTCCTAAAATCCTCGTGGAAAGTTGGCTTCCAAGTGGTCTTTGTGAAATTGGCTTCAATAAGTTGCGGGACCACACAGGACCAAGTGGACTCAAGGTTAGGTCAAGAGAGTAGGGTGAGCAACCGATGATGTGCTTGACCTAATGAAGGAGGACAAGGGGATCAAGGAAGGAATTTTCAATGAAAGGTAATGCAATGATCCCAGTAAGGTTTCTAGCCAAGGGAAACTTAGGGCAGGGAACGGTCCTCAAGCTAGGGCTTCCAATATCTTGAGATCCCATCATCATATTTGCTTAAAATTTGGAGGGTCTCTAAAGAAAACTCCAATGCAGTTGTGGACCAAAAATCAAAGTGTTTGGATGGCTAGATTGTGAGATAATTGATGCCCTAGGTGACCTATGTAGGCTATGCCTAGAGAGAAAGAGAGAAGGTGAGAAAAATAAGCTTGAAAGTGATCACCTATGGAGGAACAATGCCTAATCCTTTGGGGAGATTTGGAGTGAAGAGTAATTATGACTATGGATATGGAATTTGGAGTGAAGAGTAATTATGACTATGGATATGGAATTTTCTATGTCAAGGAGGCCTTAAAGACAACTTCACATAGCATTAGGGTAGCAACAAAAACAACTTCAAGAGCTTTATACTTTGTTTTACAAAATAGATGGCTTATCAAGATGAATTCCAGTAAAGAAGCATCTCTAGGAACATTCATTCATAATACATGGCCCATACATGAAGCATCACTATCTAGAAACCGAATTTCCACAACTTTGCATAAATGGATGCAATAAATTAGCCCTAGTATAGCGAAGTCCAAGCAACAATGTATGTGACAAAAATAGAAAGAAATAATAGCATTAAATTGCACTTACATGTATTAAGAGTATATCCAACCATCATGACTTTGCTAATCAACAAGTTCCAAGACAAGAGAAAATAATCCAAACATCAAAATTCATTCCATTCTCCAAAAAATCATTTTCCAAGAAGGATAGCGAAATTCTATAGAGAGATCCAAGTCCAATCTAAGTGATGATGCTAAAATGAATACACATCACTTGTATTTATACACTTCTAATGAGTTTGATTTAGCTAATTAGGCCTACATTAGTCCCTAGAATAAAATAATGTGCAAAATAACTAACTTTTGGTGACAAGCCCACCAAACTAGCTCATAAACTAAAGAATAAACTTCTCAAGAGGTCGAATGATCAATAATACATATTGTTGGGCCTTATAAGAGGCTTAGTGAAGTCCATAGGTACCTTGATGTGAAATACGACTCCCAAAATTAGTGGACAAGGGGTTGGCCCCTTGTTCTGCGAATAATAGACCTGTGGTGATCCCAATGGGTGTGAGGGCACACAAGTAACCTAATGGGTCTCAAAGTAGATCGAAGATCCCTGTAGACCAACTGCAAGGGCTCGGATGATGGTGTAAGTGATGCCACATCGTCATATGGGTCGTGGGTCATCTGCCAATTTCATGGTACAACTGTGGGGCCGGTTGGGCATGGTGAACCAGATGCATCTTCCTCGTGTGATAGGTTAATCTCTAGCAATCTCTGAGTGTCTTTGAGGATCCATGGAGTGCTGTCTACTGCTGTGGATGCCCATGGCTCTCTACACACACCCTACATGTGCCAATGTAGCTCTCTGGAGGGTCAGGACCTCGTATAGGGAGACAAAACCCAAAATGGAGACCATCTACAATCCTGCATAAGATCCAATGCGTCCCCTAGCCGTCCAATACAACAAGTCATTTAAAGAAATCGAGTTAAAGAGCGTACAAACCATGGACAACAGGTGGGCACCTCATAATTGCATACTCTTTTGTAGTGGGCTTTGGCATGTGCTAATGTCTCCAAGCTCCAAAGGGGGTTAACCGAGTACCCTATTAGGTGGTTTCTACTTTAGGGGATAGTATGTCCAAGGTACATCCTTCAAATGGTGGGGACACGTGATAAAGAGATGAATGGAAAGGGAATGAAAGGGGCAATCCTTAGCCACATGTCGGGGTACAAGGGTAGCTAATAAAGGGAAGCCCACACTTGGGTATATAATGTATAGGAGGGAGCGATCGTGGTGCATTTGATACCCTGACCTTGATTTTCCCTCCCTTCTTTATATGCCTTTTGCCTTTTATGATTTTTCTTTGATTAACTGCTTGATTCTCAAAGGATAAGAGCATGATGTGTAAGGTATAACACTGGATACCCTTTTTAAGGTAGGGTGGTTCATTGGCCACCAGGGGTTGGGACAATCATTGATTCCTGAATGATATAGGAAGCTCATCTAGGGCCTATAGGAACCAGGGTGATGGCCATGGGGATGGAGTATATCTCATGCATTTGATTTTTCCCACGTGCTAAATGTGTTTGTCTCGACCATCTTTTGCATTTTGTGGTACATTTTCCTGTTGAATGTAGCCAATTATGCTTTTACTTTTATTTTAAGCTACATCAACCTCTGAGGCATCGTTTTAGGCCCGACCCAAGGTGTGGGCAAGGGGAAAGGGAGGCTCACCCTATGTGGACCCAGTGGAGGGATGCAGACCAAGGTGGGAGAAATGATGAATGTGGTTGTAATAAATGAAAAGGGAGTAATGCATGTGGATGAGGGAGTGGGACCACCCAACCAACATTGGGGTTTCCCATTTAGTGCCACCCTAAAACCCAATTGTCAGTAAAGGAGATCCCATGGGACTAAGATCCAAGGGTAACATCCAAAAGTGGTCTAGGGGACAGAAGCACAGACCTAACTCACTCTTTCCGCCGAATCACCCCATAAATCCATGCCCAAAAGTGTCCATGATAAGCAAACTACAATACTCAATTACCAAATGACAAGGCATAACTTTAGGTTCAAGAGGCCCACCTTCAAATATATGATCATGATAGATGGGTGAAGGACCACATGGTTGGCTTAGGTGGCGGAGAAATGGCACAATGAGCTAGTTGGTGGCTGCAAGGGGCTGCTAGCTACTCGCTGAGGACCATCTTGGAGAAAATTTTCTCCTAGGGATATCACCCACAAAATGGTGGGTAACATCTGGCTCCAACTTGGACGTGATTTCTCGAAAAGTGGGCAAAGCTACTCGATTGGGAGGTTAGGAGAACACCAACAATCTCTTGGTTATCGTAGACTTGTTACTTGCACATATCAAAGACTAAACTCACGGGGCAACGTGTTTCTATGGTGTCTTATGATCACCCATGCTTGGTGTTAGGCTGTAAAAATCAAGCAAGAAAATATATGCAATTTTAATCTAAATGCAACTAATCTATTATGAGAAATATCATACGATATTAGTTCTAATGTGAAAATCAACATGCAATGCATCCTACTCTAACATGCATAATATAGAATATCAAGTGCTAGGTATAATCATAGATCCAATCCAACCAACATATTAATTGATCAATACAAGAATTCATGCTTCCATGATTATTTATGCAATGGACCCAACAATACAAATGGGAAGAATGATATGAGGGGTTACGAGGGCAGGAGGTGGGAAAAAAGGAGGCCCATATGATATAGAAAGTAACCCTAGAAGAAGAGAAAGACATCAACCGAGAAGATGGAATTTGATGCTCTAACCATAAGATAGAAATGTCAATGATCAAGTACATGAATCTTTGATTAAGAGCCATCTCAGGCATATCACCCTCTAGGTAAGAAGGATTGAATGTCTCAAACTCAATTAGGATGATATTATTTTGGTCATTGGGAAAACCAGAAGTGGACTGATCGTTGTATTTGGGGAAAAACCACGATTCCTGGTTCTTCATAGGGAAAAGCAACTCTTCATCAAAACCAGGGGAACAAACTTCATCACAAACATCTATTTCCAAGGTGGGGGCATAACAAGGGGATGAATGCTCAAACATGAAGAAAAATCCTTTGTTGAGGGTATGGCTAAAGGAAGCATTTTCCTCAATCTCTTTTGTATTAGAATCATCAGAATTACCCATAATTTTGGAAGACCCTTCTTTGATTGGATCATCTTGGAACATAAAGAAGAGGCCCTTCCAATCATTAGGAGGGGCTTCATAAGGGGCCAATATTGTCATTCCGAAGGGGTAGAGCATCATCTTCTTCCTTGGGCTCATTTTTATGTATTTGGGATAGCATGGGGTCTTCATTTGTACAATCATACCCAATTCCCCAATCAACAACCCAAAAATCACTCATAGATTCTTCATTCGTTTGGTAATTGTGTTTTCCCTCAGAATCATCCCGTTCTTCATTATATATTTGATGTTGGGTAAGTTGCGATTCATTTTCTTCTTTGCTAGGTAGGGACAACTTTTCTTCCTTCATTCTTTGTCGAAGAATGCTTTCTAAGGTCTTTACTGCATAATTTTGACAGTATGCTTGAAGGAGGTCATCGGTAGGGCTCTTGTTATATTCACATTTCATGTTATGGAGCCTTTCCGATTGCTCGCAATAGTGGGAGAAAATATCTTTGGAGTTATATGTAGCCATCAACTGCTTGCAGGACTCTTCATATTCCATCATCTTATCTTGCAACACCTGAAGGTTCTCAGGATCTAGATCCTCTTCATCACCCTTGGAGGACATGTCTTTCGATTCATGACTTTATTTTTTGGCACAATCCTCCTGGTATGCATCAATCACTTGATCTTGATGATTTAGAGAAGGATTGAGATACGCTTCCTCAAGCATAAAACCATATTCAATAACTTCCTCCTCTCGAAGGGCCACATCCAACATTTGGCATACGTCTTCATGAGATTGGAAACCCGACCCTTCATGCAAGAAGTGCATGACCAACATTGGGAGAGAAGGGATGCTTTTAGGTGCATGTCTCAAGCCAATCGGTATTGGGGGCAATGGATCAGACAAATAATTCCATTTGGTCACAAGGTTGAGTTATATTTTGCTTTGAAAGATACCTCATGAACCTTACAATGTGATTGGCTCTGGAATGTGGATCCCCATCGAACATTGGCAATTCCTAATGCATTTTGATGAGGGATACTGCAGGATCCCTATCACTTTTATGGCAGGAATATATGTGGTCAACATTTTGTTGGGTTCTTAATGACATGGGAGTCGCCAGGGTGAATGAAATTGCCTTTACAAATGCTTGCTTCATCCGACAAGCATTGGCTTTAGAGATCAATGAAGAACTAGTTCTTCATTCTTCCAACGGAGTCACCAAGAATGATATATCAATATTGTTGTATGGAGAACAAGACACATGTCTCGTGTCCCCGACAACGACACTAGAAATGTTACCACTCAAACTAGCAGGGGTCCTAGAAGGGGATCCTTGGAGGGCTACTACTAGATTAAAGGAAACAATGGAGCAATAGCCCACTGTCACCTCGACTATGGCTCCCTATTCTTTATGGAATTTCATTGATGGGAGGAGACTCGTTATAATAAGGATCATGGAATTGAATGGATCAATGATAGGATGAGAGGTGATTGTAAAAGCCTATTCACAAGAGAGGCTCAGATATATGGCTTGCTTACTTTGAAAGCAAGATGAAAGTCTCTCTATGAAGGGCTTAAGGGAATTCTAGGAGCTAGGGTTTGAGTATATGACTTGGCAGGAAGATTCTTAGGTCCTAAAATCCTTGTGGAATCTTGGCTTCCAATTGGTCTTTGTGAAATTGGCTTCAATAAGTTGTGGGACCACATGAGACCAAGTAGACCCGAGGTTAGGTCAAGGGAATGGGGTTGAGCAACCAATGATGTGTTGGACTTAATCAGGGAGGAGGAGGGGATCAAGCCCTCTGGAGGGTCAGGACCCCGTATAGGGAGACCAAACCCAAAATGGAGACCATCTGCAATTCTGCATAAGATCCAATGCTCCTCTAGCGTTAGAGTACAACAAGTCATTTAAAGAAATCGAGTTAGAGAGCTTATAAACCATGGACAACAAGTGGGAACTTCATAATGGGATGTCGTTCCAAGTGGGCTTTGGCATGTGCTAATCTCTCCAAGCTCCAAAGGGGGTTAACCAAGTACCCTATTAGGTGGTTTCTACCTTTAGAGGGGATAGTATGTCCAAGGTCCATCCTTCAAATGTTGGTGGCACGTGATAAAGAGATGAATGGAAAGGGAATGAAAGGAGCAATCCTGGGCCACATGTCGGGGTACAAGGGTAGCTAATAAAGGGAAGCCCACACTTGGGTATATAAGGTATAGAAGGGAGCAATCGTGGTGCATGAGATACCTTGACCTTGATTTTTCCATCCTTCTTTATATGCCTTTTTCCTTTTATGCTTTTCTTTGATTAACTGCTCAGGGCTCAAAGGATAAGAGCATGATGTGTAAGGTATAACAATGATACCCCTTTTAAGGTAGGGCGGTTCATTGTCCACGAAGGGTTGGGATAAGCATGGGTTCCTAAATGATATAAGAGGCTCATCTAGGGCCTATAGGAACCAGGGCGATGGCCATGGGGTGGGGTAGAGCTCATGCATTGGCTTTTGCCCACGTGCTAAATGTGTTTGTCCCGACCATCTTTTGCATTTTGTGGTACATTTCCTTGTTGAATGTATCGAATTATGTTTTTTCTTTTCTTTTCAGCTGCATCAACCTCTTGGGTATTGTTTCAAGTCCGACCCAAAGTGTGGGCAAGAGGAAAGGGAGGCTCACCCTATGTGGACCCAGTGGAGGGATGCAGACCCAGGTGGGAGAAATGATGAATGGGGTTGTAATGAACGAAAAGGGAGTAATGTATGTGGATGAGGGAGCAGGACCACGCAACCAACATCGGGGTTTCCCATGTAGTACCACCCTAAAACCCAAAGGTCAGTAAAGGAGATCCCACGAGACTAAGATCCAAGGGTAGCATCCAAAAGAGGTCTAGGAGACAGAAGCACAAACCTAGCCCACTCTTTTGGCCAAATCTCCCCATTAATCCATGCCCAGAAGTGTCCATGATAAGCAAACTACAATACTTGATTACCAAATGACAAGGCATACCTTTAGGTTTGGGAGGCCCACATTCAAACATACGATCATGACAAATCGGTGAGGGACCACATGGCTGGCTCAGGTGGTGGAGAAATGGCACAAGGAGCTAGTTGGTGGCTGGTGGCTGCCGGCTGAGGACCATCTTGGAGAAAACTTTCTCCTAGGTATATCACCCATAAAATGGTGGGTAACAAGCCTCACATGGTTTTTTACAAGGTTTTGACTTGTGACGTTGGGCTTATAATCGTGGTGAATGATCTGCTTGAAAAGTCTATGTACCCCCACTGATAGAGGGGTAATAGGCCATATAAAACAAAAGCATGCAGTTGCCAGAAATATTTTGTTAAATTTAGATAACCATGGTGTTCTAGGCTTGATGCAATTTTACTTCAATCTTTCTTAGGCTCAATACAAAATAGCAATCACATAAACATGAAAGTAAAACGCTGATAGAACACAATAATAGATCAATAGAAGACAAGCCAAATATAGATCAGATTTACAATTCCTTTTGTCCAACAAAGATATGAGATATTGTTGCGTTACGACAGTCAATAGGATGTTTCAGCCAGCAAAGTCTTTCTCAGTCAGCCAATCCTCCAAGTGTCACATCCACAGCCCTCAAAGACAGCTCATCACAAGTCAACACCGGTCAACCCAAAGTCAATGCAGAAAAGTAAACTCAAGATAGCAACATAAAGTCAACGCTGTAGATTAGGGCTTCGGTCAAACTTCTCTGGTTTCCTCGATTTTAGTGCCCAGCAATACGGCCTCTCAAAATTGGAATTTTGGCAGAGATTTGAGGTCAAACGACCAAGGGTTGACCACGGTCAACACTACAACAAAAAGCCCTAAACAGATCCATAGAAAACAGCAGCTCGGCTACACACATGTGAGGGGAAAAAGGCCTTCAAGGGCTATCAAACCAATCAGATTACAATGAGAGAATGTGTGATGAGTTGATGAGAAAATGACCTCCAAGTCTCTCCAATTTATATCCATTAGTGAGGGTGTGTGACACATCTATTAGGCGTGTGAGCCTACATTACAAATTTGGTCGAGCTTGCACATGTGGAAAATAAATTTAAAATAAATGCTCTGCTCATCCAAAGAAGATGTTCTTTAGATCAATCTTGCACCTCTTTGAAAGAGGAATCCAACAAAAATATGACCATCGTCATATGAGTAGTACAACATGGAGTTTGGACCTAGTTGCCCAAAATTAACACTCCTTCTCAACTAGGGAGAACTCCATCTGTCCACAAGTGCCATCCATCAATACCATCATGTACTTTCACCAAATATAGTGCGTCATCTTGCCATAACATGCTTTGCTGGCTCTCGTTCTCAGATAGAACGAAAGGTGAGTCACATAGACATCACACTCAGTTGACCCGAAGTCAGCTTAGAGGTTAAAACCTCTTTTGGACTAAAAAAAAAGAGTCTCATACTAACCCGAAGTTAGTTTACTGACCCGAAGTTAGTTTTAGAGGATAAAACCTCAATAGACTCAAAAAGGGTCACATACTAACCCGAAGTTAGTTTACTGACCTGAAGTCAGTTTAGAGGATAAAACCTCAATAGACTCAAAAGTGTCACATACTAACCCGAAGTTAGTTTATTGACCCGAAGTCAGTTTAGAGGTAAGAACCTCATCATACTTGATCCCAAATCAAGGTGTTGGACACGTGCCATCCTAGACATAGAGAGGTATGGCAATCTCTGATGCGTCCATCGGTCTTGTTATTGGTCTCTATCCACATTTCCAACCTCATTGGCCAAATGAGTGGTATTTCCCATGAGTCCCAAACTTCATGGGTAGGATGCGTGCAGGGCATAGATCAAAGAGAGGTTAACTAACTCAATATCATAACGGTGGGGCAGAAGCAATCCCTTGTATGTGCTTATAGCTCCAAGAAACTATTCCCAAGTCCCCTGGAGCTCCCAAAGCTCATAGTCCAACTCAATCAGGACCCTCAGAATAGGGTCTTTCCCAGGGGTTGCGTGAGAATATCTGCGACCTGCTCATGAGTTCCTATATGATTGAGCCTTACGGTGCCTTGCTGTACCATGTCCCAGACATAGTGGTACTTGATATCAATATGCTTGGATCGATCGTGGAACACGAGATTCTCAAAAAGATGAATCCTACTCTAGTTATCACAAGGGATAACGGTGGTATCTAGCACATGCCCAAACAACTCACTGAAGAGCTTTCGCAACCAAATAGCTTCACAACAGGCAATACTCGCTGTAATGTATTCGTCCTCACTGGTGCTCAAAGCCACCGACTTCTGCTTCTTGCTCATCCAAGATATCGAAGTAGAACCCAAGGTGAAGCAACATCCAGATGTTCTCTTGCGATCCACCACACCGCTAGCCCATTTGACATCAGTGTATCCATGAAGTCTCAAACTCTGAGGAGTGTATCTTAGCCCATGGTTGATTGTGCCCCGAAGATATCTCAACAGATTCTTGGTACCAATCCAGTGAATGTGATTAGGATCAACCATATGTTGACTCAAAGTGTTCATTGCAAAACATACTTCCAGATGAGAGTTCACTAGGAACATCAAGGCCCCCACGAGTTGTCAATACTCAGTAGGATTTGCTAGCACGGGCCCAACAACGTTTCCACACAACTTTTGAAGTTGAGTTCCATGGGTGTCGACACAGACTTACAGTCCACCATACCAAATCTCTCCAACAGCGTCACGACATATTTTCCTTGAGAAAGGAAAATCTCGCTTGGCCTTTGCCAGACCTCCAAGCCTAGGAAGTAGTGCATCAGCCCTAGGTCTTTCATCTCAAACTCGGAAGCTAGCTCCCTCTTACACTGATGAATGAGAGGGTCAACACCTGTCAGGAAGAGATCGTCCACATAGAGAACCAAAATGACAGGCCTTTCTCTATCAACCTTAAAATAAAGGTTCGAATCAACATTACTTCGAGTGTAGCCTAACTTCATCAAGTAGCTATCTATCCTCTCATACCAAGCCCTGGGGGCTTGCTTCAACCCATAGAGGGCTTTCTTCAACCTGCATACATGGGTGTCTCTATCTCGGAATTCCAACCCCAGAGGTTGGTCCACATACACCTCTTCCTTTATAGATCCATGCAGAAAAGTGGTCTTCACATCCATCTGATGTAGACTCCATCTTTGCGTTGCAGCAAGGGCAATAATAGATCGGATGGTGGTATAGCGGGTCATAGGTGCAAATATATCATCATCATATGTGCCTTCTTTCTGAGAGAAGCCTCGGGCAACAAATCTTGCCTTGTACTTTTCAACACTTCCATCAGATCCATGCTTGATCTTATATAGCCATTTCGAGGTGACAACAGATTTGTCCTCTGGTCTCGGGACCATTTCCCAGAAATCATTTTTCATAATGAACTCATATTCTTCATGCATAACATCCTTCCAAACGTGATGTTTTTACGACTTCTTCAAATGATCCAGGCCCAGATTGTACTCATGGCTGCTAAATACCCTTGGTATCTCTACGACTTCTTGCTTTCATGGAATGTCCCCCTTGGGGCAATATGTCTCTCGGCATCTGTGAGAGTATCCCTGAGCCATGAGGTTCTTCTCTTATTTGAAGGAGGTGGATCAATGGAATCTATAGGTCCTTCGACATCGGGCATCAGGTCATCCTTCGACTCTTCCTTCTTCCCTACTTCTTCATCTTCTTTGTCTTCCTTGGAGCTATTAAGATTTCTCACTTTCTTGAGGGCAACATCTTCATCAAAGGTGACATTGTGGCATATCTCCACTTCTCTTTGACCAGGAACATAGATTCTACATGCCTTCGAAGTTTCATTGTAGTCCACAAACTTTCCTTTCTTTCCAGAAGCATCCAACTTGCTTCTCTTTTCTTTCGGCACTTGAAAGAAAACAGGACAACCAAAATCTCTAAAATGAGAAACGTCGGGTTTCTTACTAGAGAAGACTTCTTCGGGAGTTTTGGAGTCCAGAGCAGAATGCGGGCATCTATTTTGAACGTACACAGCAATGTTCGCAGCTTCTTCCCATAGAAACTTTGGAAGACCTTGGTCACATAGCATGGCGTGGGCAGCGTCCACAATAGTCCTGTTCTTTCATCCAACAACACCATTTTTCTTAGGAGTGTATACAATTGTGGTCTCCCTCTTAATGCCAGCTTCTCTACAAGTGTTTTCGAATTCATTTTTAAATTCGGGCATCCCTGTCATCATCTTCCTTGTTGAAGGTGTGTAAACCTCTGGTGCCATAATTCTATTTGAAGAGTTGTATCACATGACATAGCCCCCAATGGACTTCCTCCAACGTGGTAGAGCGTATCAACTCTCAAAACCAACAGAAAGAGTTTCCTTGAAGTTCTTCCAGATAAGTACCTTTCCATCAACGAAGGCCACCTTGAACCCTTTGTCTTCCATTGCCAAAAGGGACACAAGGTTCTTCTTCAAATCAGGTACGTACAACACATCTTGTAATCAAAGGACTTGGCCTTGAGATAGGTGGAGGGCCACAGTCCCTGCCCCTTTCACGAGATAGGTGGCATTATCGTCAAGGATAATTTCCAGATTAGTATCCCTCTCAACCAAATCAGTGAGGGCATCTTTATAACCAGTGAGGTGCCTTGGGCACCACTATCAATCAACCAAACATCTAGGGTGTCAGGTGGAGATGCAGCAGAGAGGGCAAATACAAGAATAAATTCATTTCTCTTATTATCAACAACATTAGACTCATCGTACCTGGAATTTCTTGACTTCTAGAAAGGTTGCTCATTTCCACTATATGATCAGAGGGAGCCTTCTTTTTTCCTTTGAACTTGTTGTTCCTGCCATTCCCTCTTGAGTTGTTGTTGTCATCATCCCTGGGAGAGTCCCTTCTATTAGGGCACTTTCTTGCATAGTGACTAGTCTTGTTACAAGTGTAACATCTTCCCTTCCTTCCTTTAGGCCCCGCTCTACCATGGTTTTGATTTCTCGAGCCACCATGGTTCTTCTTCTTTGCATGAGCGACGAAGGCAGTAGGGTCACTTCCATTTCCATTAAAGGCATACTCCATCATTCTTGTTTCCTCTTGAGTGCATCTCGTCAATATTTCATCAAAATCATGAATCACATTATTATTAAGAATAGTGGTATTGAATACATACCAATCACGGGGGAGACCTCCAAGTGCAATAAGAACCATCTCTTGATCAGATATTGCTTCCCCAATAGCTAGGAGGTTATTCCTGATTTCAATGAGCCTCATAAAATAGGATTGAATAGATTCATCCTTGCCCTTCTTGATATTCTTCAATTGATTCTTGAAGAAAAGGATTTGATTAGCATTGCTAGCCTTGAACATGCTCAGCAACTTATCATAAATCTCCTTAGATGTGTTTGTTAATTTTGGACAACTAGCTCCAAACTCCATATTGTACTACTCAGATGATGATGCCAATATTTTTATTGGATTCCTCTTTCGGAGAGGTGCAAGATCTATCTAAAGATCATCTTGATCGGATGAGCAGAACATGTATTTTGAATTTATTCCACATGTGCAAGGTCAGCCAGATTTATCCCACATGCATAAGGTGTGTCACACACCCCCACAAATGGCTATATATTGGAGAGACTTGGAGTTCATTTCAACATACACATTTTGGAGGCATTCTCTTCTCTCATGGATGGTGCTGCGATTAGGGCTTCTCATGGTGTAGTGTTAGGGATTCTTGGTGCAGCATTTTGATGAGCCGTTCTGGGGTTATGTGATACATTGGGTTGGCTGACCATATGGAGACTTTGCTGGTTGAAGCATCCTGCTGACCGCCGTCATGAGACCATTCTTCATCTCTGTTTTTGGCTTGTCTTCCATTGATCTATTGGTATGTTCTATCTGCATCTTACTTTCCTATGATTGCTATTTTAGCCCTAGAAGTTTAAAGTAAATTTGCATCTAGCATAGAACATCTTCAGAAATTTACATGGTATCAAAGCTAAGGAGAATACAAAGCGCATCTTGTGTTGAGAGCAATCACCAATCTAAGAGCATCCATTTGTGCAACTCCCACACTAAAGAAAGACTTGTTGGAGAGGAAAAATTCTTTGCCCTAGCCGCAGCAAAGATAGACAAAGGCAGCAAGGGAGATAAGGACTGTTTTCAAGGCCAATAAGGTGATCGAGCTACTAGAAGAAGGCCAAGTGACCTTGCTGGGAAGGCTGAGTTAGGAGACCTCTATTTCAGGTATGTTGGGGCTTATTGTATGGGCTGGAAACTCTGTTTGGAGGGTGCCGTAAGCTACAACAAGGCTATGTGGTAGGCTGCAGGCCATACCATCAAGTGATAGCATGGGTAGTTTTGGGGCTGTTTTGTGCCCTAACCTTCAGCGTGGAGGGAGAAGGCTCACACTAGGAGAGGCCGCATATGTTCTATGGAGATTACAAGGTTGTAAAGCCTA
This sequence comes from Pinus albicaulis, assembly GCA_034641835.2. Taxonomy (NCBI): domain Eukaryota; kingdom Viridiplantae; phylum Streptophyta; class Pinopsida; order Pinales; family Pinaceae; genus Pinus; species Pinus albicaulis. The sequence continues at coordinate 819,828,118 of CM076573.1, read as the reverse complement.
AATATCAGTCCATCCTAAGCTGCAATCTCTGCAAGGTTTGGGGTTAATCTCATGGTTTTGCTGCTATATGTCAGGATTGGCGTATGCCCTAACCAGACCTTAAATCTTCTAAGAATTGAACTATTTTTTGTTCACACATTTGTTGATCCAGGATTCAGCCTCTTTAGGAGACTGAATTGCAGGCGCTTTTTCTATCGTTGACTTCTAGCTAAGGTAGAATATAGATTCTCTGAAGGCTTCAGCAAGTTGCTGAGCTAGGCTGCAGTCCATAGCTAGCAACTTGAGGCTATGTTTCTAATCTGTCCGAGGACACCAGAGAGGCAGACTTGCAGTAGTTTTTTTTTTGAGCCGTTTGGTCACATATCTTGTGTCTATGTTGCCGTGGACCAGGATGAGCAGGGGTTTTGGCTTTGTCAATTTCGCCAACATGAAGGATGCACAGAGGGCTATTAATAAGCTCCACGGCAAATGAATGAGCCCAAGTTTCAGGGTAACTGCGAATGGTTTTCAGGTTCTAGATTTGATATGAACATATGAATAGTTTGTTGGTGGCTAGTTTATGGATGATGGCAAGGTTACGTTGGAAGAAGATCTGTAGCAGCATGTGGTTGAGTTTACGTTGATGAGAATCCTAGCATCTTTGGAAGAGTCAAGGGATGCTGTTGAGAAATTCGAACTTTAAAACCTGTCCAACAGTCTCCAGCAAGCAGGTCGAGTCCTCCTTTTTATCATAGGTCCGAGAGACCTTTTTCCATCAAGTTTTTAACCCATTCAGTTTTTAGTACTGCTTTCCTTTTTCGGTCTGTGCCATCAAGTATTTTTTTTATATTTTTACAGTCTTCCCATTCCGTTTGCATATTCAATTAATATAATCAGTGAATGGTAAAGAAGCCTTAGAGCAGCAATACGTTTTTTCATAAATTTGGCCCCTTATCTTAAGCATGAATAAGCTGCAGATCTCTCCTGTAAAGGGCAATGCATTGGAAAGATATACTACATGGGTTGATATTTACTGCAACCTACTGTCATTAAAATGGTGCCACAGTTAGGGCATTTGTGGCTAAGTTGTTGCAAGATTATTCATCTCGCGATGTTGTTTGCCTAGTTTTGAACAAATTTGAGAACAGTGAAAGATTCATTGGAGGAGTACTCCAGTCCCAATCTGAGAGGGGACCATGATGAAAATGAAGCTATGCAACAGATGAACTTGCATACAACATGTCTGAATGCAAGGCATTTGCTATGGCCTATAGAAAGAATGACTGAGTTGAGAAGTTGCAGACAGCGCAGTGGAAGAATGGAGTGATCAATCTCCACCTACTTAGAACCCTTAGAAATGATGCACGACGTAACATAGTCCCAGGTCTTCCTAGACTTGTCCTTAGTTTCTCTAGTTCTATGTGACGTTGGAGCAGCATAATCATTATGTAAAGGCAGTCTTGTTGAGTTGATATTTGAGCATTAAGTACAGTGCTTTGAAAATCTATTGTAAGAAGGCAGATGTATTGAAGTTAAAGTGTGCAAGGATTTTGAAGAAGAGCAGCTGGGTGTGCTGCAACACTAATCTCTGAATAAAGACTTGACCACAACCCTGTATTTTTCAAAGCAGAAATGGAGTGCCATTTAAGGGAGGAGGATCTTGTGGAGGTGAAACCGCAGTCTTCTAGATAGCTGTTGGAGCATTTAGGGCTGTAAATCTGTGGGTGTCCTAACCTGATCAGTGTCATGTGGCAGAATATATATGACCATGAAGTTTGATATCTTCAGTACTGTATGGCAGTATGACAATAATGAAGATGATAGTATTATGGCAACGTTGTAATCAGTGATATGACAGTATACATATGTATGGCAGCATATGGCTATGATACTTGTATGGCTATAATTATATAAAATAAGCCTTGACAATGGGTGAGTAGGTATCAGGCCTATGATTACAAAACCCTTTTTGAAACGAGGAAGTTGGTATCTGGGATGGCCGAATTCTAAAATAATCATGAAAGCATATGTCAGGGTTGTGCAAGTGTCACAAAGACATCTGATGTCTTGCAAATTGACACATTTTGATTTATCTGATATGCTTGGGAGGATGTTCATATTTCATGACTTGTATGGATGACTTCTCTCGCAAGGCTCAGATATATTTCTTGAAGAAGAAGATCAAGATTTTGAGGACTGATAATGGCACCAAATGTGAGTCATATGAGTTTAATGACTTTTGCAGAGGAGCTAGCATTAAGAGGGAGACCTCAATCGTATATGCTCCTGAGCAAATGGCGTTGCTGGAAGAAAGAAGAGAAGACCCTCATGGCTCAGGGGCACTCTCGAAGGTGCCGAGAGACATATGGCCCTAAAGGGGGACATTCCAGGAAAGCAAGAAGCCGAATAGATACCAAGGGTATCTAGTAGCCATGAGTACAATCGTACAATCTGAGCCTGTATCATTTGAAGAAGTCGTAAAGCATCAAGTATGGAAGGATGCTATGCACGAAGAGTATATTATGAAGAATGATGTCTGGGATGCGGTCTTGAGACCGAAGGACAAATATGCTGTCACCTCATGGCTCTATAAGATCAAGCATGGAGCTGATGGGAGTGCTGAAAAGTACAGGGCAAGATCTGTTTGCCCGAGGCTTCTCTCAGAAGGAAGGCATAAATTATGATAATATATTTGCATCTGTGATCTATTATTGCCCTTGCTGCCATGCAAGGATGGAGTCTCCATCAGATGGATGTGAAGACCGCTTTTTCTGCATGGTTCGACAAAGGAAGAGGTGTATGTGGAGCAACCTCTGGGGTTCAAAGTCCAGGATAAAGACTCTCATATATGCAGGTTGAAGAAAGCCCTCTATGGGTTGAAGCAAGCACCAGGGCTTGGTACGAGAGGATAGATAGCTACTTGATGAAGCTGGGCTTCACTCGAAATAATGCTAATCCGAAACTTTACTTCAAGGTTGATAGAGAAAAGCCTCTAATTCTGGTTCTCTATGTGGACGATCTCTTCTTGACAGGTGTTGACCCTCTCATTCATCAATGTAAGGGGGAGCTAGCTTTTGAGTTTGAGATAAAAGACCTAGGACTGATGCATTACTTCCTAGGCTTGGAGGTCTGGCAAAGACCTAGCGAGATTTTCCTTTCTCAAGGAAAACATATTGTGAAGCTGCTGGAGAGATTTGGTATGGTGGACTGTAAGTCCGTGTCGACACCGGTGGAACTCAACTTTAAGAAGTTGAGTGGAAACGCTGCTGGGCCCGTGCTGGCAAATCCTATCGAGTATCGACAACTCGTAGGGGCCCTGATGTTCTTAGTGAACATCCGTTCGGACGTATGTTTTGCAGTGAACACTTTGAGTCAACACATGGTTGATCCTCAAAAATTCACTGGGTTGGTGCCAAGAAACTCTTGAGATATCTCTGGGGCACGATAGACCATGGGCTTAGATACACTGTTGGGAGTTTGAGACTCTGTGGATATACCGATGCCGATTGGGCTGGTAGTGTGGTAAATGATGGATCACAAGAGCACATCTGGATGCTACTTCACACTTGGGTCTGCTTCGAGCAGGAAGCAAAAGTCGGTGGCTCTGAGCACTGCTAAGACTGAATACATTGCAACGTGTATGGCCTATTGTGAAGCTACTTGGTTGCGAAAGCTCTTCAGTGACTTGTTCGGGCATGTGCTAGATACCACCATTATCCTTTGTGATAACCAGAGGGGGATTCATTTGTCAGAGAATCCCATGTTCTACGATTGATCCAAGCATATTGATATCTGATACCATTTTATCTAGGATATGGTACAGCGAGGCGCCGTAAGGCTCGATTATATAGGAACTGATGAGCAGGTCGTGGATATTCTCACAAAGCCCTTGGGGAAGGTCAAGTTCCTAACCTTCCGTGAGAATCTTGGAATTGTGGAACCACCCTATGTTGAGGGTCCCGTTGGACAATGAGCTCTGAGAGCTCTAGGGGGCTTTGGGGATAGCTTCTTGGAGCTATAATCAATCACAGGGCTAGACTTGCTGAACCTTGTTGGTGTGCTTTCGCCCCACCGTGAAGACATTGAGTTGGTTCACCTCTCTTTGATTTGTGCCTCGTATGTATCCTACCCATGGAGTCCTAGAATCATGGGAAGTACCTCTCATCTTGGCCAATGAGGTGGGAAATGTGGATATAGACCAATAGCAAGACCGATGGACGCATCGAAGATTGCCGTACTCTCTATGTCTAGGATGGCATGTGTCCAACCGCTTGATCTGGGATCAAGTCTAGTGAGGTTTCAGACCTCCAATTGACTTCATGTCAGTTAAACTAACTTTGAGTTAGTATGAGACTCCTTTGAGTCCTATAGAGGTTTCAGACCTCTGAGCTGGTTTTGTTAGCCGGGAGTGATGTCTTTGTGACTCACCTTTTGTTCTGAAATAAAGAACCAGCAAAGCAAGTTATGGCGGGATGACGCACGATGTTTGGATGGCACTAGTGGATGGAGTTCTCCCTAGTTGAGAGGGAGTGTTAATTTTGGACAACTAGGTCCAAACTCCATATTGTACTGCTCAGATGACGATGCCAATATTTTTATTGGATTCCTCTTTTGGAGAGGTGCAAGATCGATCTAAAGATCATCTTGATCAGATGAGCAGAACATGTATTTTGAATTTATTCCATGTGCAAGGTCGGCTAGATTTATCCCACATGCATAAGAGATGTGTCACACACCCCCACAGATGACTATATTGGAGAGACTTGGAGTTCATTTCAACACACACATATTGTAGGCATTCTCTTCTCTCATGGATGGTGTAGTGTTAGGGCTTCTTGGTGCAGCGTTTTGATGAGCCGTCTTGGGGTTATGTGACACATTGGGTTGGCTGACCTTATGGAGACTTTGTTGGTTGAAGCATCCTGCTGACTGCTGTAACGCGACCATTTTTCATCTCTATTTTTAGCTTGTCTTCCATCGATCTATTGGTATGTTCTATCTGCATCTTACTTTCCTGTGATTGCTATTTGAGCCCTAGAAGTTTCAAGTAAATTTGCATCTAGCATAGAACATCTTCAGAAATTTACAGTGTTCAACTCAGAAATGTAAGCAACCAAGTGCTTATGAATAGAATCCCGGATAATTATCTTTGTTTTGATTTCCCCTTTTCTATACTTCGTCTTCGTGGCAGCAACTGCATTTGATGGAGGCTCTTGAATCTTCCCCTGCACATATTCCATGACATCTTGATCTTTTGGCACGAAATCCAAGAATATCTTCCATGCATGATAATCAAACTTACCAGTCAATTTATCATCAGCCTTGAAACCCTTGTAGGTTGAGGAGGCCATTTGTCCTTGATATGATTCCTTCCTTTAGTGATTGTTTCTAACACTAGCTTGGACTCTGTCTTCACCTCAACTCTTATTCCATGTTAAATTTAGATAACCATGGTGTTCTATGCTTGATGCAATTTTACTTCAATCTTTCTTAGGCCCGATACAAAATAGCAATCACATAAACATGAAAGTAAAATGCAGATAGAACACAATAATAGATCAATAGAAGACAAGCCAAATATAGATCAGATTTACAATTCCTTTTGTCCAGCAAAGATATGAGATATTGTTGTGTTACGTCAGTCAACAGGATGCTTCAGCCAACAAAGTCTTTCTCAGTCAGCCAATCCTCCAAGTGTCACACCCATAGCCCTCAAAGACTGCCCATCACAAGTCAACGCTAGGCAACCCAAAGTCAACGTAGGACAACAACAGAAAGTCAATGCTGCAGATTAGGGCTTCGGTCAAACTTCTATGATTTCCTCGATTTTAGTGCCCAGCAGTACGACCTCTCAAAATTGGAATTTTGGCAGAGATTTGGGGTCAAACGACCAAGGGTTGACCATGATCAATGCTGGTCAACGCTGCAGCAAAAAGCCCTAAACAGATCCGCAGAAAACAACAGCTTGGCTCCACACGTGTGAGGGGAAAAAGGCCTCCAAGGGATATCGAACCAATCAGATCACAATGAGAGAATTTGTGATGAATTTATGATAAAATGACCTCAAAGTCTCTCCAATTTATATCCATCAATGAGGGTGTGTGACACATCTATTAGGCATGTGAGCCTACATTATAAATTTGGCTGACCTTGCACATGTGGAAAATAAATTCAAAATAAATGTTCTGCTCATCCAAACAAGATGATCTTTAGATCAATCTTGCACCTCTTCGAAAGAGGAATCCAACAAAAATATGACCATCGTCATATGAGCAGTACAACATGGAGTTCGGACCTAGTTGCTCAAAATTAACATATTTGTATCTGTCAAGTTGGGGGTCTAAAAACAGTTCATCAAACCAAAAAAATCATCAGTTGAAGTTGCGAGGATTAACAATCAACATATTTGCATTTAAGATAGAATGACTATGTAGCTTACTAGCCTTAAACCTCTGAAATATGTAAGTTGGTGCTTCTAAGCATATCCCAAGCTGAATATTTGTGGAGAGCAGGCTGAAACTGCTTTGCTTCCTAAAATGCTGCATGTTCAGATAGCATTTTGAAGTATGCCATATTGAATCTAGGTGTTTTAGAACCCTTCCCAGACATAAAAGTATAGGACATGCATCACTGCATAGTAATGATGGTTTGGATTCGCTCAGTCAAATGTGTCAATATTTTGTGTGTTAAACCTCTAAAGGTGTGAGAGAAGATAGAAATTGAAAGGAACGAAGATATGATGATCTTGTAATTCTCTGATCTAAAGAGATAAGGTGAAGGAAAAGGAGCAATGTAATATTCTTGATGTTTTGAAAGAGCTTTGATTGAATCTATAAGATTTAAATATCTCTGTTTTTAACCATTGATTGGAAAACTTCCGACCTTCCAACATCAATAATATAAATGAAAATCTAATTTGGTGCACTTTTGCTGAAGATAATTCATAATTTTTATGTATTGCCTTTCTACATTTAGTTTCTTTTTTTCAGATATAATTTCTACTTATTTTCTTCTTGGTATTTTGATCGACTTTTCAAACCTTATTTTACTGATAACCCTTTTCCATGTTGTGTAGAGGAAGTGCGATCTGAAGCATCCACCCGGAGATGAAATATATCGCAATGGAACCCTCTCCATGTTTGAGGTGTGTATTCATGTTCCTTCAATTCAGATCTTGTATTCAAGCTAATTTTTATTAGTTCCAAGCTCTTTATGCAAAATGCAGCAAGGCTTCGGTTTATATTCTTTCTTTATTTGATGCATAGACTTAATGATAACCAATTGGCTTCTTATGACTTAGGACACAGCTTAATTTTCTAGTAATATTTGTGGAACAGTTATCATTTCTTATTTTGTTTCGCATAGTGAGCTTGACAAGCTGTTTTTATTGACAGGTTGATGGAAAGAAGAACAAGATATATGGGCAGAACCTCTGCTATCTGGCAAAGTTATTCCTAGATCACAAGACACTTTATTATGATGTTGATTTGTTCCTTTTTTACGTTCTTTGTGAATGCGATGATCGTGGATGCCATATTGTGGGATACTTTTCAAAGGTAAGCACAAGAATTTGCAATTGGTCAAGCTAGTGTGTGTATATTTCAGTTTATGCTTTGGGAATTTCCTTTCAAGCTTGGGCCTTGAGCTTCTTTGAATGAATGGTTCTAAGTACTTTTGGGAAAAGGAATTCTTTGTTTGCAATTCACAGTTACTATTTTAGGATAGATACCTTATAATGGTCATATTTAGTACTATATCTTAACGTAGGAAATTAATCTCAGCAGTATTTTATAAAGTTAATTTAGAATGTAATAAAGTTAAGCTACAATCAGTTTAAAATCAATTAATTTGTACATTAGTGGTTAGGTGTTTGAGGGGATTGACAAGGCTATGCAATGTTTCTCAGACCAGATCTTCCTATTCTTCCAGATCCCCCAACCAGTCATCTTTCAGGAGCTTCTTGCCTATGGCTTCAGATGCTAGGAGAGTTAGCATCAGTAGGTGTTGATTACCCACTAGTCAAGACATCCCTCACTAGAGATTTTGTGTTTTTGGTCTTTGGTATACTGGCAACTTGCATGTGTCTATCTTAACGCTTCGCTTTTCTTCTCCATGATCTTAGAATTTAGATCTTATTTGGCATTAGATTAGATCTGATTTTACTGTGATTTTCTAGGGAGGTGCGGTTCTGTTCCAACTTTGTATTCCACATCAATGTTGCACGAAGTGGGGACGAAGCGGGTGTGTTTTTTGGAAGTGAAGCATCATTTTTCCAAAAATCCTCGGAAGTGAAGTGTCCCAGAAGTGTCTAGTATATATATATATATCATTGCATTTATAAAAGAAAACATCTTGAATGCCAAATTAGTTGTAGAATATATTAAGGCATGCATATTGTACCCAAATCAAGATAGAAATGGCATCCATAGTACATTAATGATTATTTATTCAAGCACAATCAAGATTCTTCTCCTCTTGTCTAGCCTTTGCCTCTACCTCAATTCTCTAGGGATATTAGTCAACATTGCCCATTTTTTATCAAGCTGCCTAATCCAGGCCTTAAAATATGGTAGAAAAAACTTAACATGCTTGATCAATGATTTTGACTTGAGTGAAGGGTACATTTTTCCTAAGACCATGACAAAAGAGTTCAACAATCAACACCACCAACACTTGGGTACATATAGGGCTTGGTGCTCTTGATTAAATGGCAATCACATAGCCTCATACATGACATAATCTAATGAAATGCCACAATCCCATTGAAATGTTAAGTTTGCTGAATTTTGAATGGGATATGAAATTCTATTTTCTCCATCTGAAGTCCGATGAGGTTGGAACCATTCTCAAACATCCTAAGTCATTTCATGGTAATGGTGAAAATTTATGGAGAATATTACTTTACTTTAAAAATTAAACATTATCGCAAGGGAGCATTGAGGAAGCGTCTAGGGAACACCTTGGGAGTGTTCGGGAAGCATGGTTCCTCACATAGCAGTCCCAAAGTTCCAAATAAAAATAAAGTGACCTGCAGCAGCAGAACCGTGTTGGGGGGGTGGGGAGGGGGTGCAGGTAGGGAATGTTCTGGAACTATGCCGGAACCGCAGTTCGGGCCTGTGGAACTGCGAATGCAAACAACATGGTTCCGAAAGTCCAAGAAGTGTGGTTTTTCCGCAGAACTGCGCCTGCAGTTTGTCCACAGTTCCACATCGGACGTGGTTCCATGTTCTGGTCCAGAGGGGGAGGGGACAGTTCCTGCAACACTTTTCCACACTGTTGTACTTAGCAGTCACAATAACCTATTTGTGGTCATTTGCTGGACATAAACAAAGGTGTATCATACCTTATGATTAGTGAACAATATTGATTGTCTCCTATATGCACATGTGCATCTGCAATTGTGTATCCGTAATTCTGATATGTTATCAGAGCTCCGGCACCAAGGAGGATGCATATGGGAGACATGGGGAAGGACAAATTGGATCTGAGCAATTGTGAGTAGGCATAGTACCAACTGAGATTGAGCCACATGTTGGACAGATCTTCCGTGGAGGTGAAGTCACATGGTGGAGATGTCTGCACGAATGGGAGATAAGTAACTACTTTATTAAAAGTAGGGTATTAATAAATTGAATATGTTCAAAAAGAAGGAATCATCAATTTATTTTTAATTGAGTAGAGAAATTGTCTGATGTGAATGTCAAAGGGAAGACTGATGACGTGCATCCTGATTCCTGAGGTGCTTGTGTGTCTGAATGGCATATGAATCAAGATGTGCAAACACATAAATGTTTTCTGAAAAATTCCAGTTTGTAGGGAAAATTTGACACACATTTAGAGGCAGATAGGGCATGAAATTGAGACAAGTAAAACCGCAGAAAAAATTCTCACATTTCAAGGCATGATATGAAATTTTTGCAGAAGAAAACAGCATGAAATTTGAGGCAGTGAATTTCTAGGGACAAAATACAAGGCAGCAAAATTCTGTGTACAGATTTCTATAAAATTATTTAAGACTGTGGCAGCAGGTTTTTAAAGACAGACAAATGCAATACATATGCTTTTTCAAGGAAGAGTTGGGATGGAAAAGTGATGGAAAGATATTTGAGGAATATTTTGGTTGATGTAGGTGTGCAACATTGTGCACTAACTTCCAGAAACCTGTATACAGCACGATGATGCCTACAGCAGCAGGAATGCAACCCAAGGCAGGCTTCAATAACTATTTGAATTGCTGTAGTATTCAAAATTCTAAACAGATATCCGGTTGTTGTGGGCTAAGTCACCTCGTTCCTGTTCGTGTTTGAGTTCGGCGACCTTGAAATTCGAATAAAGTTCGACACCTAAAATTTTGCTGATAAAATTTGGCATAAAATTCGACATATAAAATTTGAATATAAAAACAGATTTAGCCACAGTTCTTCACAAATAAATTATGTAGACTACCCCATAAAAAGCAAAAAATCACCATTAACTTTCACTAAATAGTAAATACATACAGACAATTGCAAATTATTCTGCTGGTGATACATCACAATGGAATTATATCCCGATTAACATAACTATACATTAACAAAAATTAATTGTTGTTTAGTTAGTGAATTCTGTTAACCGAACAGGACAGAAATTCATTATTCATCCTGATGTTTCAACCCTCTCTATGGGTTGGTTGAGAGAAACATTACTTGAAGAAGATTCATTATCATTCCCATTAGAAAAGTTTGTCAATTGTATCAGAAACCTTCTTTCTTATTTTTTCAATGATTCCAAATTCCCCAGTGGCCCAGTGGCCTAGTCATCCAACTTCCTGGTGGCTTGGCTATTCAACTCCCAAAGGCCTGATTATCTCACCGGTTGGCTGTGAAGTGAGCTAGTGTGACTGAGTGAGGTAGATTTTCCCGTGGCACCAAGTTTTAGCCTCAAATTCATTAGGGGTATGAAACTTACCATTTTAATTTTTTTTAATTATAAACGATGGAAAAATGCTGAACCACAAGACCTTGAAGCGAATTTCAATGAATTTTTAGCGAATTTCATCGAATTTGTTCGTGTTTGTCATAAAGTTCGTGTTCATGTTCGGCATAAATTTCGGTGAACAAAATCAAATTTGTTCGAATTGTTTTGAGGTTTGGCGAATTTTGAATTCAAAGAATTAAATTCACTGAACCCGGTGACTTAGGTTGTGGGTTCTTGGATGGCAGATAAATGTTTGCAAAAGGCCAGACGGTTGGCAAGACAATGTTGGCACTGGGTTTGTGCTGAATTGGGTTGGTATAGAGGCAGGTACAATGGATAGTGGTTGAGAGGGGACCATGCTGTATGGAGGTAATTGTATTTTTGTTTGATTGAGATTGGTCGTTATTCATCAAAATTTTGTTGCTTGGAATCTTTATCTATTAGAAGAAAATGGCAAGCCTATCAAATATAATGTTGGGTTGTTCAACATTTGGACTTTGAAAGCAATGAATGATTGCTATATTTCAGTAGATGCTTAATAGGAGTAGTCTTAGGCATAGAGGAGAGAGATCAAGTAGATGAGACATATGTTGAATATGATGTGAAGAACAAAGAAGCAGTGATGGCTGATCAGATTGCCTGTTATAGATGACATGCTTCCAGAATTGCGAGATGCACAAGATGTGAAGTCGTTGTTGAAGAGAGTGAAAGTGGGGCATAAAACTTCAGGCAGAGGTAGGGCCTTCTGCCTCAAAAGTTTACTTTTCTTTACGAATATGGAAAGGGTGATTCAGTTTCAAAACACTTATTGGAACCGAACGACATCCAAGACTAGTTGCAAGCCATTTGGAGATATGTAAATTAGAAGATTTAGTAGTGATATGTCATGTTCCTTTTTCTGGTTTTTCTTATGGCATGGTCAGGATGGACTTCTAGGGTTGGAGGCAACTAGATCACAAGAGCAGGTTACCTCCATCAGTGGGGGGCTTTATGGGGTTTTGAGGAGTTTCTATGGGATTTGAGGGCATTCGCTTGGCATATGTGAAAATTATACTGTAGTATCATGGTTTACTTTTCCTACTTGATTAAATTATACAAGTTATCTTCAAAAATAATATTAAGAAAATACCGAAGTAAACACAACTAAGAGCCTCTACACATGCAGATCATTTACTGGATTATGCTCATTCAAACAAAGTGACACACTAATTTTTGGACATAAGTCCTCGGAAAAACCCAAAGCAGGAAAACCGGTGCAACAAATATGAGGGTTTATTATTATTAAGTAGATTCTGAGTACAACAAATCTGGGCACCAAATCTGGTTCACCTGACAGAGAAAAAGTAGATCTGCAGCTAACCTGCTGTTTTGAGACCAAAATTCTGACCAATCCACACCCTCAAATGGGATTTACAAGACTCAGCCTAGATTTGGCCCTAGAAACCCCAACGCTGCCCCTGAAGCCCCAACGTCAGCCCTGCTAGGCTCTGCGTGCCTCTGCGCTGCTCAGAGAGGGCCATAACTCCAGAGTGGGTGAAGCAGTCCTTATGTTGCCTCTGGAGGTCTCTACGTAACGCTGAAGCCCTCTGAAGCTGCAGCGCTGCCCCTTCCTGGGCTTGCGTAGCGGCTGAAGCCTTTGCGCTGCGCAACTGCTGCGTAGCTGCTGCTGCTGCCCTTGCTCCTTTGTGCTGTCCCTAAAAGCTGCTCCTCTGCCTCTTGCTGACTCTTGGCTCCGGGATCAAATCATCCCCTCAACAAATACTACCCCTTGCTGCAGAAAACTCCTCTGGAAATTCTTAGCAAACCTTGCCCTAGAATTCCAGATCAGTGTCTCAGCTTTGCATCTGTGTGTGTGTCTCCAACTGACCCTCATGGCATTATCTTATATTTTTTCGTTGAACACATCAACGACCGAGATTAAAACACTCATCAACGGCTGAGATTAAAAGAATGCTTGATGTGTGTCATTTAGAACATTTAAGCACATGTGTTAATTAATTCACTTTAATTATTTATTTTTCCTAAGTTTAGACTTAGGAAATACATTAAAATAATTAATTATTTGAATAACTTGAACACCAGCTGAAATTTCTCCAAATGCTTTCTGGGTTTTGGAGTGGATGTGTTTCTTAGCCCCTACACAAAGTTTCAAGGCTAGAGCACACCCGATGCTACCCCAACTACACAAAATCTCAACACTTCCTCTTAGCACAGGGTGTGCTCTAGCAATACATCCACACCATGTATCACAAGATCTTGGAATTGGTTTCTGTGTTGCTGATGCTTGGCCTGTTGCCTTCCATCCACTACACTGCTGCTTTCTGTACTGCTGCCCATGTCACTGCCACATTTGTACTGCAGCTCCCTCTCAAATTGCTGCATCATGCTAGCCATAACATTGCCACTGCTAACTGCTGCACTGCAACTCAGTTGCCGAGAAGTAAGCAACTGAAGGACTCCTGCCCAATCTTTGACAAACAAGTCAGGCTGCATTGCATCACTGAAGCTCCCTTGGCTGCTGATTTACGCTATCCTCTTGAAGCCACTTCACTATGTGAGCACTGCCTCTCTGTGCTACTGAAGTCCCATTAGTCTCTGCACCTCTACCTCTGCATTACGCTGCTCCTTCAACTCTTCAGCACTCCCCTCTGCTTCACTGTGACCTTTTGCAACCATCTCTCGACTCATCCCACTACCGTCTTAAGGCTCCCGTAGCTCGTATGTGATCTAAGAGTAGAGCTGACTCAAGGATCCCACCACTATGATCTGTAGCTGCTCTACAGATCCATGTCACCCCAGCTCTTCTCTCGAGGCACATGAGCACTCATGGCTGCATCATCATCAGAGTCATCATCCTTTGCTGCTGCAGCCTTGGAATCAGAAGATCCTTTGTCCTTCTTCTTAGGACAAGTGTTGGTGAAGTATCCAAGTTCGCCACAGTTAAAGCACTGGACCTTGGATAGGTCCCTCTTCTTCTTCCTTTGTTGCTTCCTTTCCTTTGATGCAAGCGCTGCATCGTCCTCCTCTTCTTTCTTCACTCTGGCTGATCTGCTTACACTGCTTTGCCTCTTTGTGATTCTCCTGATTTCCTCCTGACGGAGGATTGCTCACATGTCTGCCCATGATGGTAATGCTGCCCTGCCCAAAATGCTTTGGACAAATGTTTCCCTTTCTTCTGAGACTGCATTTAGGGCAGTCCTCACTAGAAGCCCCTCATCCAGATTTGCACCCATGGAAATCAGTTGATCCCGAATAGTTTAAAGTCTGAAGAAGAATGGATCTATCTCCTCACCCTTCATCATCTGGAACAACCGCATATGATTCTCCAGAAGCATTCTTCTTTGAATCGAGCCTCCCTGATACATTGTGTCGAATGCTACCGACATCTCATTTGCCGTTTTCTTTCTGGAAATATGAGGCACGATGTGGTCTTTGACTTCGTCCATGATCAAACACTTAGTTCGCGCTTGATTTTCTTCGTACTTCTTTAGAGGATCTACATCGGTTCACACAACTAGAACTTTCTCTACATGATCTTTGAGACCATACTCATCCAAAACTGACAGGATTCTGGCCCTCCAAATAACAAATTTGGACATGCCGTCCAAACTATCCTGATCTCTCAGTTCATATCATGCCATCTGCTCAGATCGGTCAGAACAGATACTTCTCTCCCTCTTTTGTTGCAATACTCAACAGAAAATGCTGGATATGGGTTTCTTGGTGATTAGAAACCCTCTATAGTAGCTTCTCCCTTTGACAACTGATTTCCCTCCTGGAAATATTCAACCAAACACAATCAGAAAGTACTCTCCAATCACCCTCCTGATCGAATCTCAGATCTGTTTGGCTCAGATCTGCTGATTGCCTGTCTTCCTCCCGCTCTTTGTTGACTTAACTAGGCACAATTCTGCACCGACAGAATCCCCACCACGCCAACACTGCTGAAGATCTGAAGCACTACTCCTGGATCTTGGCAAGACTTCTCTACAACAGGTTGAATGACTGGACTACATCTCACTGACTAGCCCAACATAGCCTCAACGCTGCTTAGAAGTGGACTGCGTAACGCCAAACTGGGTGACGCAGTTGTTATGCTGGCATGGGAAGGCTTTGCGTAAGCCTGATGGCCTTCTTTAGTTACAGTGCTGCCCTTTCCTGGGTCTGCGTCCTCCTGCTGCCAAGCTGCCCCTTTCGGATCTCTGCTGCTTTTGCGGTTGTCCTGCAGAAAAAATATTCTTCAGCTGATTTGCTGGAGATTCTGCTTGATTTGCTATCACTCTGATACCATGTGAAGATTATATTGTAGTATCATGGTTTACTTCTCCTACTTGATTAAATTATACAAATTATCTTCAGAAATAATATTCAAAAAATACCGAAGTAAACACAACTAACAACTCACAAATGCAAATCATTTACTGAATATTACACTCATTCAAACAAAGTGACACATTGATTTTTGGACATAAGTCCCGGAAAAACCGAAAGTGAGAAAAGCGGTGCAACAAATATGGGGGTTAATTATTATTAAGTAGATTTTGAGTACAACAAATCTGGGCACCAAATCTGGTTTACCCAACAGAGAAAAAGTAGATTTGTAGCTAACTTGCTATTCTGAGACCAAAATTTTGACTGATCCACACCCTCAAACGGGATTTACAAGACTCAGCTCGAATCTGGCCCTAGAAACCCCAACGTTGCCCCTGAAGCCCCAACGTCAACCCTGCTAGGCTCTACGTACCTTTGCGCTGCTCAGAGAGGGACTGCGTAACCCTAGAGTGGGTGGCGCAGTCCTTACGCTGCCTCTGGAGGCCTCTACGTAACTCTGAAGCCCTATGAAGCTGCAGCGCTATGCCTTCCTGGGCCTGCATAGCAGCTGAAGCCTCTCTGCTGCGCAGCAGCTGTTGCTGCCCTTGCTCCTTTGCGCTGTCCCTGAAAGCTGCTCCTCTGTCTCTTTCTAACTCTTGGCTCCGGGATTAGATCGTCCCCTCAACCAATACTACCCGTCGCTGCAGAAAACTCCTCCTTCTGCTAAGCTGCCCCTTCCGGATCTCTGCTGCTGTCCTGTAGAAAAAATATTCTTCAGCTGGATCTGCTATTGCTCTGATACCATGTGAAAATTCTACTGTAGTATGATGGTTTACTTCTCCTACTTGATTACATTATACAAGTTATCTTTCAGAAATAATATTCAGAAAATACCGAAGTGAACACAACTAACAACCTACACATGCAGATCATTTACTAAATATTACACTCATTCAAACAAAGTGACACTGTTTTTTGGACATAAGTCCCCGGAAAAACCGAAAGTGGGAAAATCGGTGCAACAAATATGAGGGTTTATTATTATTAAGTAGATTTTGAGTGCAACAAATATGGGCACCAAATTTGGTTCACCCGACAGAGAAAAAGTAGATCTGCAGCTAACCTATTGTTTTGAGACCAAAATTTTGACTGATCCACACCCTCAAACGGGATTTACAAGACTCAGCCCGGATTTGGACCTAGAAACCCCAACGTTTCCCCTGAAGCCCCAATGTCAGCCCTACTAGGCTCTGCGCTGCTCAGAGAGGGACTGCGTAACCCTAGAGTGGGTGATGCAGTCCTTACGCTGCCTTTGGAGGCCTCTGTGCAACTATGAAGCCCTCTCAAGCTATAACGTTGCCCCTTCCTGGGCCTGCGTAGCACCTGCGTAGCGGCTGAAGCCTCTACGCTGCGCAGCTGTTGCTGCTGCCCTTGGTCCTCTGCGCTATCCTTGAAAACTGCTCCTCTGCCTCTTGCTGACTCTTGGCTTCGGGATTAGATCATCCCCTCAACCAATACTACCGCTTGCTGCAGAAAACTCCTCCAGAAATTCTTAGCAAACCCTGCCCTAGAATTCCAAATCAGTCTCTCAGCTCTGCATATGTGTGTGTGTCTCCAATTGACCCTCAAGCCTTTCTCTTATACTTTTTCGTTGAACACATCAATGACCGAGATTAAAACACTCATCAACGATTGAGATTAAAACACTGCTTGATCCGCGCCATTTAGAACATTTCAGCACATGTGTTAATTAATTCACTTTAATTATTTAATTTTCCTTAGTTTAGACTTAGGAAATATATTAAAATAATTAATTATTTGAATAAGTTGAACACCAGCTGAAATTTCTCCAAACCCTCTCTGGGTTTTGGAGTGGATGTATTTCTTAGCCCCTCTACAAAGCTTCAGGGCTAGAGCACACTCGATGCTACCCCAACTACACAAAATCTCAACATCATACTCCATCATCCACATAGCTCGTCTTTTGTTTCGTCACATTCCAACAACTTGCGAAAAACATAGTTTTATGGAGCCTAACTCAATTAATTACGCTTAAGGTGGCATTCCGAGAGCAATACTTGATGGAACATCTTAGTGTAATAGTTCGTTGGAATCAAAACGAGAAGATCTACATGATGACATGGCGGGAAGTGACTTTCATTGACCTGAGGAGGGATGGTGGTTGATTTACCATTTTCCCGAATTAAAAAGGTATTTTAATTAAAATAAAGAGAGAAAAAGTACTAAGTGATTAAAATAATAATAAAATATGGTTTCTAGAAGGGTGCATCAGATCTATAAAAGAGGAGGAAACTATTTGAAGACATCTTGGAGTGGAGTATTTGTTTCTTGTGGAGAGGGTTGGAGAACTGGGAGTTCTCGGCTTCAACAGTAGCCCCAGGATAGAAACCCTCGGGTGATTCAGTGAGAGTGGTGGAGTACCCAACCCTCTCCTTGGTGAATTCATCCATAATTCATAGGAAAGCTTAGCAATTGCAATTCAATTCAGTTATGGAGACCAGTGCAGTATTGGATCAGTTTCTTGAGGATGACTTTCCATCTCAGCTATATTGATTGTATTAGCATGTAAACCCCAGTTTGTTTATTATAATAAAAGCTAAGATTATTCCTGCTCATCTTGTTATTTTGGAATACTCTATTTGCTACATTTTTACATGGAAATATTCTGTCAAGTAAATGGAAATTTTGTATGGTGGATTTGTTGAGTTAAATTGCGAGAATTTGTAAAATTTCCTGTTTGGGATATTACAGTTGTATCAAAGCTGTGCATCTTGCCAACCTAGAGGGTTTCAATTTCAATTGCAGATTGTTTGAGGGTTTATTTTGAAGGTGCCAAATTCTATTTGCTAGAGTCATCATTTTAATGCAGATTATATAATTTGTTGGGGAAACTAGAGATCAAGTTCTTGCAAAAGAAAGAAAGTTGCCGAGAAAAATTTCAGGTCATGCTACTCCGAGGTATGGCCAGATTTTAATTAATGTTTGACAAATTGGCTCTAGCATTAAGGATGTTATAGAAGCAGTATCTTATTGTCACATGTATAATAATCATCTGACAATTTGAAGCCGTCGAAGATTTCTAAAAAATGTCAAACTATTACTAATTTTTTTAAAGGGCTGAATATTAATTTAAGAAGACCAAAATTTGGAAAAAGGGTTGACTATTATACAAATTTTCAGAGGTCGTTTTAAAAATCAAACTCCAGCTAAGGTCAAATTTAAGGAAGCAGGAGGGGCTGAGCATTTAAACCAAGTTTCCTCTTAAAGGGCCAAGAGTTAGATTATATTCTTTTATTGGTTGAAATGTTTATACTTTTGAAGGCCAAATAATATTGCGTGGCCAAATCATTTAAAAGGAGTTGAAGAAGACAAATAAAAGCCGAGATCTCATATGTTTAGAAACTGAATCTACATAGGCCTTGTTCATCTCCAGATTGAGGGTTTAAGTTCCACGAAAATTCCCAGAGAATTAGAGGTTGATTTGCAGGCCGAGATTTGGGGATGGATGGGTTTCTTTTAATGAAGCCGTGAATACTCCAATTCATGGGTAGGTTGATATTTATATCACCAGGCGTGATTTTCGTTGTCTAGAATTTCGACGTGTCTGTTAGCAGTTGGCAAGCTTAGATTCATCAAAATTGATTTTTTGTCTCTCAACTCCTAATCAAGGAGCTGAGTTAAGTAGTTTGCACTTTTTAGAGACACTAATGGGCCAAAGTATTGTCTATAGTGCTAAATTTATCTGATTTGTACGCTCAACCAAATTCCAAGCCAATCATTCCAGGTTTGAGACACTAAAGAAGGGACGAATATTATATTTTTTGATTGTTTGGAGCAATATTTATAACCAACCAACAAGGACCAATTTCAATCTCAAAGGGGGCCAAACCAGTTCGTCAAATTCCTCATCGATTTCCAGTGCAACAAAGGAACACTGATCTTTGTCCCTTAGAGGATTGAATTACTGGTGCTATCTCACTACTATAATTTTAGTGGATTGAACTTCCTTATCATTCATTTCTATCTTTAACAGTGGAAGGGATCGATTTATTGTAATTACTGTCAGAATTTTGGCTGAAATATTTTGCATTACAATTGATTTAATGCTGGAAATGATTAGTTTTTCCAGAACTAAGGTTGTGGGTTATCGCAATGTGTTGGATGTCTGTGATATGCATTTTTGAGTCAAGCATCAAGTAGAGGTTCCTCCACAAGCTGCATAACCTGAAGAAAAAATGTTATTTAGAGGAGACAACGATTATTCTTCTCAGAGTTGAAGGGGACAAGCAAGAAAGGTTAGAAGGCCAACTACCAACAACACCATATTTGCACCACTAATCAGGTTCTATTTCCTTGAATGCGTTGTACTTTTCAAGCCGATATTAATGCTAGTTTTTGTAGCACTAGATGGTGTTATAGTCTCATACTTTGTGGAGAGACTAAAATACATGAGTTCTCCAAAACCTAGAAATTGTTTTTGGAAATTCCACCTCGAGACAACTCAATTAAATTAATTGATCGATAATTAAAAATACCTAAGTCTAACTTAGGGAAATCGATTAATTAATAGTAGTTAATTGAAAAATGTGAGCATTCTCTAGAAACTCACATAGATTGACTTAGAGACGATCTCAATGATCGATTAAGTGTTAATCTTGGCCATTGAAGTCTCAGTTGGAGATTATAAGAAGAGGTCTCTCTCTCTCTCTCTCTCTCTCTCTCTCTATATATATATATATATATATATAGTGCAAATACTCATTAATCAAGGTAGTTTGATTTTCCTGTAGCAGATGATTCAACTGTGAGATCGCACTAGTGATCAAGTAGTAGGTGGCAGAGGGGCAAAGTAGCAAATTTACGGAGGAGTTTCCAGTTCCAGAAGAGTTAGGAGAGGAGGCCGAGTTTATTCTCTAAGGGTCTGCGCAGGGCGTCAAGAGGGGCAGTTTGATTTAGCCAGCAGAGAGGTTGATTCAACTTCAAGTGTGTTTAGTCAATTTAATTGTCTTAAATTGCTATCATAAATTATCGACTGGAGTTGGTAATCTTGTGAAGTGCAAATGCACTATATATGCTAGAAGCCTTTCTTACTTAGTTTATTATGTGTTTGTCAAGGTTTGTTTTTAAAAGTGTTTTTATTTTGTATATCATTATTGAATTTCAACTAAATTCTAATTTAACTAAGTTTCAAAAGCTACAACAATCCCTTGAAGAAAAGTCTTAACTAATAAATAGTATCTAAAAATTCTGAGAGTCTAATATAAGAAAATCAAACTTTAAAAGAACTCTGATATTTTTATGTTTTTAGAAATGAAATATTGTGTAACTGACACTGAGCAAAGAAATGAGCAAAACACTTATTGTTCTGTCCAGAAATTACTATAAAACTAGAAAGCATTCTCAGCCTTGTATGAAAAAGTGAATCATTAAATCACTACTGCTTAGAAGGAACTTACTGAAATTGGAAATGAAATCTTTCTTCTTGGTTTCCCTCTTCGAAATGATTCCGAATTAGGAAATTTTCCCAAGTATCCCCTAAAATTTTAAGATGAATTCAATAAGAATTTTAATGAACCCATGATGATACATTGTGTTGTCTATAAACTGGATTTTCTTTTGAACGGTCCTTGACATTTTTCTCAAACTATGTAACAAAAATTATGGAAGATTTATTTCACCGCCTTCAAGAAAATTCATCAATAACCTAACATGATAAAATAACATGCATCCAAATCTTCCCTCACAGGTGATAAATTTTTGGATTATCAATTAGAAAATTCCTCCATTTTCCTTTAAGTGCTGTACTAGGGATTCCCTTTTTAAAGATGGCGGTATCCATACTTGGTATTTTTAGAAAGATTTTCCATTCTTCACCTTCGATTCCTCTGTTTTTGAACCACCTTTCTCTAGTTCTTGGCAATCTGGTGGCTTCAGCTGTGAAAGTCTGTGTTATTGCAAACTTAACATCTCTGATTTCAACCTCCATTCCATAGAAAGCTCTAGAAAATGACTTACTTACCTCCTTATGAAAACATTCAAAATTTTCCACGAAACTCAACCATTATTCTTTATGTAGCATATCTTTTATCTGTGGGTAACCTTCCATAAACTTTCTCCCTTCTGGTTCCGTCGTCACTACTACTCCCATGGCTTTGAGAAGCTTTACCTTAAGACTGCCTCTTTGACAGGGTAAACTGAGGGTTTCAATATGTGTAAAAGTGTGAGTGAATTATGCTTTAGAATGAATGAATGGAAGAGTGAATGAATGAATGAGGCTTCAAAATTATCGAGAGCATGAGTGAGATCAATAAGAACTGACTGTTAGAGTATGAGTTGGATGATTTGAACAACGAAATCAAGATTTGATGTTGGAGTAGTCGTGTAATTATGTCGGTTAAGTGGCAAAGTTTGAGATTTGATTTTGATTTGACATGATCAACTCTTATTAATAATGTTTTTGGATTGGTGGTATAAAATGATCATATAATTCATATGCCAATGTTTACATCCTTATTATTAAATAAAATTTTGCATTTGCATACCTTGAATTTGATGTTGCTAACCTTCAATTGTTTCTCTTTGTCTTGTCTTCAGGTGCTCTTCGGTGTATTCTTCAATTTCTTCAGTCAAAAAGGTGTTGTCATATATGAGCTGTAGAAATCCATCAGAGCTGTAGAATCTTAACAATTCTGTAGCTATATACTTTTTATTCTTTTGGAAAAAGGAAAAGGGATGCAAAGAAATTGAGATTTTAGAACAGGAATAAAGAAAATGTAAGGTGCCAAAAATTTTGGTTTTCACCTTAGATTTTCTGTATAAGTATGCCAATCAACGATTGGTTTTCATGCTTATAATAATAATAATAATAAAAATAAAAGAATATTTATAATAATAATAATAATAATAAAAATAAAAGAAGATTTATAAGTCGAAGAAGAAGAAGAATTCTTCTTAACCAACTTGATATCACAGTTGTCTTGAAATATCTTAACAAATTCCTCCTTTGTCAATGGCTTGTGATAGACCCTCAGTTGATGTCCATTTACAAGGAGAGAAACTTTTTCTTCTTCAATGGTTTTGATCTCTATTGCTCCATTATCAAAGACTCTTTCAATTTCATATGGTCCAAGCCAGTGAGTTTGAAAATTTCCTTGAAAATCCTTGAACTTTGAATCAAAGAGTAGTGCCCAATCTCTTGCTTGAAATGTTCTTTCTTAGATATATTTATCATGCCATCTGGATCATTGTTGTTGAACTAGGCTGGTCTTTTGAATTGCATCTTGTCTTATTTCTTCAAGCTCATTGAGTTGTTCCATTCTATGCCTTTGTGCTTCTGACAAGTCAAGTCCCAACTTAACTGCTGTCTTGAAAGTTTTTATTTGGAACTCTACTGGAAATAGGACTTGCTTCCCATAAATAAATTCGTAGGGAGTATGTCTTGTTGTGCTTCTCCATGTGGTGCTGTAGGCCCATAAAGCTTCTGGAAGATTTTATGCCCAATCCCTTCTATGCAAATGTACAGTGTTTGTAAGGATTGCTTCAATCACTTTATTAGTGGATTCTACTTGTACATTTGCCTGTGGATGATATGGAGTAGAATTCCTATGCTTGATTTTGTATTCTTCTACTATTTTCTGCACCATTCTGGATGTAAATTGAGTTCCTTGATTTGTCACAAGTTCCTTTGGGATACGAAAATGAGTAAAAATATCCTCAAAAAGAAATGAAACTACAACATTTTCAGTAGCAAAAGAAAGTGCTTTAGCTTCTACCCATTTAGTGACATAATCAGTGCACACAAGAATATACCTCTTTTGTCTTGATGGTGGATTTATTGGTCCGAGAAAATCCAGAGCCCATTTTTCAAAAGATTCAATAAGTACCTGAGGTTTTACAGACATTTCATCTGAAGGAACAAGTTTCTCCATTCTTTGACAACTATCAC
Organism: Pinus albicaulis; assembly: GCA_034641835.2. NCBI lineage: Eukaryota > Viridiplantae > Streptophyta > Pinopsida > Pinales > Pinaceae > Pinus > Pinus albicaulis. The sequence goes on along the minus strand of CM076573.1, from coordinate 819,804,906 downwards.
ATCTCTTAACATATTCCTTGACATCCTTAAAAAGGGAAGGCCAATAATATCCTAAGAGGACTTTGTAATCTGTTCTTTTGTCAACGAAGTGTCCTCCACATGGTTCATCATGACATGCTTTTAGTATCTCAGGTATTTCGTCTTCTCTTACACACCTTCGGATGATGAGATTTGGACATGTCTTGTACGATTCTTCATTTATCCATGAATAAGATGCACTCATTTGAATTATCTTCCTTTTTTCTCTAGGAAACAAATATGATGGTACCTTCCCTGTGGAAAAATAGTTAGCAATGTCTGCAAACTATGGAGATTTAGTAGATACCGCAAAAAGATATTCATCAGGAAAACTATTTTCTACTAATGTATCATTGTTATCATTTTGAAATATAGACAAAAAGTCAACAACTGTGTTTTATTTTCCAGGTTGATCTAAAATGGTGATATTGAATTTTTGCAATAATAATAACCATCTTGTGACTTTGCCATTAATGATTTATTTATTCATTAGATATCTAATTGCAGAATGATCTGTGTGAATGAAAGTTTAATAGCCAGTGATGTAATGTCTAAATTTGTTAATGGCATGGACAACAACTAAAAACTCCTTTTCAGTAACAACATAATTTAATTCTGCTGGAGTCAAATTTTTATTTGTATAGTAAATGGCATAAGGAGTCCAGTCTTTTTGTTCCAATACAACTCCCAAAGCTGTTTCTGAAGCATCAGTTGAAATATGGAAAGACAATTTTTAGTTTGGTCCTCTTAAGGTGGGTGCTTCAGAAATCTTTTCTTTCAAAGTTTCAAAGGCCTTTTGGCAATCAGAATTCCAACTGAATTCATAATATTTTGTAAGCAATTTGAAGAGTGGAGATCCAATCTTTGTAAAGTTTTCTATAAATCTTCTATAGTATCCAGTGAAACCAAGAAAAATCCTAACATCTCTTTGACAAGTTGGAACTGCTAATTTGGAAATAACTTCTACTTTAGAGGAGTCTACCTTAATTTCATTTCCTGAAATATGGTGTCCTAAAACAATCCCCTCAGTAAACCTCATAAAACATTTTTCATGACTTAATGAGAGATTTGCTTCTTTACATCTTTATGAGAACTTTTTCCAAATTTTCAAGGGATTCTTCAAAAGAATTTCCATAAACTGTAAAATCATCCATATACACTTCCACACAATCATGTATTAGATTAGAGAAAATACCCAATACTGCTCTTTGGAATGTTGCTGGTGCATTGTATAATCTAAAAGGAAGCATTTGGTAACCATAAGTTCCCCATGGATAGGTAAAAGTGCTTTTGTCTTGATCTTCTGGTGCTACCTGAATTTGGTTATATCCACTAAAACCATCCAAAAATGAAAAATATTTCTTGCCTGCTAATGTGTTTAAAACTTGATCTATGAAAGGGAGTGGAAAATGATCTTTCAATGTAGCCTTATTAAGCTACGTATAATCAATACATACTCTCCATTTTCCATCCTTTTTAGGGGCAATTACTAAAAGTGAAACCCACTGATTGTCTGATATTAGATAAATAAAATTTACATTCAACAGTTTTTGTAGTTCTTCCTTAACAATTTTCCTCAAGTTTGGATTCATTCTTCGTTGAGGTTGTCGGATTGATTTGGCATTTTCTTCAATTTATCTGTGATGCATGCAGGTTTTGGGATTGATTCATTTCATGTCAGTGTATTTCCATGCATATGCATAAGAGTATTTCTGTAATATTTCCATTAATTTCTTCTTTTGAAATTCTTCCAGATTTTTGTTTACATTTAAAGTTTTACCTGGAAATATTTCTATTGAAGAATTGCCAAATTCTTCCATAGAATATAAAGACATTTGTTAGGATGATAGATCTTCGATATTGCACTATTCTTGAAAATTTTGACTACTCTCACAGTGTGAAGATAATTCATTATTTTCTATTGAATTTAAAATTTGATCTTCTTCACTAATTTGTGAAATAGTGAAAATGGGTTATATATCATTATCATCATCCATCCATTCTTCATTTTCTACCTCTATTATTGTTTTTGCAGGTGGATATAATGTGAATTTCTTTGTTGAACTACCATCAGAGATAAACATATCACAAGATCTACCACTGATAAAAGCATCAGCTGTAGCTAACCAAGGTCTTCCTAAGATTAATGGATGTCCTCCTAAGCTATTCTTGGGTGTTAAGATCATAAAATCGATTGGATATTCCCAAGAATCTAAGGATACATAAATGTCTTCTAGCACACCATCAACTTTAATTACAGATCTATCTGCTAGTTGTAACAATGTTGGTGTATATTGGAGATTTGGAAGTCTTAGTTGATCCATAGTTTGTCTACTAATGATGTTTATGGCTGCTCCTAAGTCGATCAATGTGTTTGGGATTTCGATACCATTGATGTGTGTCTTCAAGATAGGACTTCCTAGATCCAAATATTTTTGTATTGTTGTTTTTCCCATCATGATGTCTACAATTTTTCCAACTAACTGTATTCTTTTTACTTTTTTTTTTTTCCCAGTTTCTTTATACTCAACTCCCTTATTGTCTTTGCAAGGATTGGACTTTCTTTGATAGCTTGTAGTAAAAGGATTTTTATGCAAACATTTTTCAGCTCATCTAACGTATCATAATGAAGCATCATGATTTGTTTTCCCACTCCTTTATCAATTTGTAATCTTTCAGGGAAAGGTGGTTTTGAGATGGATACTGAAGGTTGTTCTACAATCAGCGTTGAGTTTATTGAAGTATCATGTGTTTGTTTTTGAAGATTTTCTTTCTGATGGAGAGATGTCTCTTCTTCAGAATAGCTATTTGATCTGAATGTGATCGATTAAAGTGCTTAGGTAGTTTGATTAGTTTGTCCTTTAGATTGATTGTTAACTGAAGTAAGCTTTATGTGAAATATGACATAAACCAGCAGCAATAAATGAATTAAATAACAACAATAAACATAGAGAAGAAGATGTAAACAGTTGATGACGGAGTTCGTCCTTGGTGGACTACATCTCCGGGTCTGCTTGCAAGTGGGCGTCTGATTTTATTAGGATTGATCTTGAGGAATCTCTTTACATAGTGTTGACCACACTTTGTCAACGACCCCATAGTAGTACACCCCCATTTTTTTTTTTGGACTTATCATGTTCGAGGCTCACGTCATCTAGATTTCATCAACAGATGACAATTTTTATAAATGATGTAAACCCATTCTGCATGTTTATGATGTAAATGATCTAAGTAAGATCGTCAATGTATGTAACAACCTAGGTAAGCTTAGTATGATGTGATGATTTCTATCCTAGGAGATTTTTTGTCTCACTGATTTACTTGTGTTTTTCGACATAAGTTATCGGCAGAGTTTTCCCCTCCAGCCTCACCCCAAAGCTAGGGTGGATTTTGTCATCAGCATGCTAAGTGAGTCTTAGTGTTTTCTATCGAGTCCTTGTAAAATTAGTTTGGGAATAATCCTAGCTATTTGGCTTGGTTATTTTATTACAAGCTACTTGGTCTACTAGTTCATGTTTTGAGTCACAGAATTGGGTATCTATTTGAGGGTCTATACGAATGGGTATTTCCCCTTCATGTGTCTAAATGTATTTATCTTATGTAAAGAGGGTTGGAAAAAATAATTAAAATCCCCTTTCAGTGAATTAATTAAAATTTCTGGTCAAATTAATTAGAAAATCCTAAGCCAGAAATTTAATTAATTCTAGGTCCTAGGCGAGTTAAAATCCTTCAAAAGAAAAATTCGCTGGTCCTTAAAAAATGATTTTTTAAAGGCCCCAGGTCAAGAGAATATTGAGAATTTTAAGAAATTTTGGACCTTTGGGCCTAGGTGGTTAAGTCAAAGTAAAATTTTTGAGGTGATTAACTCAAAAATAATATTTTTGAGTTAATTAAAATGAATTAAAATGATAAATTCGTTTTTTCTCCAAATTTATAATTTCGACCGTCCAGATTAAAAGATGATCAAATCTTATCGACGGTCGAGATTATTTTAACGTGGATCAATCGAACTAGCCGTTGGAGATTTTGTCCTATAAATTAAGGGTCTTTGTCAGTCTTGAGTCATCTGATCTTAGGATGGTGCACTTGTTCTTAGAAGCTCTTGTAATTTCTTTTGATGAATAAAGCATAAAGACTTTGGGGTTACAAACTTTGGTGTGCCTTTTCCAAATCTATGTGGTGATTCATTTCTAAACTCTGCTACTTTGTTTGATATTTTTATGGTTGATGGCCTTTATGGATTAATCTGCATACAGGTATCTTGTGTAGTTTTCTGGGTTCATAAAATGACATTTTGATTTTTCTGAAGGATCTCATGTTATTTTCTTAAATCTCTATCAGTCTAAAGTTCGGATCTAAGTGTGCAGGGATTTTTTTTTTAAGATTTGAGCGTGTGGGGAAGTCTTCATTTGGACCAACCGACTCTAAGATTCGTAAATCTGAAAAAAACCCATTGTTTCTAATTCCCTGAATCTATCTTACAAATTTGTGTTTTTTTTACAGGGTCTCATAGGACTTGTGCCTCTCTTTAAAATTTCAAATTTCTAAAAATTGTGCTGAAATGGGTTCAAATCTAGCCATGAGGGCCTCAGATCTGTAAATTAGCTTGTAAATTTGTATTCTTATTAGGGCTGTAAGGGTTTAATAAATTTTTTTGGTGTATATATTTTTCAGGATCTGACTGGTTTTGTAGGTTGTAGGGTTTTCTCATAATTTTTTTTTAAAGATTTGAGCCAGATCTAACCCCCGAGGGCAAGATTTGGCCTCAGAATCGATTCTGTTGACAGAGTTGAATGTTATTTATTTAAGAGCATCTAAAATCCGAATTTTTGAGGGAAAGAATTTTAAGTTTGATGGGTGAAATTTAAATGTATTGGATTTTCTTCACAAATTCACTTTAGCTCCTACGCTGCTCCCATCATTCTGCAACGTTAAACCTCCTCTGTTGTCCTACCCTCCATCCCTTCGGTTCCTGTCATTTGCAGTCTCAATCCTCTGCATCCGCTGCCATCCGCAAAGCCTTATTCCCATTCTGTGTTTGCCCTCAACTACGCCATCTAAACAACGTCGTACGGACTTCCCTCTCCTTGATCTCTGCGTGTTGTTCTCCCTGCCGTCCAGCCTTTATTCCAATCCCTTTGCCGTCTTCTCCTTTCCTGTCTTACCCTTCTTCGCTGCCCGTCAACCTTCTTCCTCCATCTTCCACCTGGAGCTTACTCCTACGCTTCCATTCTTCTCCATCGTGCTCTCGAGCCTCCAAGTTTGCCATCGTCCAGCCTTCACTTATGCTATCGAACCCTTCGCGTCGCCCGACTTGCACACAAGTAAACCAATGCATGCTATGAAATTTAAATCCTTATGTTTATGCGTTTTAATTTTTTTTTGTTAGGTTTCGTTTCATTCATTTGATTAGATTTTAGATTTTTAATGTGTAATATTAGTTTTTTTTTTTTTTTTTGTATTTTAGTTCGACTTGATTTTAGATTTTGTTAACCTTTAGTTTTCATTTTAGTTTTGATTAACGTTAGTTCTAGGTTTATTTTTTTTAATTCGATTTTGTTGATTAATTTTGTTAGTGGTAGCTTTAGGTTTTAATATCGATTTTGTTATTTTAGTTTTAATTTTTTTTTTCATTTATTAACATTAGTTTAGTTTAGACGTTAGTTAGTTTTAAATTTTAGATTTTAATTTTGTTAGTTTTTAGTTTTAGAATTACATTTTTTAAAACTTTTAATTTAGTTTGACTTTAGTTTAGTTTTTAAATTTTGTTTGATTTAGATTTAGATTTTAATCCATAGTTTTATTTTTATTTCTTGTTTAAAAAATAATAAAATAATAAAAAAATAAAAAATAAAAAAATTCTAAAAATTCTAAATTTTCTAGTCAAAAGAGCTTAAATTTTTTATCTAAAGTTTGACTATAGGCATTTTAAATTTCTGGATTGGGTTATAATAGAATATCATAAATTCGGAAATATTGCAATGATCTGACATTTAATTTCGATGGTACCTTCATTATAATATTTTTTATCTCGAATTTAAATCGTTCGTTCAAAGTTTAATGCTTAGCTTTGGTTGATGATTTTTAAGTTATTTTTAATTGAGGTTTTAAGTTGCTTGGAATTGGCATATAATTGTTTAAAGTTCACTTTGGAATATTTCAAGTAATGATAAATCGCATATCTTTATTGAACATGGTTAATGCATAATTGTGAGGGTGTTTCATCGAATATCATTTGTGTTTTCATAGCAGCAGTTATACATCCATTACTTGGCTTTAGTTGCATAACGGGATCTATTAACTCCGTAAGGCACTGGTTTTAATATAATTGATCTTGGAAATGTCGTTAATCTTATCAAGTATTTGGTGTTTTAGCTGTGTTTCCTAAATTGGTTGACTTGCAACCAATTCTTTTCCTTCATCTTTGTTAGGGTCGACCTCCCTTAGCTTGCAAGGAGACAGCTTAGATAGAGATATTGGGGATCAAGGTGACAGCCCTCGATCTAAGCCGTTGTCGCGGTGCCTAGACTTTCTGTGCGACAACATTTTTTGGTGCCGTTGCCGGGGATGGAGTTTTTCTGTCCTTGGTCTTAATGACATTTTCTAATCTTTTAATCTTCTTTCACCATTCATTAGCCTGTCACGAGGGATCACATTTTCTGGCGTCTTTTCATCTCTTTATCTTTTCATCATCTTATCTTTCGTCATATCACTAATCATTTCATCATCGTATCTTTAGCACCTAGACATTTCGGTTGGCTTCTTGTTTGGGTGGCGACTCCACTTATCCATCTATTTACTCCCAGACAAGAATCCCCCCTTGATATCCATCTGTTATTCTCGATTATTTCTTCTGTTTTCAAAATTAGTTTCATGTTTAAGTGGTGACTCCAATTCTTTCATTTCTTACAAGAGTTCTTGCTAAGAAGTTCGCTTCTTGAGGACCTTTTGACTATTCTTAAACATGGATCTATTTCTTAAATTTTAAGCAGGTCATCATGGATGACACCTTTCATGACATGCCAAAAGAGGTCATTTCTAAATTGCTTTTTTTCTCAGGAGGTGATCCAGGCACTGCTCTAATACATCTAAAGACGGTCACCTTTTTTATATATAAATATTGTCGTCCTTCACAATATAATCATGAAGATGTCAAGATACGTGTCTTTGGCTATTCCTTAAAAGGTGATGCTATTGATTGGTTTCGAAATTGCCCTGAAGAGTATTGTTTACAAGACATCATCAATGCTTTTACAGATAAATATATAAAACAAGATGACTCCCCTTGTGCTCCCAGTATTATGCAAAATAATGAAATTGATCTTTTAGAAAACTCAACTATCAGCAGGAGATTTCCAGACAATTCTCAGGATGAATCCACTTGTACCACGACAGCACAAATCCATGATAGTGGTGATACAGAAACAAGTTGTAAATCAGTGTTGACAACGATAAGCATCTTGTTAACGAATTGATTCAGATGGTTAAGGATATACAACTAAATCAAGCTCAGGTAATCAAGAATATGGAGGCCAACCAAGCTCAAATCATTAAGAATATGGAACTTAATCAAGAAAAAATAATAGCAGATCAAGCCAGGGAAATTGGTTCTATACAGAGCAAGTTATTGGCCTTAGAAGAAAAAAATGCACAGGAAATAAATGTCATGGAAAACAGGTGAAAGATGATGGAAGTTAATCATTCTAATTAGATGTCTCTTCAACACAATTTGTTGACTATTGAAGAGAGTCATGCGAAGGAAATTACTATTGATAATGTTAAGAATTCTATTGATATCCAAAAGAAGTTGGAAAAAATGGAAAGATCACACATGCAGAATTTCCAACCCCAGTCAGATTTGTCAACAGATCATAGGCCTCCCAGTTTGCTGAAGCAATTTCCATCTCATCACATGGAGGTCACTTTTCCCATTAAGGAAGAATTAACTATGGCTACAAAGGACGTTGAGAAAGACCAAGCTTATGTGTCACCTTTAATAGAGTATATTCAGAATAAGATTGGTCACATTCCAGGTTCATTAGATGTTTTGTACAAGCATTTTCAAGATAAGGACAAGAAATCTACAGTGGTCTCATTGCTGACATCACAGCCCCCTCAGACGAAGAGAAAAAAGAAGAAAAGAAGAAGTAAACAGTTTGATTCGTCTGATGGCCGAGAGCAGCTTGACATTTGGATAAGACACAGTCTTACAATTAACAAGATTGGACATGGCACATCTGAAAAGCAGCCTACAGACTTGCCTGAAAGCAGGAAAATGCTCAGCATGCACTATATTGAGCACATTTGATGCCACAGGGCATCCTCTATATTGTATTTCTAACCCTACTCCTTTCATTTTGCAGTTAGAGTAGATTTACTTTTCATGTTAAGTAGAATAATAAATAAAATAAGAGCTTCTATTTTTCATGTGCTTAATGTTATATGATGATATTTGGATGGACACTACTTATGTAATTTTGTGTGGATGCAGATTCTGGATTCTCACATTTTTCCGATGAAGCAACGTGTCCCCAAGTAGAGCTAGATGTTGACCACACTTTGTCAACGACCCCATACCAGTACACCCCCATTTTTTTTTGGGGACTTATCATGTTCGAGGCTCACGTCATCCAGATTTCATCAACAGACGACAATTTTTATAAATGATGTAAACCCATTTTGCATGTTTATGATGTAAATGATCTAAGTAAGACCGTCAATGTATGTAACAACCTAGGTAAGCCTAGTATGATGGTGACGATCTCTATCCTAGGAGGTTTTTTGTCTCACCGATTTACTTGTGTTTTTCGACACAAGTTATTGGCAGAGTTTTCCCCTCTAGCCTCACCCCAAAGCTAGGGTGGATTTTGTCATCAGCATGCGAAGTGAGTCCTAGTGTTTTCTATCGAGTCCTTGTAAAAGTAGTTTGGGAATAATCCTAGCTATTTGGCTAGGTTATTTTATTACAAGCTACTTGGTCTACTAGATTATGTTTTGAGTCGCAGAATTGGGTATCTATTTGAGGGTCTATACGAATGCGTATTCCCCTTTCATGTGTCTAAATGTATTTATTTTGTGTAAAGAGGGTTGGCAAAAATAATTAAAATCCCCTCTCAGTAAATTAATTAAAATTTCTGGTCAAATTACTTAAAAAATCCGAAGCCAGAAATTTAATTAATTAATAGGCGAGTTAAAATCTTTCAAAGACAAAATTCGTTGGTCCTTAAAAAATGATTTTTTAAAGGCCCCAGGTCAAAGGAATATTGAGAATTTTAAGAAATTTTGGACCCTTGGGCCTAGGTGGTTAAGTCAAAGTCAAAAATTTGAGGTAATTAACTCAAAAATAGTATTTTTGAGTTAATTAAAATGAATTAAAATGATAAATTCGTTTTCTCCCCAAATTTATAATTTCGACCGTCTAGATTAAAAGATGATCAAATTTTATTGACAGTCGAGATTATTTTGATGTGGATCAACCGAACTAGCCGTTGGAGATTTTGTCTTATAATTTAAGGGTCTTTTTCAGTCTTGATTCATCCGATCTTAGGATCGTGCACTTATTTTTGGAAGCTCTTGTAATTTCTTTTGATGAATAAAACATAAAGACTTTGGAGTTACAAACTTTGGTGTTCCTTTTCCAGATCTATGTGGTGATTCATTTCTAAACTCTGCTACTTTGTTTGATATTTTTATGGTTGATGGTCTTTATGGATTAATCTGCATATAGGTATCTTGTGTAGTTTTCTGGGTTCATAAAATGACATTTTGATTTTTCTGAAGGATCTCATGTTATTTTCTTAAATCTCTATCAGTTTAAAGTTCGAATCTAAGTGTGCAGGGATTTTTTTTTAAAGATTTGAGCGTTTGGGGAAGTCTTCAGTTGGACCAATCGACTCTAAGATTCGTAAATTTGAAAAAAGCCCATTGTTTCTAATTTCCTGAATCTATCTTACGAATTTGTGTTTTTTTACAGGGTCTCCTAGGACTTGTGTCTCTCTTTAAAATTTCAAATTTCTAAAAATTGTGCTGAAATGGGTTCAAATCTGGCCATGAGGGTCTCAGATCTGTAAATTAGCTTGTAAATTTGTATTCTTATTAGGGCTGTAAGGGTTTAATAAATTTGTTTGGTGTATATATTTTTCAGGATCTGACTGGTTTTGCAGGTTGCAGGGTTTTCTTAGAATTTTTTTGAAAGATCTGAGCCAGATCTAACCCCCAAGTGCAAGATCTGGCCTTAGAATCGATTTTGTTGGTAGAGCTAAATGTTATTTATTTAAGAGCATCTAAAATTCGAATTTTTGAGGGAACGAATTTTAAGTTTGATGTGTAAAATTTAAATGTACTGGGTTTTCTTCACAAATTCACTTCAGCTCCTACGTTGCTCTCATCATTCTGCATCGTTAAACCTCCTCTGTCGTCTTGCCCTCCATCCCTTCGATTCTTGTCATCTGCAGTCTCAATCCTCTGCATCCGCTGCCGTCCGCAAAGCCTCATTCCCATTCTGCATCTGCCCTCAACTAAGTCGTCCATACAGCGTCGTACGGATGTCCCTCTCCTTGATCTATGCGTGTTGTTCTCCCTGTCGTCCAACCTTTATTCCAATCCCTTTGCTGTCTTCTCGTTTCCTGTCTTACCATTCTTCGCTGCCCGTCAACCGTCTTCCTCCATCTTGCACCTGTAGCTTACTCCTACGCTTCTATTCTTCTCCATCGTGCTCTCGAGCCTCCAAGTCTGCCGCCGTCCAACCTTCACTTATGCTGTCAAACACTTCGCGTCTCTCAACCTGCACACAAGTAAACCAACACATGCTATGAAATTTAAATCCTTATGTTTATGCGTTTTAAATTTTTTTTGTTAGGTTTTGTTTCATTCATTTGATTAGATTTTAGATTTTTAATGTGTAATATTAGTTTTTTTTTTTTTTTTTTTTTTTTGTATTTTAGTTCGACTTGATTTTAGATTTTGTTAACCTTTAGTTTTCATTTTAGTTTTGATTAACGTTAGTTCTAGGTTTATTTTTTTTAATTCGATTTTGTTGATTAATTTTGTTAGTGGTAGCTTTAGGTTTTAATATCGATTTTGTTATTTTAGATTTAATTTTTCTTTTCATTTACTAACATTAGTTTAGTTTAGACGTTAGTTAGTTTTAAATTTTAGATTTTAATTTTGTTAGTTTTTAGTTTTAGAATTACATTTTTTAAAACTTTTAATTTAGTTTGACTTTAGTTTAGTTTTAAATTTTGTTTGATTTAGATTTAGATTTTAATCCATAGTTTTATTTTTATTTTTATTTCTTGTTTAAAAAATAATAAAATAATAAAAAAAATAAAAAATATAAAAATTCTAAAAATTCTAAATTTTCTAGTCAAAAGAGCTTAATATTTTAATCTAAACTTTGACTATAGACATTTTAAATTTCTGGATTGGGTTATAATAGAATATCATAAATTCGGAAATATTGCAATGATCTGACATATAATTTCGATGGTACCTTCATTATAATATTTTTTATCTCAAATTTAAATCGTTGGTTCAAAGTTTAATGCTTAGCTGTGGTTGATGATTTTTAAGTTATTTTTAATTGAGATTTTAAGTTGCTTGGAATTGGCATATAATTGTTTAAAGTTCACTTTGGAATATTTCAAGTAATGATAAATCGCATATCTTTATCGAACATGGTTAATGCATAATTGTGAGGGTGTTTCATCGAATATCATTTGTGTTTTCATAGCAGCAGTTATACATCCATTACTTGGCTTTAATTGCATAATGAGATCTTTTAACTCCATAAGGCACTGGTTTTAATATAATTGATCTTGGAAATCTCGTTAATCTTATTAAGTATTTGGTGTTTTAGCTGTGTCTCCTAAATTGGTTGACTTGCAACCAATTCTTTTCCTTCATCTTTGTTAAGGTCGACCTCCCTTAGCTTGCAAGGAGACAACTTAGATAGAGAGATTGGGGATCAAGGTGACAACCCCCCAATCTGAGCCGTTGTCGTGGTGCCTAGACATTCTGTGCGACAACACACAAAAATAAGATAGAATGGCCGTGCTCGCAGACACTTCTGAACTTTGTAAATAGAAAGTACTCTCTCACGCCTTTTCGACCCCTGTCTCTGCGCTCAATTCCGACACCCGACGGCTGAGCAATGCTGCAAACAAATCTACCAATGTCCTTCTGAAACTGAACATCAAAAACACACAATGTCCTTTGAATGTATCTGTCATTGTTTTATAAGATGCATCGAACCTTTGAATTCCAATTTTAGCATTTGGTTGAGGAATTTAAGTCATAAAGGGTCTCGGTCCTATCATTTGCATAAACCTAGGGATTAAGTCCCCAAACCTAAGCACTGTAGTAAATTCTAAAAACCCAAAATAAACATTATGATATAATTTTCTCTGGTGGTTAGGCTAACCACGCGGGGAGTTGTAACCATTCCCATGTGAATTGGCGGAAAGGATCTCGGTGGTCACGATTGCTCCGACGGTTACGGTCTTATCTGCAACAGATGTCACATGTCACGCGGTTTTAACACTAGCGGTCAATAGTCTCTGCTGCGGTCTTTAAACCTGTCAACACAACATTCCCGTCGCGGTCTATAGACCTACCACATGTGCAATCCTTTTGACGCGGTCTATGCTGGCGGTTAGGAAGCGTTGTGGGTTTTTTATAAAGTTTATTATAATGCTTTTTTAAAACAAAACTATTATATATATCCCGAAGTCCGAACCTTAGATTAAAGGTTTTTGTAATGTTTTATATATATGGTTTGTATTTGCGCTATAAGGTTTTAGCATAGGTTTTTATGCTAGTTATCCATAAGTTTAGCACTTATGAGAAATGTTTTTCAACATAAGTTGATGTTTAAGACCTAGGCCATCACTTAGGTTTATGATTATATCTTAAATCATGTGTATAGGGTTTTAGACTTAGGTTTTAGGGTTTTAGATCTAGGTTAGCTTTAACCTTAGACCTTTTACATGATAAGGTATTTTACCTCCTGTAGACCTTTCTTAACCCATTTCATCACCATTTTAACCCAAATTCGAAACACATGATGACCATGACATTGAAGGACCGTTCACTGGTGAAACTAAACCATGATCAATTTGAGGATGTCATTGATGAAACTGGCGGATTGGAGACTGAACTAGACGTCAATTGTACTTGGAACTCTGTCGATCTGTACTGATCAAGATCCTCCTGGGTCAATCCTCTCCACTTGAAAGCTTTTGGACCACAAAAGCTTGATTTTTAAGCAGACAATAAGTGAGAATACAACTCCTTCACTTTCATCTTGACTTTGATGATATACAACCATACCTGATCGTCGACCTGAAACAGATGCTTATCATGGCACAATTTGTACCTGACTTGACTCAATGTTTGTCGTGGTGCAGTAGAATGTAAGGCTTGATTGTAAGCTTGATGCACATAAGTTAAAAATTCATCCCACAACTTAGGATTTTTACTGCAGTTACCTCGAAGAATATGTATCTCGGTCCTCTTCACCTTTTCTGTCTGTCCTTGAACCAAATCCATGTTGTCTCATGGTTGCAAAGGCACTGGAAGTGGCATGTGCAAACCAATCTTTCGATTACATGGCTTGCTTGTCGAACACATTACACATCTCTTTATGTACTTCACAATTGTTTCATACATATGAGGCCAGTAATAATACTTTTGACTTTGTGCCATAGTCTTGCTTACGCCAAAATATCCCGCAATTCGAGAAAGATGAACTTCCCGAATAACCTGCACTCTTTCTATGTGAGCATCATGAGTTAGTGATTCATAAGCATCTTTGAAATCATCATCAGTTCTATACTTTTCTACATAACTTTCATGAACCAATGAACTTTTATGCAGTACTACTGAAGCATTCAAAGACAACATATCAACTACTTTACTTTTTACACCTTCCTTGTCCTTAATTACTAAGTGAATTTGTTGAAGAAATCCCATCCAACTATAGTGAGATTGTTGTAACTTAATATATGACTGAAAGCATTGAAGCAGCTGATAATCTATGTGAATCACTGTTTCCATTGCATAACCTTTAACATCTGTTTTAACTTCATATGATTGTTGATGATCTATCAATGTTGTGAAATTTTTCTGCTTAAATGAATCAACTTTAAAATCGACACTTATTCCCCATGTCCCGTTTTGCTTATGAGCCAAAATTATGGGTGAACTGTATGGAGTTAATCTGTGTCACATGAATTCCATCCCTGAAATTTGTTGCTTTATTTTTTTACACTCTATAACTGACTTGTGACACATTCCATTATTAGAGGCATTAGACATCAACTGCATCTCATGTGATATTTCGTTTTTATGAAGTATATGTTTTGGTTCTTTTACTAGAACTTGAAATGAATCTACCTTTTTAATCAAATTACCTTCATACTGAAATTCACAACCTGAACAAGTATCCTTAAGATCCTTATGTTGCTCTTTTATCGACATGAGTATGTATCTCTTACTTGAACTAATTAAGCGCTTCATCTAATTAGCATTGATTAAATTCAAGTGATTTTGAGTTTTATGTGCTCGAATGATGTACTTAATCCCATCTTTCATGAGATGATACATATGTTCCTTCCTATATAATACTGCATCACGGTCATAGAGATAAAGGCTACCTAAGACAATTCCACAAATGTTTAACAATATCACATCTAGATCCACTTCATCGATATAGTTAGCTGTGATTGCAAATTTTAACCAACACTGTTTGGTAACATGAATTTGAGATTGTTCCTTTAACCACCCTAAAGGATATGGTTTTGGATGATTATGTGTTTTCAATCCCAATTGTTTAACCAATGACTCAGATATCAAATTTGCCCGTGATCCCGTATTGAACAATGTATCTATCTGAGTATCCTTTGAAGTTATCCTTATATGAAATAACTCGATTCTTTTTCCTTCATTCAACTCTGTGATATTAGAAGAGGCAGAAGTACTAGCTTCAAAAATTTTACCTGTTGTAACCATAGCAGTGATTTTACCTTCATCACCTGAATCGGATCCCAATTCCAAGCCTTGTTGGATTGCTGTTTCAGCTTTCTTTTCACCCTTCTTCGTCTGGAATTTTTTTGGCTTTAGTTCCGGATGAAGTTTCCAACACCTAGCTTCATCATGGCCGATCCCTTGGCAATGTGTACAAGTAGGTCTATCTTCTTCCTTCTGAGCTGTGGCAGTCTTCTTTCCCTTTGACTTGCCCTTCTTTTTGTTGTCTTCGGTTTCCATCTGCTTGGATGTCTTTGGTGCAAACTTGAATGGTCTACCACTAGACTTGACATGAATAGCTTGAACACAAACTTCATCAAAATCATTAGGATTGAACATTAACAATGTATGCTGCAAATATGAATGCGAAATGCCAATATATTTCAACAAAGTTTCTTTTGTGTCCAAAGAAATACCCAGTGCTAATGCTTTCTTTTTGAATTCCTGTGTGAACTCTTGAACACTTTGTCCCTTACCTTGTCGCAAGCGCTGCCAGTCAATTACAGCTTGTTGTGTTTGACCCAACGGATAGAATTGTTTCGTTAGAGCTTTAATAAACTTAGTCCATGAGGTGATAAATTTTCCTTTACGCTTTAAATCTATCTGTGTCCTACTCTCCCACCAGATCAAAGCAGTACCCCCCATTCTAAGAGTAGCTAATTGGATCTTTGTGTTATCATCAATGATATTTTGAATACGACAATAGACTTCTATCTGTTTTACCCAATCATCTAGTTTCTCAGGGTTTATTTCACCATCGTACACAGGTAATTTGAACTTAACATCAAGTTTCAAAAGTGGACTCTTAGGTTTCTTTTCTTTTTCTGATTCAGAACTAGAAGTAGAAGAGGAAGAAGAAGATGATGGAGATGATGGAGGAGAAGGAGATTTATCTGCTTTGCCTTTACCCTTGTCCTTCCTTGATGCCTTCGATGATGAGGCTGCATCTCTCTTCTTTTTGTCTTCATATAATTCTGCCAACGTCTGCTGCATGTTTAGAAACATCTGCTGGATTTGATTATCATCCATGGGTTTCTTTTCAGTAGCTTCAGGAGTCTCAACGGTCTCAGTCCCTGTCATCGTTGATTAATGAATGACTTTTCGCTTTCCGATCTCTGGATCGAATTTCTCAAGCTCACCTTTTCCACGTTGCAATCCCAACCTGGTTAACATCCACTGACAAACAAACTACAAAGCACAACCTACTCTAATACCAAAAATGATTTGAATGTGATCGATTGAAGTGCTTAGGCAGTTCGAATAGTTTGTCCTTTAGATTGATTGTTAACTGAAATAAGCTTTATGTGAAATATGACATAAACCAGTAGCAATAAATGAATTAAATAACAACAATAAATAGAGAGAAGAAGATGCAAACAGTTGATGACGGAGTTCGTCCCTGGTGGACTACATCTTCGGGTTCACTTTCAAGTGGGCGTCCGTTTTTATTAGGATTGATCTTGAGGAATATCTTTACACAGAAATAGGACAGAATGATTGTGCTCGCAGGCACTTCTGAACTTTGTAAACAGAAAGTACTTTCTCGCCTTTCCGACGCCTGTCTCTGCGCTCAATTCCGACACCTGACGACTGAGCAATGCTGCATACAAATTTTCCTTCTGAAACTGAACTCCAAAAACACACAATGTCCTTTGAATGTATTTGTCATGGTTTTATAAGCTGCATCGAACCTCTGAATTCCATTTTTAGCATTTGGTTGAGGAATTGAAGTGATAAAGGGTATCGGTCCTATCATTTGCATAAACTTAGGGATTAAGTCCCCAAACCTTAGTGCTGTATTAAATTCTGAAAACCCAAAATAAACATTATGATATAATTTTCTCCGGCGGTTAGGCTAATCGTGTGGGGAGTTGTAACCATTACCATGTGAATTGGCGAAAAGGATCTCGGCAGTCACGGCTGCTCCGGCGGTTACGGTCTTATCTGCAACAGATGTCAAATGTCACGCAGTTTTAACACTGACGGTCAACAGTCTCCGTTGCGGTCTTTAAACTTGTCAACACAACATTCCCGTTGCGGTCTATAGACCTGCCACATGTGCAATCCTTCAGACGCGGTCTATGCTGGCGGTTAGGAAGTGTTGTGGGTTTTTTATAAAGTTTATTATAATGTTTTTTTAAAACAAAACTATTATATATATCCCGAAGTTCGAACCTTAGATTAAAGGTTTTTATAATGTTTTATATATATGGTTTGTATTTGCACTATAAGGTTTTAGCATAGGTTTTTATGCTAGGTATCCATAAGTTTAGCACTTAGGAAAAATGTTTTTCAACATAAGTTGATGTTTAAGACCTAGGCCATCACTCAGGCTTATGAGTAGGTCTTAAATCATGTGTATAGGGTTTTAGACTTAGGTTTTAGGGTTTTAGATCTAGGTTAGCTTTAACCTTAGACCTTTTACATGATAAGGTATTTTACCTCTTGTCGACCTTTCTTAACCCATTTCATCCCCATTTTAACCCAAATTCGAAACACATGATGACCATGACATTGAAGGACCTTTCACTGGTGAAACTAAACCATAATCAATTTGAGGACGACACTGACGAAACTGGCGGATTGGAGACTGAACTGGACGTCGATTGTACTTGGAACTCTGTCGATCTGTACTGATCATGATCCTCCTGGATCACTATTTTTCTTTTGAGGATCATCATTTTGATGAAGAGATGTCTCTTGATCAGAATGATCATCCTTTGCTTTTTCCTGAATAACAACAGATGGCAATTTATTTTCTAATATTCTACGAGATCTGAGTTGGACATTATTAAGATTTAGTGGAGTTATCATATAGGTTTGAAAATTTTGTGCCTCCATGTTGTAAACAAGTTGTGCATTTTTATTCTTTGGGTTTGGAAGTGGTTGAGCAGACAATTGATTTGGTCTTTGTGGAAATGGCAATGAGAGTTGTGGATTCTGATTTTGAAATTGAGGTTGAAGTTGTTGACTAGATTGAGGAAAATGTTGTGGCAGAAAGTTTAGATAAGGTTGTGGATACTGGTGATATTGAGAGTGTCTACCATAAGGATTTTTCCATCCTTGTGTCCAAGGTTGGGATTGAGATCAAGGCTGCTTCCATGGCATTGGTGCAGTCCATTATTTTGTGGGGGTTGAGTATACATCTAAGTGTTGAAACCTTGAGTTTGTGATCCTTGCCATGGTCTTCTAGCAACAAAACAAAGAGGATCTACCTGGTTTGGAACCATTTTCTCTTGGTAGACAACTTTTAGACTTGGGATGGAAACACTTCTTTGTTTCATGATTTTCTGTACATATAACACAAGTTTCTACACTTGTCAAATCAAGAGGGCATTCTCTTAAGGCATGTTTCTTTTGGCACTTGGGACAAAAGATAGATAAGGCATCACTTTCAACTCTTTGCTTGTTTTGTAATTTCAAGGTGTCTATTTGTTCACTAAGACTCCCTAAAATAAATGTTTTAAATTCATCAAGTAAATTGCCTATTTCAACCCTACTTACTATTCTAGTTGCAAATTTATCAATTCTAGAGAGAACATGATCTCTTGAATTCTTTCCAACTCTTGATTTACCTCTTGAAAGATGTATGCATAATTCAGAAATTTTTGGTAATGATAGTTGATAAATGTCTCCTTTGTTGAGAATTTGGAGGGCTGGAGATTAATTCAAAATTCTGTTCTTGATAATTACTTGTGAGATTAATTGGGTTACTTATGTCTTACCTTTGTTAGCTTATTAAATCTTTCATCAAGTCAATTACCAAAAGACACGAGACACAAGAATTAGGCTCCTAGAGCAAGGGCAAAACCTCTCCCTCTTTGAGAGGAAAACCCACGAGAAATTCTTCTTATAGATATTAAGATGACAAGTACCATGACCCAGACTTAGACCCTTGACCTATGAATGCCTCCATGAAGTTGTCATTACTTCTTTGCTTGCCTTCAACACTGACCCTTTTTCTTCTACACTGATTTGCACTGGTACTAGAGAGCTCGGTCTATACTTCTCATTACTTAGTCAACAATTATATACTTAATCTTCTTCACCTTGTCCTTCTTTAAACAGATCCGTACTTTGTTCACTGCCTCTAAATTTGCATATGATGCAAGTTCTTTTCGTAACTTGGTGACATAACAATGGTATGCAATACTCTAGTGATGTGAATGCAGATTTTCTTGAGATGAGATCCGAGAACAAGTGCTATGATATCTCAAACAAATCTGCAACTTAACCCTGTATTTGATCTCTGTAGTCCGCACTCATTTATGTCCTCTTATACCTTCTAAAAACCACATCTCTATTACAGAACAATCCGCAATTTCTTGCTGTGATATACTTGCATTTAAACTTTGTTCCAGTCTTTAGACATCCACATTTTATCTTCTGAAACAACCTCAGGAAATCCGCATTTTATCTTCTGAAACAACCTCATGAAGTCCGCATTTTATCTTCTGAAACAACCTCAGGAAATCCGCATTTTATCTTCTGAAACGGCCTCAGGAAATCCACACTTTTTCTACAGGACAGTCCACACTTTTTCACAGAAGAAACCACAGAGAGATCCACAAATTTTTCTGTCCTTTTCTGCGAAGGCTACAAGGGTATTTATAGTTGTTTGCCCCTGTATATAAGCCGACCTTACTAGGTGAACTGGTGTGACTATTTGGGAGCCAACATGACTGTTTATTAGGCTGACTTCTCCAGCTGTTTGAAGGCTAACTTGACACTTTATTTAGGCTTGTCTATTAGCGTTGAATGAGGGCTGAATAATAGCCATTCTTTCATGGTTTCTGGACTTGGTCTTGGAGCATTTCTAGATCCTTCATATATGACACTTATTACATTTATATGAAGAAGACAAACCCTAGATAGACATCAAGAAGAATTCTATTTAACCTCTAATAAAATCTTGCTCATGAAACCCATGAAACAAGTAAATAATACATTTTATTATCTTTGTCTTCTTCTTTACATAGAATACATAATTACATAGTCAATATGAAGACCGACCTAGTTACACTTTTCAATACTCCCTCTTAACTAGGGAGGTATTCATATAGGTACATGGTCACTTTCAAACTGAAGAATCTCATAAGAAGAATCAGATTGGTAATTTCATCTGTATAACGTCATATCAACCAGTATTGTCCTAGTGCAAGGCCTTGACTAATAGCCCCATCTCTCAGCGAGACAATGGGATACAATGCTGGCGAGATACATGAATAATAGACACCATAGTCATTGTCTCTCCAAAGTACATACTCCACCCAGGTGTTCCCAAAGTATGACTTTCTTGGCTTCTCTTGGGTAGCCAGCCCTCAAAGAATATCGGTCCTTGACTACTCTTATCTTGAATGCCTTATCTCGTTCTCAAAGAGTATCGAATGCCAGATGATTACCCAATCCTCCATTCTGTCTTCCAGGTGAAGACCCGAATGTTGTGTCTATCCATTCTCTCCACATGGCCTTCACTACGGCTGTTAGTCCTGGTTTAGTACATGACACATGTATTAGAGAATCAAATATGTCGCTCCCACTTAACACAGGAAGGACATACTTTAAGTTTCTTCCAAGTAAGAAACTTACCACCAGGCTCCCTCTCAAAGAGGGTCTTGCAGCAGCAGTCCAACTACTCATGAAGAATTCCTCCCCTTGATGTCATGGATTTCAATATTGAGGAATCTTCAACTTTTGGCTTCATAGGGCACAAATCATCCATCACTTTCAGTCACGAGTCATGTCCACTATTAGAAAGTGATTCATTAGTCTTTCTCATCTGGTCCACAGTTATGCCACGCTGCTTTCCTTCAAATCATCTCCAAAGATCATGTATCCTTTCTCATGATTAGCAACCCTGCACAAATTCATCTAGATAAACATATGCATATGAACCTTTTAAAACAAAAGTTACCTCAGTGATGATCTTTCATCATGACATCTCCCTGTAAGCATCGACATCCTCTATTCAGATTGACACATCTCCTAATGATATGTTTTGTCAAGGGTCTTCTTATTTACCAGACTTCTGTCAGAGTCTACATATCCTCCCAGGAGATCTCCTAGTCACACCTTCTTGGCTTCCAGATGATAACTGCCTCTTGACATGGTTGCATTTCATGATCTCTTCCTCTCTGCACATTCTTCATTCCCAGGAACATACAAATTTTCCAGTTTCTCGTTCATATGCAACCACCTCATATTCCATGAGGACATATTATGTTGATTTCATCTCTCAATGCACTGAGAGATCCTTCTTCATAGATCATACTTCTCAATATGGTAGTTTATTACCTGCAACCATATGACATGACTTCACAACATCTAGTGTCAACATATAAATATATACATACCTCATACCTTTTTCCCTTGAGTCATCTTGTAGCAATTTCTATAGAATGAAGAGCTTCATTCCCTTGGCCTGCTCCATCAAACATCCCAGAGTTATGTTTCCATGATGACCCTTGATCTTGATGACTGCTTTCCATTAGTAATATTATCAGAGAGGTTTTCTCGGAGCTGATTCACCAAGATCTCCTCATATGCCTTTTATCATGATGCTATAATATACATTGCTTCCTATCACACTATTTTACAACCAACAAAAATCTCTTTAAAGGAGAAGATGATCTCAATCATAGTAGAGATCCCTTGCTTCTTCTTGCTTAGATTTATTTGCATCTGGTTCTTTCCTCACTTCTGAGATATGGGCTTCTTCCCTTTTCCTCTTGTCTTTGTCAGATTTAGGACAATCTCTTTTATAATGCCCAAGTTCATTACATCCAAAGCATCGTACGTTGTCCATATTCCTTCTTTTATTCTGAGGGTCAAATTTTCCGAATCTTCCTTTCTTCATGTAGGTGGCTGCAAAGGCTTGATTCCCTTCACTTGGTCCTGCAACAGCGTTGGCTTTTAGTCTTGTTTCATCTATTTTACATAGAGACCATAAATCATGGAATGGAGTGGCTTCTTTGTTCCCGTATAAACTTGAAGTGAAGTTTCCCCATTCCTCTGGTAGAGCATTCAGCACCACTGTAGTCATCTCAGTGTCAGACATTACTTCTCCTAGATCCTGTAGTTGATCTCTTATTTCAGAAATCCTCATAAAGTATGGGGTGATTCCTTCTTCCCTTGGCAATTTCATTTTATATAGTTCTTGTCTCAAAGAGATTGCTTCTCCTAAGTACTCACAGAGAATAGCTCTACCAGTTTCTCATATATTTCTTTAGCAGACTTTAGTTTTGATACATAGAGGATGAGTGTGTCCTTGATGGATTCTATGAAAATCCTCTGGGCTCTGATACTTGGCATGAGTTGGAGTATCTTCTTTTGGTGGTTGAATTGTCGATCCATCGATGTAGTCCATAATTTCGTCTTCAATCATATTCAAATCTGTCCTCTTCTTCCATGCGCTAAAGTTTGATGACCCAACCAGCTTGTTGCTTTCTTTACAATAAGTCATCTTGACAATATTTAAGTAAGGTCATAGATACTTACTTGATTAGAGTGGCTTGTAGCTTCCTTGATGATGACGAAGGAGTTAAGAGCTTCTTCTAAGATAGAAATCTTCAATATAGGTGTTCTTTGATCCTTGATGGTAAAGGATATCTTCAGAAGTTGAAGTCCTCCTTCTAACAATGTCTTGAATGTGAATCTTCGATGGCAAAATTTTCAACCCAAACTTTGATCTTCGCTTCCTGGAGTGTCTTCTTTGTCAAGCAACCCTTGAGATTAGCACCTTAGCTCTGATACCATGTTGAGAATTTGGAGGGCTGGAGATTAATTCAAAATTCTCTTCTTGATAATTACTTGTGAGATTAATTGAGTTACTTATGTCTTCCCTTTGTTAGCTTATTAAATCTTTCATCTAGTCAATTATCAAAAGACACGAGACACAAGAATTAGGGTCCTAGAACCAGGGAAAAACCTCTCCCTCTTGTTGAGGAAAACCCACAAGAAATTCTTCTTATAGATCTTCAAATGACAAGTACCATGACCCAGACTTAGACCCTTGACCTATGAATGCCTCCAAGACGTTGTCATTACTTCTTTGCTTGCCTTCAACACTGACCCTTTTTCTTCTACACTGATCTGCAGTGGTACTAGAGAGCTCGGTCTATACTTCTCATTACTTAGTCAACAATTAGATACTTAATCTTCTTCACCTTGTCCTTCTTTAAACAGGTCCGTACTTTGTCCATTGCCTCTAACTTTGCATATGATGCAAGTTCTTTTCATAACTTGGTGACATAGTGTAAATTTATGTAGATGTTCTATGCTTGATGCCACTTTACTTTTCACCATAGCAATCACATAAACAATCAAGTAAAACGTTGATAGAACATACCAGTGGATCTATAGACGACAAACCAGAAACAGAAAAATGTGGTGGTGCGTTATGGCGGTCAACAGGATGCTTCAACTAGCAAAGTCTCCTTGGTTAGCCAACCCAGCATGTGTCACAACAGCCTTCAAAATAGCCACATGGTCAACTCAAAGTCAACCCCAGAAAAGTCAACGCTGCCCCAATGGCAGCAACACCAGCAACAATGACAACAACGACAACAACAATGGCAGTAACAACAACAACAACAATGGCAGCGACGGCAGCAACAACAGCAGCAGCAACGGCAGCGACGACAACAACAATGGCAACAACAATGTCTTCGTCCTTCTTTCCCACGTGTGAACTGAAATTGCCTCCAAGGAGCTCGAACCAATCAGAAGAGGAGAGATGATGTGTGAGGATGAGATGAGTGAAATGTCCTCCAACGTTGACTCTATTTATATCAATCACTGAGGTGTGTGACACA
Source organism: Pinus albicaulis (assembly GCA_034641835.2). Taxonomy (NCBI): domain Eukaryota; kingdom Viridiplantae; phylum Streptophyta; class Pinopsida; order Pinales; family Pinaceae; genus Pinus; species Pinus albicaulis. The sequence continues at coordinate 819,781,051 of CM076573.1, read as the reverse complement.
TTTGCTGGGAGTGTAAAACCTTAAGGCCGACCTGCACATATTTGAAATTATTAAAAATAAATTCAAAATAAATGTTCTGCTCATCAGATTAAGGTTAATTTTAGATTGATCTTACACCTCTCCGAAAGAGGAACCCAATAAAAATATTGGTATCTTCATCTGAGCATCACAACATGGAGTTTGGACCTAGTTGTCCAATTTTAACACTCCCTCTCAACTAGGGAGAACTCCATCCACCTGTGCAATCAAACATCGTGCGTCATCTCGCCGTAACTTGCTTTGCTGGCCTCTTTATTTCAGAACAGTAATGGGTCAGTCACAAAGACATCATTCTCGGCTGACAGATTGAGCCCAGAGTTCCGAAACCTCTATAGGACTCACAAAGAGTCTCATACCAACCCGAAGTTGGCTTATCTAACCCGAAGTCAGTAGGAGGTGTGAAACCTCACCTGGACTCAAGAGAGTCATATATACTAACCTGAAGTTAGTCTCACTAACCCGAAGTCAGTTGGAGGTCCGAAACCTCACATAGACTCAAAGAGTCACATACCAACCCGAAGTTGGTTCATCTGACCCGAAGTCAGTAGGAGGTCCGAAACCTCACTAGACTTGATCCCAGATCAATTGGTGGGACACGTGCCATCCTAGATAGAGAGTACAACAATCTCTGATGTGTCCATCAGTATTTGCTACTAGTCTCTAGCGTTTCCCACCTCATTGGCCAAATGAGAGGTACTTCCCATGAGTCTGGAACTCAGTGGGTAGGATGCATACGGGGCACAGATCATGAGAGGTGAACCTACTCAAATATCATAAAGGTGGGGCAGAAAAGCTACAAGGTTCGGTAAGCCTAGCCCCGTGTGTGCTTATAGCTTCGAGGAACTATCCCCAAGGCCCCCCCAGAGCTCATCATCCAACAGGACCCTCAGAATAGGGTCGTTCCACGATTCCAAGATTCTCACGGAAGTTTAGGAACATGACCTTCCCCAAGGGCATTGTGAGAATATCTGCGACCTGCTCATCAGTTCCTATATGATCGAGCCTTACGGCACCTCGATGTACCATATCCCGGATAAAGTGGTGCCATCCATCAACATGCTTGGATCGTTTGTGGAACACGGGATTCTACGACAAACAAATCTCGCTCAGGTTATCACAAAGGATAATGGTGGCATCTAGCACATGTTCGAACAACTCACTGAAGAGCTTTCGCAACCAAGTGACTTCACAACAGGCCATACATGCTGCAATGTATTTAGCCTAAGTGGTGCTCAAGGTTATCGACTTTCGTTTCCTGCCCGAAGCAGATCTACGTGCGAAGCAACATCTAGATGTGCCCTTGTGATCCACCACACTGCTAGCCCAATCGGCATCAGTATATCCAAGGAGTGTCATGCTCCCGGCAGTGTATCTCAGCCCATGGTCTATCGTGCCCCAGAGATATCTCAAGAGTTTCTTGGCACAACATACGTTCGAACGGGTGTTCACTAAGAACATCAGGGCCCCTACGAGTTGAAGATACTCAGTAGGATTTGCTAGGACGGGCCCAGCAGCGCTGCCACTCAACTTCTTAAAGTTGAGCTCCATTGGTGTCGACCCGGACTTACAGTCCACCATACTAAATCTTTCTAGAAGCTTCACAATGTATTTTCCTTGAGAAAGGAAAATCTTGCTAGGTCTTTGCGAGACCTCCAGGCCTAGGAAATAGTGCATCAGTCCTATGTCCTTCATCTCGAACTCAATAGCGAGCTCCCTGTTGCATTGATGAATGAGAGGGTCAACACCTGTCAGGAAGAGGTCATCCACATACATTACCAGAATGAGAGGCTTCCCTTTGACAACCTAGAAGTAAATGTTCAGATCAGCAATACTTCGAGTGAAGCCCAACTTCATCAAGTAGCTATCTATCCTCTCGTACCAAGCTCTGAGTGCTTCCTTCAACCATTGAGGGCTTTCTTCAACCTGTAGACATGAGTGTCCCGATCCTGGATTTCGAACCCCAGAGGTTGCTCCACATATACCTCTTCCTTTATCGCACCATGCAGAAATGCGGTCTTCACATCCATTTGATGAAGACTCTATCCTTTCCTAGCAGCAAGGGCTATAATAGATCGAATGGTGGTGTATCGGGCCACAGGTGCAAATATGTCATCATAATCTATGCCTTCCTTTTGAGAGAAGCCACGGGCAACGAATCTTGCCTTGAATTTTTCAACACTTCCATTAGATCCATGCTTGATCTTGTAGAGCCATTTCGAGGTGACAACTGCTTTGTCCTTCGGTCCTGGAACCACGTCCCAGACATCATTCTTCATAATGGACTCATACTCTTCGTGCATAGCATCCTTCCAGACTTGATGCTTTACGGCTTCTTCAAAGGATCGAGGCTCAGATTGTACAATAGTACTCATGGCTGTTAGATACCCTTGGTATCTACTCGACTTCTTGCTTTCACGGAATGTCCCCCTTTTTTGGGCTACATGTCCCTCAGCATCCTCGAGAGTGTCCTTGAGCCATGATGGTCTCTTTCCCAGTGAAGGAGGTGGATCAATCGGGTCCATCGGTCCTTCAACATCAGGGATTGTTTCATCCTTCGGTTCTTTTTGATTTCTAGACCTTGCTTCATGATCTTCCTCAGATCTTGGAAGATTGACTACTTTCCTTAGGGAAGTATCTTCGTCAAAGGTGACATCGTGGCATATCTCCACTTCCCTTTGACCAGACACATATAATCTATAGGCCTTCGAAGTTTCGTTGTAGCCCACAAACATTGTGGTCTCCCTCTTGATGCTGGTTCCTATGCAAAAGTTCTTGAACTCGTTCGTCTCATATTTAGTGCCATTATCGGTCTGTCGGATAGCATCTCATGTCATTGCTCCCAGTGGACTTCCTCCAACTTGGTAGAGTGTATCAATTCTAGACCCAAACGTGATAGCTTCCTTGAAGCTCTTCTTCCACATGTGCACCTTTCCATCAGTGAATGCCACATTGAAACCTTTGTCTTCCATGGCCAATATAGACACAAGGTTCTTCTTCAAATTAGGTACATAAGAGTACATCCTGCAAGCGGAGGACTTGACCTTGAGACAAGTGGAGGGTCACAGTCCCTGTCCCTTTCACGGGATATGTGGCATTATCTCCAAGGATAATTTCCAGATTGGTATCCTTCTCAACCATATCAGAGAGTGCTTCCTTGAAGCTAGTGATGTGCCTTGAGGCACCACTATCTATCAACCAGACATCCATAGTGTCGGGTGGAGATGCAGCAGAGAGGGCAGATATAAGAATGAATTCATTTCTTTTATCAACAACATTTGATTCCTCATACCTGGAATTTCTTGACCTTTTGAAAGGTTGATCATTTTCGCCGGAGGGAGCCTTCCTCTTTCCCTTGAACCTGTTGTTCCTTTGATTGTCATCACCATCGGGAGAATACTTCTTGAAAGGACATTCTCTAGCATAGTGACCTGGCCTATGACAAGTGTAACACTTTCCCTTCTTTCCTTCTGCCCCCGCTCTTCCTTTGATCTTTGGACCACCAAAGTTCTTCTTTCTAGAATGAGTAGTGTAGGCAACATTCCCTTCATTTTCATACTCCTTCATTCTTGTCTCTTCTTGAACGCATCTCGACAGTACCTCGTCAAAGTCAGGTATCACATTATTATTGAGAATGGTAGTGTTGAACACATGCCATTCGGATGGGAGCCCTCCAAGTGCAGTGAGTACCATCTCTCGATCAACTATTGTCTCCCAAATAGCCAGCAAATTGTTCTTGATCTCGGTCAGCTTCAGAAAGTATGATTGGACAGACTCATCCTTGCCTTTCTTCAGATTCTTCAATTGATTCTTGAAGAATAGTACTTGATTCGCATTGTTGGCCTTGAACATGAGAATCAATTTATCATACATCTCTTTGGATGTGCCCAACTCAAAGATGTAGGCCACCAGACTTTTATGAATGGATTCCCTGATCATCAACTTTTCTTTGATCTCCCCCTTATTGTACTTTGTTTTGGCAGCAGCAGTAGCAGTGGATGGAGGTTCTTGGATTTTACCCTACACATAGTCCATGACATCTTGGTCTTCCAATTTGAGATCCAATATCATCTTCCAAGCATGGAGGTCATCCTTTCCAGTCAATTTGTCATCCTCCTTGAAGCCATAGTTTGTTGAACCCATTTTCTTCTTCAGTGATTGCTATAAATTAGGGCTTGTCTTCACCTCAACTCTGATACCATGTAAATTTATGTAGATGTTCTATGCTTGATGCAACTTTACTTTTCACCACAACAATCACTTAAACAATTTAGTAAAATGCTGATAGAACATACCAGTGGATCTATAGAAGACAAACTAGAAACAGAAAAATGTGGTGGTGCGTTACGGTGGTCAACAGGATTCTTCAACCAGCAAAGTCTCCTTGGTCAGCCAACCCAACATGTGTCACAACAGCCCTCAAAATAGCCACGTGGTCAACTCAAAGTCAACCCCAGGAAAGTCAACGCTGCCCAATGACAACAATGACAACAACACCAGCAGCAACAACGGCAGCAACGACAACAACAATGGCAGCAACAACGACAGCAACGACAACAACGACAACAACGGCAACAACAACGACAACAACAACAACAACAATGGCAGCAGCAACGACAACAATGGCAACAACAACGACAGCAACGACAACAACAACAACAACAACGACAGCAACAACGTCTTCGTCCTTCTTTACCACGTGTGAACTGAAATTGCCTCCAAGGAGCTCGAACCAATCAGAAGAGGAGAGATGATGTGTGAGGATGAGATGAGTGAAATGTCCTCCAATGTTGACTCTATTTATATCAATCACTGAGGTGTGTGACACATTTGCTGGGGGTGTAAAACCTTAAGGCCGCCTGCACATATTTGAAATTATTAAAAATAAATTCAAAATAAATGTTCTTCTCATCGGATTAAGATCAATTTTAGATCGATCTTACACCTCTCCGAAAGAGGAACCCAATAAAAATATCGGTATCTTCATCTGAGCATCACAACATGGAGTTTGGACCTAGTTGTCCAATTTTAACACATAGCAATGTTATGCAATACTCTAGTGATGTGAATGTAGATTTTCCTGAGATGAGATCCGAGAACAAGTGCTGTGATATCTCAAACAAATCCGCAACTTAACCCTGTTTTTGATCTCTGCAGTCCGCACTCATTTCTGTCCTCTTATACCTTTTGAAATCTGCATCTCTATTATAGAACAGTCCACAATTTCTTGTTGTGATATACCTGCATTTAAACTCTATTCCAGTCTTTAGACATCCGCATTTTATCTTCTGAAACAACCTCAAGGAATCTGCATTTTATCTTCCGAAATAGCGTCAGGAAATCCACATTTTATCTTCTGAAACAGCCTCAGGAAATCCTCATTTTATCTTCTGAAACAGCCTCAGGAAATCCGCATTTTATCTTCTGAAACAGCCTCAGGAATCCGCACTTTTTCTACAGGATAATCCACACTTTTTCCATAGAAGAAACCACAGAGAGATCTGCAAATTTTTCTATCCTTTTCTGCGAAGGCTACAAAGGTATTTATAGTTGTTTGCCCCTATATATAAGCTGACCTTAATAGGTGAAACGGTGTGACTATTTGGGAGTCGACATGACTATTTATTAGGCCGACTTCTCCAGCTGTTTGAAGGCTAACTTGACACATTATTTAGGCTTGTCTATCAGCGTTGAATGCGGGCTGAATAATAGCCATTTTTCACAGTTTCAGGACTTGGTCTTGGAGCATTTCTAGATCCTTCATATATGACACTTACTACATTTATATCAAGAAGACAAACCCTAGATAGACATCAAGAAGAAGTCTATTTAACCTCTAATAAAATCTTTCTCATGAAACCCATGAAGCAAGTACAAAATACACATTTTATTATCTTTCTCTTCTTCTTTAGATAGAATACATAATTACATAGTCAATACGAAAACCGACCTAGTTACATTTTTCAACATCCTCTTCCCATCATGTTAAGGATATCTATCCATTTATCTCTAATGGATTTTAGTAGGAGAGCTTTCAAAGTATCTTGATCCAAATTTCCCATTTTAGCCCTTTTTAGATTATAACTGAATCTTTCAATTAAATCCTCTAGATTCCCATCTTCTCTTTGCATCATCTTAAAGACTTCATCTTTTCAGTTATAAGGCATGCAATAATCCTTTTGTATTTTAACAAGAATGCGTTCTTCATTTCTTCCCATGTTCTAATTGAGCGTGTTATTAATCCCATAAACCATTTCAATGCTACATCCTTAAGGGTAGCTAAAAACAATTTCAATTTTTGAGAGTCGAGTAGGTAGTCATATGATCTCCATAAAACTTCGAATTCAAAAAGAAATGTTTCAGTATCCTCACTTCTTAATCCATTGAAGTTAGGAAGGAAAGAGGGTGAGATATTTTCCATTGTGGTAATAGTATCTTCATCAAGTATAGGAAATCCAACAGGATCTGGATCTATTCTGTCTTCTCCTCTATCTCCTCTACCTTCACCTCTTCCTCTTCCTCCATCTCTTCCTCTACCTCTACCTCCACCTCCAATCCTAGGCCCGCCTCCTCTAATTCTTAAATGTTCATCATTGTTCTGTACTTTTCCTTCCCCTTCCTCAACCATTGTAGATTCTTCTGAACTGATATAAGATTCCAAGATTGAGATTTTCTGTTCTTCTTCTAATTCTTCTAGTTCCTCTATCAGTGGTATATTAAAGAAGATTTCTTCTTCCTTTGCCTCACTAGGGATTTCTAGTTCTTGAGCTAAAAGTTGTTCTCCATTAGAGGTTAGGAAAATTATTCCTTCTGTTGGGGATGTAGGGTCTTGTTCTTCCACAACTGCTTTAGTTGATGAAGTTGGTGAATCCCTAGGTTGAATTTCGGATCTTAATACCTCATTAAGTCTATGTCTACTTGCTAAAAATGGTATGCGAGTTTGGGTGGATGGTGTGGTACTACGAGGTCTTGATGGGGTGAGTGGTGTTGTTGGAATTAAGCTTCTTCCTCTAGCTACAAATCTACCCCTAGAATCTCTTTCTCTACGCATGTCATTTTTCTATTTTTCTTTTTTTGAAGAGAGAGAATGCTTCTATTTACACTTCCCCGACAACGACGCCAAAATGTTTAGTCAACTTAATTGCTATCATAAATTATTGACCATAGTTGGTAATCTTGTGAAGTGCAAATGCACTATATATGCTAGAAGCCTTTCTTAGTTTATTGTGTGTTAGTCAAGGTTTGTTTTTAAAAGTGTTTTTTTTTTGTAGATGATACATCTTTATTGAATTTCAACTAAATTCTAATTTAGCTAAGTTCTGTGTTAATGTTATTTCCGGATCCATTGCATTAAGTAGATTTTCTTATCGACGTTTCGAACCCACTACCAAGGTTCATTATCAAAATAAAATTGAATGAAAGAAAACTGATCTCAGGTAGGATTAACTAAGTTTCAAAAGCTACAACAATCCCTTGAAGAAAAGTCTTAATTGATTATTAGTATCTAAAAACTCTGAGAGCCTAAAATAAGAAAATCAAACTTTAAAAGAACTCTGATGTTTTTATGTTTTTAGAAATGAAATATTATGTAACTGAGACTGAGCAAAGAAATGAGCAAGTCACTTATTGTTCTGGCCAGAAATAACTATAAAACTAGAAAGCATTCTCATCCTTGTATGAAAAAGTGAATCATTAAATCACTACTGCTTGAAAGGAACTTATTGAAATTGGAAATCAAATCTTTCAATGTTCTTTGAAATTTATCACATAGGAAAAACTAATCTTCTAGAAATCACTGCTGTAAGGCAAAAAAAACTAAGATTACTTCTGCAATTTAACCATTTAAAAAGAAAGATGAATCTACATCAAATGATAAAAACGAATCTATTTTAACAAGATAAATATCCGGAAATGACTATAACACAACAAAGATAATGATTGAAACTACATCAAATGATAAAAATCTCTCATGCATCTATTTTGAAACACTACGAAATTTTGGAAATGATTACAACTTCTAACATAAGAATGAAAATAAAAGCAAATCATACATCTATGCTACGAAATACATTGAAAGCATAAATAGAGGATAAAAATGAAGCTATGGAAAAACATCTAAATACAAGAACATAAATGAAATAGAACCTCTTTTGTTGCAGGGGCCCTCCTCAACAGACGGTTTCAAGTCTAATCTTTACTAATTGTGCATTGAGGCTCCAAAACGCTTCTTCATTCAAGTAGGAAATAAAACAAAGTTTTAATGAGATTACAATCGCGTAATAATTCACACTGTCAATACAATTACTTGCCCGGTATTTATAAAAGCCTGTCATTAATTGTCTTGAGGCTTTTACACATATTAGAACTAGAAAATTCTATCTTGAACTCAAAAATAGAAGTAGAACTTCGTTGCTTCATGATTTGCTACATGGTAGAGAAAATCGTGAAGCGTGATGGCTTCAGACTCCTCGCTCGCTTGATTCAGCATTTGGTTGACCGTTCTTTGACCGCGTATTTGGGCGATTTCCTCCTTGTTTTGGGTAAAATAGATAAGATGAAATCCATGATAGGATCATTCCTCACCTACCCATATATTTTTCTGCTCCATTGACAACTTAGAACCCATCAAACCTTAGCGGTGGTTACAGAAAGATCAATCAGCTTTAGAATTGCATTAATTCCGTGGCTATTTCAAATTTTACTCTAATAATAAAGAACAATTGAAAATATGAAAAATAGATCATTAGAATACCTTACCAAGTCAAAATTTTCAGTTTAACACTTGTTTGAGCTAATGGTGTTGACAAAAAGGAGGAAAGATAAGTGAAAGGGAGTGTCAAAATTGAGGTAGTCTTGAGGCTCTAGACAGTGGCTGAGAATATTTCTAGGAGGCTGGGAGAATCACTTCTGGAGGTAGCAATAGGATAGGCGTGATCATTAGAGGAAGTTTTTGGGTAGCACGAGTTACGCCTGTGCAGAGGCAACACAGAAGCCCGCAGAGAGGTTTTCTAGAGCTAGTTCTAAGACTCAATTTGTTGTGGGATTGCTTGGAGAGGAGGGTAATTTCTCTAAGTTGATTTAGCCAATATTTCTCTTAGATAGAAATGCCGGTTTGGCGTCCATTTTATTATACTCAAAATTTTTGCTGCTACATAATAATAAAACTCTCATCTGCTGCACCAGTTTTTCCACATTGGGTTTTTCCATGGACAGTTGTCCAAAAATAACTGTCATTTTTGTGTGTGCTAGCATATTTCTCAGACTCCAACATTTTATTTTTCACAACGTTTTTATGGTGAAAATTGCAGTTGTGATTTTATTCGTTGTTTGCTGTAACAAATAAACTACATAATTAATTTACAGTTAGAAGAATAATTTCTAGTTGCTGCAATAGAGTAGAAACTTCCACATGGTATCAGAGCTAAGTTTAAAAGATAAGGAGCTCAGAGACGAAGAGGGAGAATTTCGTGGCTCAGAGAGTGCAACAACATGAATTTCCCAGGGGTTGCGTAGTGCTTAGTCAGGCAATGCAAATCACTAGACAAGGGTTAGATTTTCCACTTGCAAGGTGCAGGTAGGGTTGATTTGTCTGGGAAGTGATTCCAACAGGTAGAGGGTGAGCAACACAATATTTTCGTAGAGAAAATTTCTTGTTTGGGTGCAGTAGGGTTTTCCAATATTTTGCAATAACAGAATCAATGCCAGGTGGAAGAGAAATTGCACACACAAAGGGAGTTTCTCTTAGAGGGTTTCTAGGTTCATAAATCTAAAATTTCCAGTTGTAGCTAGCGTATTTTGTTACTCCAGGAAGGAGTGCGAATAAGAGTGCTAGTAGCCAAGCAGGTGAAGGAGGGATATTTCTGTCCCAGGTTGAGTTTTTGCAGTAATTGCTTCAGTAGGATTCCTAGATCAGGACAGATTAGAGGGTGCATCGAACTATTGTATCTGGAAGGCCAGGATGGCATTCTTGCTAGACGAGTATGGTCTAAAGACGTATGCAGAACAAGTTGTAACTGTGCCTACAGATGCTAACCAACTAGTGAACTACAATAAGGAGATGGCCAAGGTGAAGCGATTAATTCTCGATGGAGTTCGAGATCATATTGTCTCACAGATTTCAAACAAGAATAAGACCAAAGAAATTTGGGATGCTTTTGCATCACTCTATCAAAATCCTTTCGAGCAGTGGAAGATGTTCCTGAAGGAAAAGCTGACGAATGTTCAAATGCTAAAGGGTGAAGGCATCAAAACCTATCTCACTAGAATTCAAGATATCCGAGATGACCTTCCAACCGTAGGAGAATCACCTTCACCTACATAACTTGTGCGTTTGGCCCTCAACATAGTCACCGAGGAATGGGAGACCTTTTTCCAGGGTATTTTGGGACGAGATCAGTTGCTTGGGTGGGATCCGATATGAGCAGATCTCACAAAAGAGGAGATGAGGCGAACTCTAGTAAAGAGCTCCATTAACGACAGTAGCAGCAAAGGATCGAAGGGTGTGAAGGAGGGAGAAAATGTGACCCTTGCATCAAAATGGAAATCAAAAGGCCTAGTCAGGGATAAGGCTCGCAGGGAGAGAAAAATAAGAAGGATCTATCCAGGATCAAGTGATTCAGGTGTGGCGAGTTTCACTGCTATAGTACCTAGTGTTCTCAAAGGAAGAAGGATAAGAAGGAGAAGCAGGATCAGGCGACAACATCTGCAAAGATAGATCAGTTGTCCTCCAAGTTGGAGAATAATTCGCTTTGTATGCAACTATACCTCCAGCCGAGAGGTGGGGAGACATCAAGTTCTAGACACCAGAGTTGCACAGAGCTGGCAGGGTCCATTGAGGAGTAACAATAGCAGTTTACTCCTAACATGGATCATTACCCTTGCTATAGGGGTCCACACAGTATTCAGTAGCAGGAGGATCAGTGTCTATTGGTGTAGTCAGTTCTAGAGTGATAGTTGCAGACTAGTTGGAGTTAGATGTTGGGAGCGCAGAGCAGTGTTGATAATATTGCAAGAGGCACTGTGCAATATCAACAACAATGCTGCTTCTACTAGTAGAGAGTGCAAAGGCTAGTAGCAACCAAAGACTCAGGAGATAGTTGCAGCGTGCGGTCACATTTGGTTCAGTATTTTGGATGCTTCTCAGTTGCAGTGGTTGCAACAACAACAACAATAGTGAGAGAGAGTGTTAGTTGGGTTGCATTGGAGATGAAGAGTTGGCATTAGTACATGTTGTACAATGCAGTGGTAGCAGCAACATGGTTTAGCTCCAGTTATTAGCAGATGAATTGGAGTTAGCGCAATGGTTGATGGACAGTGTCAGGAAACTATTGTCAGACATCAACAACGTGTATGGAGGATGATGCAGAGATAGGGTGTTGTAATAGTGCAACACTAGAGAACACCTTCCTTGCTAAGAGGGAGTGCTAGTTTTTGTAGCATCAAATGGTGTTCTAGTCTTAAACTTTGTGGAGAGGCTAAAACACATGAGTTCTCCAAAACCCAGAAATTGTTTTTGGAAATTCCACCTAGAGACAACTCAATTAAATTTATTGATCGATAATTAAAAAATGCCCAAGTCTAACTTAGGAAAATCGATTAATTAATAGTAACTAAGTGAGAAAGGTGAGAATTCTCTAGAAACTCACACGTATCGACTTAGAGATGATCTCAACCATTGATTAAGTTTTAGTCTTGGCCGTTGAAGTCTCAACTGGAGATTATAAGAAGAGGTCGATGGGTAAATGGATATACATAGTGCAAATACTCGGTGATCAAGGCAGTTCAATATTCATGTAGGAAGTGATTCAGCAGTGAGATCAAGTAGCAGGTGGCAGAGGGGCAGAGTAGCAGATTTTCGGAGGAGTTTCGAGTTTTGGAAGAGTCAGGAGCGGAGGTAGCAGGTGGCAGAGGGGCAGAGTAGCAGATTTTCGGAGGAGTTTCGAGTTTCGGAAGAGTCAGGAGAGGAGGCTGAGTTTATTCTCCAGGAGGTTGAGAAGGGCCTGCGCAGAGCCTCAAGAGGGGCATTTCAATTTCCAGCCAACAGAGAGGTCGATTCATTTGCCAGTGGCCAGGATTATTTCTAGGAGGCTGGGAGAATTACTTTTGGAGGCAACAACAGGCTAGACGTCATCATCAGAGGCAGTTTCTGGGTAGCATGAGTTGGGCCTGTGCAAAGGTAGCGCAAAGGTGTTCCAGAGCTAGTTCTGTGGCTTAGTTTGTTGCGGGATTGCTTGGAGAAGAGGGTAATTTCCGTCAGTTGATTTAGTCAGTATTTCTCTTAGATAGAAATGCCAGTTTGGCATCCATTTTATTGTACTCAGCATTTCTGGTGCTGCATAATAATAAATCCTTCATCTGCTGCACTAGTTTTCCCACATTAGGTTTTTTTGGGGACAATTGTCCAAAAATAATTTTCATTTTTATGTGTATGTGCTAGCATATTTCTCAGATTCCAACATTTTATTTTCTGTAGCATTTTTATGGTGAAAATTGTAGTTGTTATTTTATTCGTTGTTTGCTGTAGCAAATAAACTGCATAATTAAATTTATAGTTAGAAGATTAATTTTCAGTTGTTGCAATAGAGTAGAAATTTTCATAATTAGGATTGTTAATTTCCGAGTTTGCTATAGTTTGCCATATAATTTTTATTAGCTGTCACTATGAATAGTCTTTAGATTTGTTATGGATGAGTAAGGAAGAAATTTTTTTTCTGAGCATGTATTCTTGTCTTCATATGTCATTTCAAACCAAATCCGAGAAAATTTACCTACAACTGTACTGTCAACAAAATGTTTGACAAACAGACTTAGAACTTAGTGACCAGTTTGAGGAAATTTTCAGTTGGGAGCAAATTATCAATAACTTCTTGTAGTGGCTTCCTGTGAGGGACAAAAGATTGACACTTGTTTCATATTGCAGAGTAGAGGGTCTTATCACATATTGTAGACCTTGGTATGTTGTCCATGAAGCTATATGTGTACTGCTGCTGTAGAATGAGGGGTTTCCTGCTGTACGAGAGGTCCAAAACAAATGTTTAATGAGTGATGAGGTGCCTTGATAGGCTGAGTAGGCTATTAATTTAAGAGGTCTATAGTCAGATGGCCATTATGTACACTTCTGTTGTGTAAGAAACAACTTGATGTACTTGTTATTCTTCAGCTAAAACATGGACCAAACCTTCATAAACTCCCTTAATATACTAGCAATAGAAATCAACAGATCCTTTTCCAAGGGGGTACATACTATGCTACAGCAAGAGCAACCACAAAAAGAACATGAGATGGGACCCAAAAATATATGCACTAGTGACAAATTTGAGATTTATGGGGGTTATAGTAAAGGCCGTTCACAAATTCGAAGAACTAGACTCAGTCCTTTCCAAGGTGGACTGGGCAGATGGGAAAAACTTAGTTTGGACTCTAAAACCAATTATTCTTGCCCTCATACAAATCAAATTTTTAGAGCACCCTTGTGAAGGTGTCAAACCTTCGATTGCCTCTTGTCTCAGTAGTATCATGATGCTGACTGCACCTATACCCGCTTACAATGATGACATTATGAGGAAAGTCTTCAGGGTAATAGTGGATACCTTGCAGGACTTAGATAACAGTGAAGGTGCTACCTATGGGAAGAAGCTGGAAATTCTATAGATCATGGCCATGGTTAGAACATATAACATCATGTTTGATTTTGAGTGTGATGACCTGGTTCTCCAAATATTCCAATGCTTCTTCAGTTTTAGGAAACATAATCCTGACACGGTCATAATGTTGAGATTTGGTAGTTTGGGATGTACACCAAGCCCTAGGGTTTGGGATTTGGAGGTTGGTGTGCCACAAAAGTGCTTTGTGGGCTTGGAACCCAAGGTGTGGGTTTTGCACCCAAGCTTGTGGGTGTGAAACCAGTAGTGGATTTTGACATGTGATTATTTAAGATGATGGAGGACCTCGAGAGGAGAAAGAGGCAACGAAAATCACTCAAATCCAAGCTCTAGAAGTGGAGATGTTCATTTTTCATGTGGCTAGTGGGTTTTGTGGATGACAAGTTATGTAGGCTTGTGTCTTATGACAGTTGGACAAGCCGTCTAAGCAAATTCATTGAAGCCCTTGTGAAAGATATAAATACAAGGTGAGTTGGAGGTCATTTAGGACATCCAATGAGCATCTTTCATATTCTACACATCAGCTAAGGTAGCCACAACTCAAGGAAGGCCAAGGTTGGGAATGAGGACTATTTGAATTCTGTTGATGTCTATTGTAGGGGCTGAGTAGGAGCAGATGTAGGTTGAGGCCTCAAGGGATAATTTTGGGCAGTGTTTGAAGCTTGTTTTGCGTGGTCAGGTCTCTAAACAAGGAGTCACAGGTCTATATTAGAAGCTGAAGGAGGGCTGGGCTCCTTACCTTAGCAAAAGGAGCCATATGTCTAATTTAGGATTGATATTAGCCCATAACAACAGTGTATATAGAGCAGACCTTATTTGGAGGATGGCTGCAACTGTTAGAGGTGTTTTGGAGCAATGGTTGAGAGCTAAAGTGGTGGTAATTAGCCCTAACTAGGTCAGCGAAACCTATAACAGAGAAGCAAACCCAGAACAAGGAGATTTAAGGTATGTATTGATGTGTTAATGTTGAATTGATGCTAGTGGATGTAATGTATAGGTTGGACAAGTTGTTTGGTTTGGTATTGGGAATTTGAGGTCTATTGGATGGTAGTGTGAGAGTGCATAAATCTGTGCCCTAAGTGCAGACCTAAGGAAGGACTCTAAGGGCTGCTAGGAGTGGCAGATTGAAGGAGCTCAATGTTTTGGCCAATTAGGAGCAGTTTTGTATAGCCTATGTTCATTATTGGAGAAGCGACGTTCAATGATGATAGGTGGTAGCCTTCCTGCCCTATGTTAGTCTTCATTGGAGCAGGGCAGGAAGACTATAGTGGGAAGAAATGTCCCAAAAGAGCTGAGGAGCAATAACGAGCAAAAGTCTCAAAGTGTTGTGGCCTTGAAGGAAGAAGGAGCAGCTAGAGAGCATGAAGACCCTATGTGTTGGTTGTAGATGGACTGATGATCAACTGGAGGGCATATTGTAGAGACCGAGTTCAATGGCCTAAAGGAGTTGGGGCATTGATAAAGGCAGTGCTGCAAAATGGAAGCGAAGGACCCACAGTGTACAAGATACGACAAAGCAACTGTGATTGTAAACTACATCAACTAAACTGTCAGTGTATCTTGTATCTTGTATGCTTGTACTAGTCGATGTATGAAGGCCATTATCCCTAGCATGAGAGCCCTAAACTGTTGTATTATCAGTTTGATTAATATAATGTAGCCGGGTTGTTGTAAAATTGTGTAAACAGTTGTTTATATTTTTTGCACTAGTAGATTTACTACTGTATATTATTCCGTTGTGCAAAGTAGACTTGTTGTGATACTTGGATTGGTAGCATCAATGATTTAAGATTCTATCCTAGACTCTAGCCCCTCCACAAAGTTTGGGAGCTAGAGCACATCCGAAGCTACCGCAACACCACAAAATCTCAACAAGTAGCGCAACAATTATCGGAGGAAGATTGAAGTGATTTCTTGCAGTGAGGGGCAGAGATAGCTAGCCGGAGGAAGTATTCCTGATCCAGTTAATACAGTGTAGAGGAGGCAGAGAGGGTGCAGAAAAGGCAGTGCAGAGCCATGTTGGATAGCGTAGAGCTTCATAGGGACTACGAAGATTTGCTGAGGAGCAGTTGAGATCTAGTACCGGAAGCTGGGTTGTGAGACTGGGCAGTCAAAGGATCGAGTTTTCAGCCAGCAAAAGATCAGCCAGGTGGTGTGATGCAGTCCTAGCAGCAGCAGTGACGCAATCCCAGCAACAATGATGCAGTAACTGCGTAAAGGTGATGAAGAGACTTTGCAGAGAGCGCGCAGAGGGCTCATCTCCAGTCAGATCAGTACCGGATCTTCTGGTACCAATGGGAGGTTATCTCACTATGTTTTTGCCGGTTGATTCTCTATATTGGATTTCTAGTTGGGCATCCAAAGTTTTTTATTAAGAAACTACTGCAGAATAATAAAACCCTCCGCTGCTACACCAATTTTTCCGCATTGGGTTCTTCCGGGGACATTGTCCAAAAATAACAGTGTCTTTGTGTGTTGATTTCCTTCTTGCTCATTATTTTGTTTCTGCAGTATTTTTATATTTGTGAAGGTTGCAGTGTGATGTATTCAGTGTTTGCCATAGGAAACTGCAAATTTAAGTTAAAATTAACAATTAGGTGAATATTTTCTAATCCCTGTAATAGGATTCTGGTTTACGAAATTTTCACATGGTATCATAGCGTAGGAAGAGCCCAATGCTAAGCAGAAGAGGGATTTCGAAGAGTTTTTATAGGCAACAGATAGAATTTCGACAAAGAATTTCGTGGAAAATTCTTCTCTGAGTGAGTCGACAAAGAAGTAGATTTTCAAGATCGTGATCTGTCAGAGGCAGAGGGAGCATCGTTGTAGCTTCAGCACAAAGCATATCTTCAGCTGGGATACAGATTTTCTGCAGCAGTTGCTAGAACATAAAAGTGTCAGAAGGAAAGAAGAGCACACTGAGGGAATTCTGACGTCAGAGAATTGCTAGCCCAAAAATTCAAATTTCCCACGTAGAAGCAACAGTAACCGAAAGAAGTTTTGCTCACTCCAACAAGGAGTGCGTAGAGTCACTCAGCAGTTGTGTAGAGGGTTAGAGGCAGACTTCGACATTGTTTTTGGGCATGATGGCATCAACTTGGGTAAGAGATTAGGATCGTTTGGAGGGTGCCTCCAACTATGTGATCTGGAAGGCAAGGATCTCTTTCCTTTTAGATGAGCACGATCTCAAAGCTTATATCGATAACGTGGTACCTGTACCGACGAATGCTAATTAGCTGAAAGCCTACAAGAAAGAAATGGTGAAGGCTAAGAGATTGATCCTCGACGGAGTAAGATATCATGTGGTATCACACATAGCTAGCAAAGATACTGCTACGCAGATGTGGGATGATTTGGCCATGTTATATCAAGGATCTTTCGAGCAACAGTAGATGTACTTAGACGAGAAGCTGAGATGGACAAGGATGTAGATGGGGGAGAAAATGGATCCTTTCCTCATGAGACTTCAGGATGCCCAATATCAGTTAGTGGTTGTAGGATTAATGCCTCAGGCTATTGAGTTTGTACGACTTGTGTTGAACAACGTTTCCAAAGAATGGCAAGTCTTCGTCCAGAGTATCCTGGGCAGAGAACACTTGCCGGATTGGGAGAGTATGGGCTGATCTACAACAAGAATAGATGTGGCGCGAGTTGGTGAAAAGAACCATAGCACGCAGCAGTAGCAGTGGGACGAAGACAGAGGTGAAGGAAGAGGAGAACACAACCCTCGCATCAAAAGGCCAGTAGGAGTAGAGGAGGTGAGAAAAGGACGTCTCGAAGATCAAGTGTTTCAGGTGTGGTGAGCTTGGTCACTATGCTACCCAGTGTCCTCTTAGGGAGAAGGACAAGTTAGAGAAACAAGATCAGCATGCTGCATCCGCCAAGATCGAGGAGGAGTTTGCCATGATTGCCCACATACCTCTAGGGGAGAGGTGGGGTGATTTGGTATTTTAGCCCCAAAGTGATACATGATGGGCAGGATTCTTGAGGAGTCCAACTCTTGGATCATCACCTTGCTACAGGAGCCCATAACAAAAGTAGCAGGATGGACTAGTGTCATTTGGTGCAGTTAGTACTGGAGTGAAAATTGCAGTGGCTAGGAGCGCTAGATACTGAGCAGTGCAGAGAAAAGTTGGAAACAGTGCAGTTGGCACAGTGCAGAGTCAGCAACAACACAGTGGCTTCAGTGACAGTGCAAAGACTAGCAACAATCAAGACTCGGGTGACAGATGCATCATGCTGAGCACAGTTGGTTTAGTATTTTGGATGTTTTTTTGTTGCAGATGTTGCAGTGGCAACAACAAGAGAGTTGAAGTGGTTGGCAACAACATGCAGGGTCAGCAACAACACAGATGAAATATTTGTGCAGTAGTTGGTCAGAAGTGATGCCAGACATTAGCAATGCAGAGGGAGATGAAACAGAGTCAGAGTAATGCTTCAGTATGTTGCATTGCTAGAGCACATTCCTCACTAAGAGGGAGTGCTGATTTTTGTAGCATCGTATGTGCTCTAGCCTCAAGAATTTGCAGGGAGGCTAGGAGACATGCTTTCTCCAAGACCCAAAAATCATTTTGGGAAATTCCACCAAAGGAAGTTTAATCAGAATAATTAATTATTTTTAATGGATGGCTAAGTCTAAACTTAGGAAATTAAAATAATTAAAGGGTATTAATTAAACTGGTTGTGAATCTTCTAGATGAAGATGGAGATAGAGTCAAAGATGATCTGAGCCATTGATTAGGATCTAATCTGGGCCATTGAAAGTTCAACCAGAAGATGGAGAACACATTGAGTAAGAGATCAAGGGATCGATTTCTCAAGAGAGCAGTGCAAAAATTGCTGGAGGAAGATTGAAGCGATTTCTTGCAGTGAGGGGCAGAGATAGTTGGCTAGAGGAGGTATTCTTGATCCGGTGAATACATTGTAGAGGAGGCAGAGAGAGGTGTAGAAGAGGCAGCATAGAGCCATGTTGGGCATGGCAAAGGCATCACAGAGCTTTAGAGGGAGTTCGAAGTTCTGTTGAGCAGTTGAGATCCAGTACCAGAAGTCGGGGTGTGAGATTGGGAGGTTAGAGGATCGTGTTTCTAGCCAGCAAAAGATCAGCCGGGAGGTGTGATGTAGTGCTGATAGCAGTGACGTAGTAACTCTGTAGGTGTGACACAGAGACTATGCAGAGACCACGCAGAGGGCTCATCTCCAGTCAGATCAGTATTGGATCTTCTCATACTAGTGTGAGGTTATCTCACTATCCTTTTTCTAGTTGATTCTCTGTATCAATTTGCCAGTTGGGCATCCAAAGATTTGTATTTAGAAACCACTGCATAATAATAAAACCCTCAGCTGCTGCATCAATGTTCCCCATTGGGTTTTTCCAGGGACATTGTCCAAAATAACGGTGTCATTGTGCATGTTGATTTCCTTCTTGCTCAGTATTTTGTTTCCGCGGTATTTTATATTTTTGAAGGTTGCAGTGTGATGTATTTAGTGCTTGCCGTAGGAAACTACGAATAAATTGTTAAGTTAAAATTAACAATTAGGTGAATATTTTCCAGTTGCTGTAATAGTAGTCTGGTTTCCGAAATTTTTGCAGAGGCTAGGGTAACTATGTTGTGGGCACCCTAAGGCTTGGGATACTATGGACCACTTGACAAAAACAATATGAACTCAAGTGAAAACAACCATCCATCATAGACTAAGGTCATATGAGCATCTAAGTGGACCAAACTTGGATGTTAAGTGCATATTAATATTTCAAACAAGGATCACCTTTTGATATCTAACTAGACCAAGTCTCGTAAAGTTGTTCCCTACCTTGATAGAGGTGGCTAATGGTCAAACCTATTAAGTGCTTCCAACCCTGAAGGGGAGGTGGCATTTCCAAGGTCAACCTCTCAATCAATAGACATTAGTGCAAATGTATGACAATGGAGGGGAAAAGGCTTCAGGGCCAAGTGCCATGGTCAAGGAGACCAGTTGATGGGGAGTCCACATCCTGAGTGTATGAATGTAAGAAGGGAGCAATCGTGGAGACATGAGTTACCCTACTCTGCTTGCATTTTCCACCCCTCTAGTGCACATTTTACTTTTTTTTGATAATACTTTATATTTCAGTGCATAGCTCAAGGGTTAGAGCTTGCTGTTTATGATGTAGTATTTTATATTACCCCTCAAAGATGAGATAGTTCATTGCTTATCAGGTTTGAGACATGCAAGGGTTCATTTTGATGTAAAGGAGTATCATGTGCGTAGGAACTGCGTAATGGCCAATGAGGGTAGAACTCATCCTAGGCTTTTTCCCACGTGTTAACTTATGTCTTGGCCATCTTTTGCATTTTGATTTTCTTTTCTTTTTTCTTTTGTTGTAGTGAGATATGCTTTTCCATTCTTTTAGCTCCATCAACCTCTAGGGAAATGCTTTTTGGCCCTCCTCAAGGAGTGTGGACATAAGGGTGCCAAATGCCAATGAACCAATGAGAAGTTAGACCCGAGGAGTGGATGTGGTATATGGGGCTTGTAGTGTGGCATGAAAAGTGTCAAGTATGGTGTAAGGGATAATGAACATGCTATCTCACTCTGGGTTTTCCAAATAGTGCCCCTCTTATAACCCTAAGGCCTTAAGGGAGTTCCCACTAGAATAGGGTTACATGTAAACTCACCTAGTAAGTTGAGACAATATATTTACAATTAAGATCGGTCAATTTTCCAAATCACCCCTTTATCCATGCCAATTTCCCAAAACAAACAAGTATAAGCACCTGATTACAAAATAATCAAACTACCTTTCAAATACTAGACCACCTTCATCCAAGTGGAAATGCTGGATGGGAGGGGCATATGGATGATGTAGATGGCAGAGGCACATGACATATCATCATTAAATAGTGGCTGTCAGGGGTTGCTGGTTGGCAATCCAGTTGGATGTCAGAAATAGGAGAAGAGTTTTCTCCTGTGGGGTTACCCATTTTGGTGGTTAACAAGTTCGTTGGGAGGGTGGAATGTCTTGGGATGAGGGTGTGCTAAAAGGTTTTGGAGTAGAAAATGGTTGTGTAATGTTTTTGGATTCGTCAGGCCTGGGGATTGGATCTCAGGATTCTTGGATCACATACAACTTTAGAATTATATCCATGGGGATCTGTCCAGGATCAATGTCACATTAGTTTGTGACATTGATGTCCGTTTGATTTCATACACTTGCGAACTTTGCCAAAATGTTTTGACATGCTTTGGATGCTCCAATGTAGTTATATTTGTGTAGGTCCTACACGGCTTTAGGTTTGGAGGTTACAACAAATATAGATTAAATTTAATTCACTACACGAAATGCAGGTTATGGCGAATGTTGATTAAATTTTACACGTTGGGCATTGTTATGATATCTTCACATCCATCACCAAATTCAATAAAACGAGGGCACAAAGGAGGGGAGAGTTGGAACGAGACAAACCCGAGCTAGGGTAGCTAGAACAATGGACTACAAAGAGATGGGACTTGTAGGGGTACTAGCAAGGGGAGGATGCTGGGTATGAGTTGCTAGCAGGACCAACCAACCAAGTTGGAGAGCTAGAGCATGCTAATTCTGAGCCACACATTAATAATATATATTAATACTAATATACTAGTAATATACATTAATATTAATATTATACATTACTAATATCCATAAGGTGTAGACTAATTGGTATGAATGGGATTTAATCCTCATCATGTCTTAGTTTCAAACTTCATGGGGAGGGGTTGAGGATGGAAGCCACTTTTGGGGGAATTAAACTATTCCAAGGGGCATCCAAGCTTGACCAAGCTTCACATAATCGTGGTGATAGCATCCTGCTCTAGGTAATTTGTTCTTCCATCCAATAGACAGGATGGCTGTGGTCTAGGTTCAATATATATATATGTATGTATGTATGCATGTATGTATGTATAACAAATATTAAATATGTTCACTATGGTTTAAAAAATAATATGTAGGAAAAACAATTTTTTTTTTAATAAATTTATAATTTAATATAATTAATTAAATACGAATTTTGTATTTAAAATTATAAAAGATATATAATTATAATTATTTATAATATATATTAAAATTTATATAAATTATATGATTGAAATAATATAGTTTTTCCATGAGAAAGATCTTTATATTTTATAGGAGGAATAAATTAGTCTTTGACGTTGAGGGGTATTTAGACTCAATAATAAGGTTTGAGATAATTATAATTATAACAAAACTCATCATATCATTTGTGAGAATTGATTCTGGGTGGTGAGGATAATAAACATTTTTCTAATCACCTAAAATAAATTCCACCCACACAAACACACACACACATAATAACAATCAACAATACAATACATAATTTATATAATCAATTGTAAATCTATAAATTATGTATTGTATTGTTGATTGTTATTTTATATATATATATATATATATATATATATATTATCAATTGTAAATTTATAAATTATGTATTGTTGATTGTTATATATATATATATAACAATCAACAATACATAATTTATAAATTTACAATTGATAATATATATATATATATATATAACAATTAACAATAGTAAATACATAATTTATAATTTATATATTTGCAATTTATAATATTACATGTGTCTATGAAAGAGATATGTATTATTATTGTAAGCATATTTATATTTAACAAGAAGGCTTGAGGTTATTATAACAAAGCTTATCATATCATTTGTGATAATTGAATATGGGTAAAAATGATAAAATCATTCATTCCAATTACTAAAGCTAAATTGAGTTAATAATTAAAAGAATATATATATATTACTTATACTTACAATTAACAATACATAACTTATATACTTACAATTAATAATACATATAACACACACTCAGTTAATAATTAAAAGAATATATATATTACTTATACTTACAATTAACAATACATAACTTATATACTTACAATTAATAATACATATAACACACACTCTCTCTAATAATAATAGATATAACTCTCTCTCTCTCTCTTTCTATATATATATATATATATATATATATATATATATATATATATATACTGTGAGCATATTAGCTTTCTTATATATATACTGTGAGCATATTAGGCTAACACCCATGACGGTTTGAAATGATCTATCGGTGCATCCATTCACCATCCATTCAAAGCCCTATGGGTTATTGTAAATATATAAGTTATTGCGCCGAGAGACACTCTACAACCCAACGTAGATGTAGATGTGTTGGCATAAATGTTTAACGTTCAACATTTATATGTCGGCTCAATTAAAAAATAATAAAAGCTTAAAATTAATACAACGCTGAGTATGGTGGAGATGTTTTAGTGTATAAGCATTTTATTGACTCAATTAATAATACAGAATTAAAAGTAATAAAAATAATAAAATTCAATTTGTTATATTGTAGTTTTGTTTTGCAGGGTAGCATAGCCCCTCCAACTCAGGTTAGAAATTATGCTCTCGGAAAAATTGCATAAATAATTATAAGTTACATTGGTCGATGCTAAATTAATAATGGTTGATGGTTGATAGACGAATCATCCTATAGTTTTGCTTTCGCAGTAACTAATGAATTGAGATGTGAAGTGGATAAGTAAATTGTTTCCTCAAGTAGAAGAACTTACATACATTTTGGTGGGTAGTAACCACTAGCAAGTCTACACATTTACAATTTTATTCCCACATAAGTGTTGAAGAAAACATAAATAATGGTGGGAAGTAACTCATGTAAGTATATTTTTACATCTTATTTCTATCCATTTTTTACCAAAGACTTGCTTAAATTATGGTGGTGAGTAATTGATGGTAGATGTGTTATTTACTTGAGTATAAGTTATTTCAAATTTTTTATTTCTGAATGATTTTACTACAAAGCTTAAGAATAAAAAATCACTACACAAATATCTAAAAATCATGTATGAATATTGCAATGATATCCACAAACTATGGCATAAAATATGTAAGACAATTATCCACATGGAATTATATTGTGCAAATGCTGCAAGTTATGGTCCAATTAAATGTTTGAAAATTATTATTTTTAATAATATTGAAAAAAAAAATATTTGTTTTTCAAAGATAAACATTATAATTGTATTTGTCAATGCTAAACTAATAGTGATCAATAGTGATCAACAAACAATTTGATTGTTAGAGTCCCACCTTGGTAGAGACTAATAATGATTCCATAACCATATTTAAATTTAATTAATAATCACATAAAAACTTAATACTTACAATAAACTTACAATATAACAAGTTTTTTAACCGTGGATATCCACCCCCACTTTACCATGGAGACAATACTGTGGTTCAATACCATCACTTATCAATACCACATGCCAAAAATCCATAACTCATTTCACATTACAAAATTAGAATGTAAACTATTTTAGATATTACATTATGCATTGATTACATAGAATGAAAATTCTCCATCATATGGATGGAGAGTGGGGTAGGAGGGAGAGGAGGAGAGAGGGAGGGAGATAGTGACAAAGATGGAGGGTGGAGAGAGAGGAGGTGTAAGAGAGAGGGAGAGAGAAGAATGAAGAGAGAGGACATGAGGGAGGGAGAGAGAGAGAGGGAAGAACAAAAAAATATAGAGGTAGAGAGAGAGAGGGAGTGACAAGGGAGAGATTGGGAGAGAGGAGAGGAGGGAAGATAGAAAGGAGAAGAGAGGGATAGAAAGGGAAGAGAGAGATGGGGTCATAGTGATGGAGGAGGGAGAGAGGGAGGGAGATAGTAACAGAGTTGGAGGGTAGTTGAGAGAGATGCGGGAGAGACATAGAGGGAGGTAGGAGAGAAAGGGAGAGATAGAAAGAAAGAGAGGAGAGAGGGAGGGAGAGAGTAGAGTAGAAGGGAAGAGATGAGAGAGAAAGGGAGAGATAGATCCAGCATAGATATGGTATGTGTGTATATAAAAACTACCCTAGATCCATCTTAACCCCGGATTCCTCTCGACACTTGATAGATCCGGGGTTAAAATGGATCTAAACTGGTATATTATTAATTGTTTGTATATATATATATATAATTGTGGGTGGATGGATGAGAAGTATAATAATCATTCTTTTCATTCACCCAAGATAAATTGAATTGATAATTAAAACAATATATATATAGAAGAATTAATATACTTTTTCCCCGATAAAATTGTGGGCATCGAGTACCGCTTTGAGAAAGAGGACTGAGAGAGATTATTGTAACATGCTCACTTAAGAGTGAGAGAGATTATTGTACTTAGCATGTTCACTTAAGAGTGCCACATAATAATTACTGTATTCTAAAACTTAAAAAAATCAACTTGCGAAATTCTATTTAAATTTTATATTTAAAAAATATAAATATATTTATATTGTTTGTACTAGTTATTAAAGTATAATATTAAATATACTAATATTAAAGTTAATTGGAAATTAAATTGTATATGTATATATATAAATGATGTATAATTAAAATAAACATTGTTAATTAAATTATATATATATATATATATATATTATTTTTTCGCCATTTCTTTGGCGTATTCGATCTTTTAGTTGATAGGTGTGGGTATCAAGTTGTCATTGTGGATGCTCGGAAAATATGGTTTAAACATGTGGCCATCTTGATGTGAAATACAGGGGTAACATAGTATAATGCTTGCTGTAACGCACATATATATATAATGCGAACCTTTCGGTCACACAAACAGATTTATATATAATGTTATTATCCCGGTCATGATTATGCACTATCATTTGTAACTATGTCACGTGTGTCCTTTATGTACTTGGAAAATTTCCGAGTATTTTAGAATCTAGATGCTGAAATCATACAGAGCTGCATTTTGTATCCACTTGATAAATTCTATTGGACATCACTTTATTTAGCATTACCGTACCCGAATTAGCTCTTTGCATCTGGTATGAGTAATTTGTTTTTCTAAAATTTTTGGTCTAACGATATTCTAGGTGTTTATGCCTTTTGTAATTATGCTTGATTGGATTTATTTCACGACATTGGTAGTTTGAAGTGTATGTCACTGTATAGTCTTACATAGTACGATTGTTGTTATGCAGGAGAAGCATTCTGATGAAGCATATAATTTGGCCTGCATTCTTACTCTTCCTCCATATCAGAGAAAAGGATATGGAAAGTTCCTCATAGCTTTTTGTAAGTCATATTTCATGAGTTTATTATTTTTTTGGAATCTTAAGACGCTAATCATCATTTGTGCTAACATATAACCATTTTATAATAAGATGATATTGTTAAAAGCTTTGGAGGTCTTATTCTCTCGTTTCCTTATGCAAGAAAACATCAACAGTAATGCCAAAATTGAAAGAATTACGAGATGGAATGAAGACGTAACATTCTCCAAACCATTATTGTAGGATAAAGAATCATTTCATGGAAGGGCATGTAATGTGCATAATCAACATTACATAAATAATAATAATATCAACGGTCATGATTCGTATGCTTTTAAGCTTGTGGGCGTTGGATGTTTATATAAAATATCACATCATTGTACAAATCGTTAATCAATCATTTTATCAAATATATTTGATTTTGAATGGATTTTGACTCTATATCCTACTTAGATATTCTTGGTCATTGAATATATTTGTTAGAAACATGGATGGGGAATGAAGGGTGATTACGGCCTTTACTAAAGGTAGAATTGGGGTTTAGTTGGTTGTAGGGTTTTAAAATTTTTTCAAGTCTAGGCACTGTTGACAAGCTGATACATCCTTTGATGAATATTTGGTTGGTGGTAGGGTTTTTAAAATTTTTCAAGCCTAGGCACTGTTGACGAGTTGATGCATCCATTGATGAATACTTGGTTGAGTTGTGCATAAACAGGTCGAAGAATGGTTTTTATGATGAGTCATCTATCTTAGTTTAAGTTTTATAAAAATTGGAATTGCTTGATTGAAACTGATAATCCTGGATTAACCATGCATTCAAAATTGTTTGATAGTAGCTAGGGTTCAAAATTCAAATAGTTCAACTTTCGCATACAATGTTTTTATATGGGTTACAAAATCTTATTTTGACAAATAACGATACCCAACATTGAGGAACATTGTAACATATTCTCCTACCACTGATAGCCCACACTAAGAGTAGGAGGCAATTACTATGATGACCCGACCTCCATTGTCTTGCTATGGAAATGGGGTCTAAATTTTTTTTGACCTTTTTAAAACTCTTCAGACTCGAAATTGACCTTGCCATTGTGTTCGTCTTGTCGAGACCTTTCCGATGATATAGATTTTACGTTGATTCAACTCTCGGATCAAAATATATGGCCATGCAAAGATTTGCTAATAACCTCTTGTCACATCACGAGGCGCTGCCACATGGCACCCATGTTGTGCTCACGTGGTATGCTATATCACTTTCCCCAAGGGTCCATGTCTCTTCTATACGTGGCTGCCACCTTGCCTATGTCACCTCACAACACAAGGCTCCCTTCTTTCTGGGCACACCCTTTATACATATACGTATATTAAACTATATAAATCCTCCTTGGTATTATACACTATTATATGTGTAAAATACCCCACATCCATGGGCTCCACTCCCCCTTGGTGATCGACAACCCTAGCTTTGTGGGAATTGGTTGTCACGATCTATCGTGCTTTGACATAACCCTGGGAGTAAAATCCTGGAGGTTCCTGACTGTGCACCCATTTAAAACTCCGAGATCCAGGGAAGCGGGACAGAGATCCCTTCCTTTTATTTGATGGAAAAATCCCTTGTCCTGGGACATAAATCCCAAACGTTTTCACAATACCCCCTCTTCTAAATGTCAGGGTGACGTCAACGCCTAATTCCTCTGAGGTAACGTCTGCTAACTTCCCCCATCTCGACCATAAAATCCTAAAACTTTTGCATCGAGTTCCATTCAAAAACGACAAGGTGATGTCATGTTGACGTCTCACCCACCACGTGGCCTCCTTCGGGAGTGCCATGTGTCACTTATTTACAGGCCACTTGGCCCCATCAAAAGTCCATTTTTTGGGTGACACGTGTCCCACCTTGAGGGCGCCGCGTCACCCTCTTGTCCACGTCATCAACCATGCTGTCTGATGGGCCTACAAATTAGATACAAATTAAGGCCCATCTAGTCTTTCTTAGGCACATAAAGGCTATATTAAATCTCTCCTTCTGCACTTAATAGTGTTTTCTTAGCTTTAATAAGTTCTTAGGAATGTTTAAAGATCATTGCATATTATGCATCTAATAATATTTGTTTTTGTGAAATATTGTGAGAATATTGGGCAAATTTTGAAGATTTGCAAGTTTTGATAATTTAGGGACTTGCTCCATGCCACAAGATGGACCAATAAATGAATAAAATATCATGAAATCATTGACAAATTCTGGAGCTCCACCGATTGAGAAAATTGAGGGATGTGTTCTTTGCTACAAGAGAAGCTAGAACTTAGTATTTAATGAAGATTCGTACTGTTGGGAACCATATCCACTTTTTGAGGGATTTTGGAGGGTAAAGTTGCCTTCTTTCAAGGAAAGATGCTTCCCCATCAATTTCTTAAGTACCAATTCGAATTAGCCTCTAGGGGCGTGGATTTTTTAGTGTTTTTGTGAAGGAAACTTGTGATTTAGCAACTCTACTTTCATTTCCAGCAAGGATGTACTTGAATTGATTCTAATAATGAAGTTTGGTTTCATTTTCAGCTTCTAAGGCTTGGTTTCCTTCATAGGACTCTGAGTATCTTTGGACTTGGCCATCCTAGGAGCCTCAAAGCCTTGTTATACAATTTCTTTGTCTTTTTGGCATTTCTTGTTCACTTACATCTCTTGTTCTTGCATTTCCTATTTCGACATTTAGTATTCATGTTTCATTTGCCGTTAAGTTATATTGGTTAAATGATTGAAGTGAGTTTTTATGCAGGTTATTTATAGAGTCACAAGTATGATGCATCCTTATAATATAGCTTTGCAAAGTCATATTCATCATTGAGCTACTTGGATTGGTTTACTAGGTCCCAATTCTGGAATTTTTGAAAGTATCTTGTAGCAAAATAGTAATAATTTTCTGTTGAATTCTAGCACGTGCTAATGGGGCTCTTTTGAGTTGATTCCACTTGGATTGAACCCTAAAAAGATTGAAATTAGTAAAAAAATTTACCCCACAACATTTGCATTTGATTAACTTGGGCATTTGGCATGTTTACTCGAGACACAAGCTCGTTGGAAGTTTCCTATAACAATCCTGTAGCAACAGAAAGTTTCCTGTAGAAGTTTGTTTTCGAGCTCTTCCCTTGTCCAGATTCACTCCAAATTCATGGTAGATGTAGATTTATATCCTATGAATGCTCTGAGACCACTTTGGTTGAGCCGAGGCTTGGTTAGGTCGCCATTTAACTTTCACATTGCTTGCTTCTTGAATGTTGATTTCTACAATTAATTTAGATTTTCTTTCCGCAATTTACTTTAAGAAAATTGTGATTTCCTTCCTGCAAGAGTAATCTATGACTTTCCTTTTCTATAAAATAAAATAGATTTCCTTTAATACCATTTCTTTTCCAGTAAGATAGATTAGATTTGCTTGGTTGTCATTGTGCTTTACATTTTTGCAAATAGAATAGATTTCCCTTTTTGTCATTTACTTTCCAGCAAAAGTAGAATATGTTTGCTTATTGCTATTTATCTTTTGCAACTCAGAATTGACGACTTACTTAGATCTTCACTCATTTGAAGTTGTTTCATTGCCTTCTTTCACCTACATCAAAGGGAGTTAGACTAGGAAGAGGAAGGTGTTTGTTGCACATAGAGTGCCGATCGCTCTTAAGTTTGTACGAACTCCGGATTGATAATTAAAGTTGGTAGCTTTGGGAGTTGCAACATTCTTGTTGCAATAACAACGCTCATCACTGTCCATAGGCCCACCCAGGGCTTCCGGCCTATGTAACTCATTCCTTTTTCGTTATATCTATTTTTTGGTGAATTTTGGCATTTCACTATTTCACAAGGGGTTGGCCCATTTATTGTTCGCAGTTGCACACGCTGCTCCAAACCATTCGGCCCACACGCTGTGTAATCCCGGGAACTCCTTCTTGACTCTCCTTTTGAAGCCTCTGAGGTACGAGGGCTCGGGGTCATCCAACGGTGGTAATACAACAAGTGATCAATGGTCTATATTGAAACGTGTGACCCCCTCACAGTTCTGCTAAAGGCTTAGGCGCTTGTATATATATATATATATATAATGTCAAAGTCCCACTATTGCGCTTGGTTACAGTGCTTGCCCATATGGGCGTAAGAAGGCTTGAAACCTATTCCCTCCAAGACCTTAGGAGTTTTATGCCCTCACAATAGCATATATATATATATATATATATGTAAGAGCGCTCTCGTGAGCTATCCCTCGTGAGCTTTCATTACCTCGGCCCAACTCGACTTGTGGCCTGCAAACATTTAATTGGAATGCATGTGTATATAAATTAAGATATCTATCCCGAGCTTTAGGAGTAGATACCGACTTGACTTGACGGTATATATATATATATATATATATATATATATGAAACAAAGCTACTTGTCCCCTAGCTCACAAATGTTGAGCCCAAACCTAATAGCCAAATCATTTCAATACAGATATTCATCAAATAAATTAACAAAGATTATTCATCTCCCATACTCACGCTGTTTAGACCAATTTGCAGGCTTAGAATTGACACGAGAATAAACCCATTCTTGAGACAATATTCAAATATTCAACATCTCACTTCTATATAGGAAAATTGCATTCTTTGCTGTTAATATGGCAATTTATCAACGCAGTGGCCCATATAAAATAGTAAATGCAAAAAACATGAGCCAACATTAACTCATTACACATTCAAGGATTAATCTTTCTTTATGAATCACACAAAAGTTAGCATTATCCATACACATAGGAACCGACATTCCTCAAAATTAACATAGGCAGTAAATCAACAAATTACATTCAAGAGCACAGGAGCATGAGTAATCATTTATTTTGTAAAAGAATTTTGGCTACTGAGATTGAGACTTCAACTCTCCACCCAACTTTAGGTCCATCCCCTCAAGTTAGGTCAGCTCTCAAGTCTGAGATGCCCCTCAGGAGGTCACCATCGTCTGAGCATTCGCGATGCCCTCAAGTTAGGTCACTGGTCAGATCTCCCCAGTCCTTAGGAGGTAACGTTGCCTACCATGTCATGGAAGCTATCCTTATGACTACCTCAAGGACTCCTAAGGAGCTATAGAAGGTCCAACCCCTCAATTTAGGTAAGCTCTCTAGTAGGAGATGCCCCTCAGGAGGTAACATCGACCTTAAGCGATGCCCTCAAGTTAGGTCACTGGTGTAGGCGTACCCCAACCCTCAGGAGGTAACGTTGCCTTATGGGGCTCCAGAGGCCTTAGGTGTCCTTGTCTTGTAGCCAACACACCCCCACTGTGACCTTTGGTCACATGGTCATCCTTACCCTTTAGCATATCATGGAAGGCCCTATTGCCCCCTTTCGGCTACACTTAGAGCTCCTAGCTCATTAGAAGACAAAGCCTCTATGCCCCCTTGAGGGGACAAATAAGGTACTTACCTTCAACATATCATGGAAGGCCCTCCTAGGGCCATATCACCCATGTTGATGGGGTGTCAGGCCCTAGGAGGGCATATCAACCATGTTGATGGGGTGTCAGGCCCTTAGCCTTCAGCATATCATGGAAGGCTCCTATCTTTAATAGATAGGAGTCAAGGAAGGACAATCGAAGGTCCTTGCAGTTGATTAATGCGATGATATGCTCTAATTATTATAAAGGATATCATCGAAGGTGCGATTGGGGAGGTTGAGGGAGGTTGGGGTGATGGGGAGGTTAAGACTGCTAAGGTTGCCTAAAGACCATGGTCGAGCAAGCAAGAAATTCCTCACACATATGAATCGGTTAGTCGATGGCAGCCTTATGGTTCTTCAAGTTCCTCTCTTTTGGGGCCCCTCCCCCAAAAGAGAGTTTCTCCCATCCTCGCACGTCGATGGCGGCCTTTTAGTTCTTCAAGTTCCTCTCCCGGTGGTCGAGTCATGCTTACGCATCCTCTCTTTTGGGGCCCCTCCCCCAAAAGAGAGTTGTTCCTCACCTTCCGTGGTGCTTGGGACTACAGGCCACTCAAGAGTAGGGATCAGTTGAACTAGAGGTGGGTGCCGATCAAAGAAGTTAATATCCACCTACCTCTCCTTGAGAAGTTCATGGCAGGAGGGCCAGTATTCGACTAGACGACGAGGTAATGAAATTGAGTAAGATTGACCGGGGAGGATATTCAGGCTTGTGCTGATGGTATTTAATAAAAATGACACCTATAAATCTTTTTATGTCCGGTGAGGGGTATTGATAGGACTTTTTTCGACCGCAACCAATTGGACTAACTCGGAGAAGAATCACTCAATAGGGTGCCTATGCCCCTCCATATCGGGGGATTCTAGCTTACTTGAATAGGGCCAGAGCACAAGCCAAGCCAGCCCATCGAGACAGCCAAAGCTTTATAAGAGTATACTGCTCGGGCCGACCCGATCATGAGAAAGACTGTAAAGCCACTTCACTCGATTTATGACTGGGGAGGCGGGAGGACACCGAGCCTATCAGTTTGGGGAATTAGAAGCTTACTAGTGGGGAATGCAAGCCGAGGGGATGAAAGGGTAGGAATATAT
Source organism: Pinus albicaulis (assembly GCA_034641835.2). NCBI lineage: Eukaryota > Viridiplantae > Streptophyta > Pinopsida > Pinales > Pinaceae > Pinus > Pinus albicaulis. The sequence goes on along the minus strand of CM076573.1, from coordinate 819,748,657 downwards.
CTCTTAAGGCCGGATACCACTAACAGAAGGTATCACTGCTGCTCTGTTCTCATCCTCTCGTTTATGTCCCCTATTTAGGTCTTTTGATTAGTCCTTATTCGTCGTTCCGTGGTGCACCCCTAATCAGAAGACTGTCCCTCGATCAATAAGTATTCGGGCAACACAGCACCAAGCCACTTTGCTGACTGGCATTCCCTTCCTAGCAATAATGAAAGCGTGTGTCTGTTGATGATCCTCTTCAACGGGTGCGTCGTAAGTAAGGCATTATCCATCAAATTGCAACTCCTGTTCGGTAGCGGTAAGTGATTTCGTATGGGTTGAGATCTAAGTTCTAGGGTCAAGGGTCAAGGGTCTAGGTCGAGGGTTCAAGGTTCTAGGTTTCCTGGTGAGGTCTCCTGTCTAGTCCTTATTTGTCTGTCCGCGGGACCCGCCTATTGGGGAAGAAGTGGCCTGTTTCCGGTGGGAGCGCCTATTTGGGAAGATGTGGGCTGTAGTTTTGTCCACCGCGCCTATCTCTCTCCTCGGGAGATGTGGGCTATAAAATCAAGAACTATCAAGCATCATCCACCTACCTCCCTTCCCATACTGGCACTGCCGTAGACAATCACTTGTCTGGTGCATGATTCTATGCCCGATGATCGTAAGTAATGATTGCCATGTCATCCATTCAATCCATTTGATGTAGTAACCTTGTGTTCCGTAGGCGTAAGTGATGTAGAGGATGAGGGTAGAGGATCGAGGGCGCCTCTTCTTAAGATTAGACCTCTGTATCGGGGCGTGAGCTAAATTCAAGTAGAAAGCTAATTGATTATCTCTGTATGTCAACTATGGGTAGGTGAGCTGTTACTTCTTCTCCTTCGGGTATGGCTATGACTGGCAATGTGGGGTGGAGAGGGCAAGGGTCGATGTGTAGGATCAAGGGTCTAGGGCTGTGGTTTCGTTGATTCATAAAGAGAAAGTGAAATGCTTATTTTCAGTAATCCAAAATCATTTTAGTAATCCCGATTACACTAAGGCTTGGACCTACAAAAAAAAAGGAGAATTATATAAATGAAATGATAAGTTTTTCTAAATTACTGGTCAATGAAACTTTGTGCCTGCTCCAAACCTGCCTGGTAGGCCATACCTTGATCTCTAAATCACTTGTATAAACACGACGTCTACCTACCCTCCCTTACCAGCTGTAAGGCTTTCTGCGTATGGCGTATGATGCTCAACAGGTGAATCGTATATAACGCTTCATCATTGCATTCGGCCCCCCACCCTAGGTAGGATTCCTGTGTTCCATAGCATTCAGTTTGTATATGTACTATCTGTTGGGTATGGATTGAACGGAGGACTTTTCTCCTTCTCGGCCAGTGTGATGTGGGGCCTTTCTTATTACTTCCTTCTATCTCGGGTCTGTGTTGAAGGTGACTCGGTTATGTGATATGGGTAACTCCTCTTAGCAATGGACCAGATGGGAATGGGGCTATCGACAATGACTCCTGGATTGAGTACCATTTGAGTACCATCAAGAGAGTACCAGCATCAACACCAACCAGTATGAGTAGCGACATCGACTCTAGAATCGCCTCTTGGATTGTGACTGCATTGAGAGCAGCATCAACGCTTGGATCGACTACATCAACACCTGGCATTGACACTGGACATGTAGTACCGGTATCTAGTGAATGAACACTTGTCATCAAGTGGATCAATTGAAACCTGGAGAAACTCTTGGCTCTCCTTTCGACATCCTGTCAATGCGCCTCCCTGTGTCAACCAACTGGGTCGGTGGGGGATGTGTGTTTCTCGTCAAGTACCTTCAAGCAATTCCTAGCGTCTATCGACTATCGGGACCCTATGACACTGAGACTGCCTATGGCTACCTCTTGGCTATGATCCCTTTGTGAATGGACCGATTGACAATGACCACCACCTTTTCTTTCCTGACAATGAAACTGTCCATGGCAACCTCCTTAAACAACCACCTCCTAATCGACAACCACTGTCAATTAAACCGCCTGTAAATGAGACTATTTATCATAAACCTCCTGTCAATGACTGTTTGACAATGACTGTCTCGATCCCATCCCTAACCAACTAGTAGTGCCAATACAAAGGCGGTAGCGGGCGTTGGGTTCGACCTCCTCTTCAAATAATGAAATCATTATGATCTGTCTCTGCTGCCTCTCGTGACTCATGATGGTCGATTATGGCTGGTATCTCTCAGTATCTTGACTCAAGTCAGTGAGGACTTTTCGCCTGCCATTTTCCTTTATAAGTCATGGCCACATCCAATCGCCTAGTTCCACCATTGGAATAACTAGACCACCTATAGTAGGCGGTCCTCGTATACTTATAGAAAGAGAGATAGGTACTTGTACTGATGCAGTATATATATACTATATGGCAGTTGTTACCCGAGTAGGAGTGGTTAACTAAGCTAGATAGCAAACATTGGTCACCTAGCTAGCAGTAGGTAGGAAAATATCTCTTTGATCAGTTAGTAAGGTAGATAGCACTAGTAAGTCAGCTAGGTAGTGTTAGTGGTAACCAAATAATTAGTAGCATAAGGTCGCAAAAGGTAAGGACTTAGGTGGGTGATCTCGATTATAAGGACTGAGGGAGGGGCCAAGGGAGTGATGTGGGTGGGTGTCGGAATGGTTTGTTACGGGTTGAGGTGGTGACGGGTGGTGTTATGTTATATACGTAATTCCAAGAGTCAAAGTTGACGGGTGGACTGAGTAGCGGGCCAAGGAAACAAAACTAGCTATCTATATAGTTGAGTAGGTTTGCAGGTAAGGCCCTTATTTAGGGAGGGTTTGAATCAATCTCTCTCTTTCCCATCTCTCTAGTTACCAAAGGCATACGGGTATATATGTAACGTAAAAGCTTTCATTTAGAGCCGAAGAAATCAATTTTCTTTCTTGCCAGGTATCGTCGCCTAGTTACCAAATTTATACACGCTGTTTGAGTACCTTTTAGGGGGTCTGCCGCTTTACTCTGCCCCGCCCCAAAGATAGCGATAGCTATTGGGAAGAAAAATATTAGTTGTAGATTATATATGACATAACTAGGAGAAGTAGAAATAGGTAGACCTCTTCTTATTCTACAGTAAGGTAACATTCTTATTCTTTATAGCTATGGCTATTGGGAAACAATATATATAAAGGGCCAGGCATCATGAAGGGTAAGATAGAACAACCTTAGGTTGTATTATTAAACCTTTGGTTTAATGATATGCAATCTTTGGTTGTACTTTGAAGGTCCTTGACCTTCATCCTTCAACCTTTGGTTGTACTTTGAAGGTCCTAGACCTTACCTTTCAACCTTGGTTGTACTTTGAAGGTCCTTGACCTTCATCCTTCAACCTTTGGTTGTACTTTGAAGGTCCTAGACCTTACTCATTGGGCAAGCCTAACCTTCCTTCAACCTTTGGTTGTTTATTAGGGGTTCCACCCATTCCTTCCTTTGGTTGTTGATCCTTCAACCTTTGGTTGTCCTTCATCCTTCAACCTTTGGTTGTTTATTACGGGTTCCACCCATCCTTCCTTATCATCAACCTTTGGTTGCCCCATCACCTCAACCTCCCCAATCCCACCTTCGGTGATATCCTTTATAATAATCAGAGCATATCATCGCATTAATCAACTGCAAGGACCTTCGGTTGTCCTTCTTTGACTCCTATCTATTAAATATAGGAGCCTTCCATGATATGCTGAAGGCTAAGGGCCTTCCATGATATGCTGAAGGCTAAGGGCCTGACACCCCATCAACATGGGTGATATGGCCCTAGGAGGGCCTTCCATGATATGCTAAAGGTAAGTACCTTATTTGTCCCCTTAAGGGGGCATAGAGGCATTGTCTCCTAATGAGCTAGGAGCTCTAAGTGTAGCCGAAAAGTACACCAATAAAAGTGCACACCTTTAGAGAAAAAAAGGCCCACCCGAGCCAAGCCTTCAAGCAAGACGGTAAAGAGCCCTAACGGTCAAGCCTTCAAACTCAACTTAGGGGAAAAGGACATAAAAAAAGTACTGTCCCATGCTGATGGTAGCAGTCAAGGTGTTTTCAGACAACGAATGAACACGTTTATGGGTCCATACTTGATGTCAGCTCTAAATGGAGTCAAACTTCGAGGCAAGGCATGGTGATTCCTGGTTAGACGCCATCCAGGGATGGAAATTGCTTATACTTGTATGTGGCCGACTACTGCAGATGCGTTAAGTTAGTGGTTCAAACAATAGTACGAGACTCCTTTAAAAAGGGGCATGTTAAGGATAACAAGCAGTTTATCCCCAATGCCCTTATGTCCTGCCTCCACCGTGCCTTAAACGTGCCTTAAAGGCCTTCTCAGGATGCTTAGGTCCAACCCCTCAAGTTAGGTCAGCTCTCAAGTCTGAGATGCCCCTCAGGAGGTCACCATCGTTTGAGCATTCACGATGCCCTCAAGTTAGGTCATTGGTCAGATCTCCCCAGCCCTCAGGAGGTAACGTTGCCTACCATGTCATGGAAGCTATCCTTATGACTACCTCAAGGACTCCTAAGGAGCCGTAGAAGGTCCAACCCCTCAAGTTAGGTAAGCTCTCCAGTAGGAGATGCCCCTCAGGAGGTAACATCGACCTGAAGCGATGCCCTCAAGTTAGGTCACTGGTGTAGGCATACCTTATGGGGTTCCAGAGGCCTTAGGAGTCCCTGTCTTGTAGCCAGCACACCCCCACTGTGACCTTTGGTCACACGGTCATCCTTACCCTTCAACATATCATGGAAGGCCCTATTGCCCCCTTTCGGCTACACTTAGAGCTCCTAGCTCATTAAGAGACAAAGCCTCTATGCCCCCTTAAGGGGACAAATAAGGTACTTACCTTCAGCATATCATGGAAGGCCCTCCTAGGGCCATATCACCCATGTTGATGGGGTCTCAGGCCCTAGGAGGGCATATCAACCATGTTGATGGGGTGTCAGGCCCTTAGCCTTCAGCATTTCATGGAAGGCTCCTATCTTTAATAGATAGGAGTCAAGGAAGGACAACCGAAGGTCCTTGCAGTTGATTAATGCGATGATATGCTCTGATTATTATAAAGGAGGTTGGATTGGGGAGGTTGAGGGAGGTTGGGGTGATGGGGCAACCAAAGGTTGATGATAAGGCAGGATGGGTGGAACTCCAGACAAACAACCAAAGGTTGAAGGATCAACCAAAGGTTGAGGGATCAACAACCAAAGGAAGGAATGGGTGGAACCCCTAATAATAAGGAAGGATCAACCAAAGGTTGATCTTTCCTTCAACCTTTGGTTGTTTATTACGGGTTCCACCCATCCTTCCTTATCATCAACCTTTGGTTACCCCATCACCCCAACCTCCCTCAACCTCCCCAATCCCACCTTCGGTGATATCCTTTATAATAATTAGAGCATATCATCGCATTAATCAACTGCAAGGACCTTCGGTTGTCCTTCCTTGACTCCTATCTATTAAAGATAGGAGCCTTCCATGATATGCTGAAGGCTAAGGGCCTGACACCCCATCAACATGGTTGATATGCCCTCTTAGGGCCTGACACCCCATCAACATGGGTGATATGGCCCTAGGAGGGCCTTCCATGATATGCTGAAGGTAAGTACCTTATTTGTCCCCTTAAGGGGGCATAGAGGCTTTGTCTCCTAATGAGCTAGGAGTTCTAAGTGTAGCCAAAAGGGGGCAATAGGGCCTTCCATGATATGCTGAAGGGTAAGGATGACCGTGTGACCAAAGGTCACAATTGGGGTGTGCTGGCTACAAGACAAGGACTCCTAAGGCCTCTGGAGCCCCATAAGGCAACGTTACCTCCTGAGGGCTGGGGTGTGCCTACACCAGTGACCTAACTTGAGGGCATCACTTCAGGTCGATGTTACCTCCTGAGGGGCATCTCCTACTGGAGAGCTTACCTAACTTGAGGGGTTGGACCTTCTAGGGCTCCTTAGGAGTCCTTGAGGTAGTCATAAGGATAGCTTCCATGACATGGTAGGCAACGTTACCTCCTGAGGCCTGGGGAGATCTGACTAGTGACCTAACTTGAGGGCATCGTGAATGCTCAGACGATGGTGACCTCCTAAGGGGCATCTCAGACTTGAGAGCTGACCTAACTTGAGGGGCTGGACCTAGGCATCCTGAGAAGGCCTTTAAGGCACGTTTAAGGCACGATGGAGGCAGGACATAAGGGCATTGGGGATAAACTGCTTGTTATCCTTAACATGCCCCTTTTTAAAAGAGTGTCGTACTATTGTTCGAACCACTGACTTATGCAACTGCAGTAGTCAGCCGCATACAAGTATAGGCAATTTCCATCCCTGGATGGCGTCTAACTAGGAATCACCATGCCCTGCCTCGGAGTTTGACTCCATTCAAAGCTGACATCAAGTATGGACCCATAAACGTGTTCATCCATTGTGTGAAAACACCTTGATTGCTACCATCAGCGTGGGGCGGTACTTTTTTTATGTCCTTTTCCCCTGAGTTGAGTTTGAAGGCTTGACCGTTAGGGCTCTTTACTGTCTTGCTTGAAGGTTTGACTGTTAGGGCTCTTTACCGTCTTGCTTGAAGGCTTGGCTCAGGTGGGCCTTTTTTTCTCTAAAGGTGTGCACTTTTATTGGTGTACTTTAAATACACATAAAGAAAAAGTGGATATAAAAACCCCTTTCAAAACATCAAAAGCGAAGCCCCCATAAGGGGGTCTATGAGACGAAATACTGCCCCCTGGGCGCAATATAAATGTCGTAGGCATAAGGGAAAGGGCCATCCAAAGGATTTGGGTGGAAACCGTAATAAACAACCAAAGGTTGAAGGAAAGATCAACCAAAGGTTATGATAATCTATAAAGATTATAGATTATCATATAAATATTTAGATTATAGATTATCATATAAATATTTATATGATAATCTATAATCTTTATAGATTATCATAACCTTTGGTTGATCTTTCCTTCAACCTTTGGTTGTTTATTACGGTTTCCACACAAATCCTTTGGATGGCCCTTTCCCTTATGCCTACGACATTTATATTGCGCCCAGGGGATGGTATTTAGTCTCATAGACCCCCTTATGGGGGCTTCACTTTTGATGTTTTGAGAGGGGTTTTTATATCCACTTTTTCTTTATGTGTATTTTTACCCAACTTTATATTGGTCTGCACTTTGGTCTTTCTTGCAGTTAATCACCCTCGAGCTAGATTCTAGAGCTTGAGGAGGAGTGCTCAAAGAATAATAACCAATGTTGCTAGCTGCGACAAGGACTCCAAAAGCTACACCACCTCTACCCACCAACTAGGCAATTTACAAGTTGAAACAGGGAATCTAGAGGCCTCCCTGCTTGCACCCACCAACCAAACAAGGGAATCCAAAGGCTTCTTACCTCCACCCTTAACCAAACAAGGGAATTCAGAGGCTTCTCACCTCCACGCTTAGAGAAATTGTGCAGAGTGGTTCCACCCAAGCCTGGGAGTCCATAATCTTACTGTAATAAACCAAAAACAAGCATGAAGGAGTCAATACACTTCTTACCAGGAATCCAAGGAGTAGGCCTCCACCCCAGCTCTCAAGGGAATCCATAGATTGACCCCTCGCCACCCTCGAACCAATCAGGGAATCTAGAGGCTACTACCCCTCACCTGAGAGATGTCCTTCCAGCCTGCCAATGCTCAACCAAAAGATACTCATCTCTTTCTATTCCTGTAACAATGCATAGCTTTGTTCTTTTTTTTCCTTTGCTGCGCTCAACTTCCTATTATTTCTCTGTGCAATGTCTTTGATATCACACAATGGTTCTCTGCGTTTTTCCTCCTGTGTTATCCCTTGATGCTCCATTCATGATCCCCCTTCCTGTTTGCTCTTCCCCCTTTTTCCTTTGGCGGAAAAGTCTCTTTCCCGTAGTCCTCCCACTAATGCTGTTGCAACCATATCTTGGGTCTTGTTGCACCTCTTGGTCTCGGTCTCAGTGGTTCTGTTTTCGTGTGGTCGTGGGGATGCTGTTTTCCAGCTTCCCTTTCCACTTCTTGTTGGTTGACTTCAATTTGTCTCCACCTGCTAGCACAGTCCATCCTTCTTTAAATTCTGTTATCTCTGCCTTGTGAACTCATCCAAGGAGGTTATGGCTTCTCTGCCCTCTTGTTCAGCTGAATTAATTGGCATAACCAGTTCATTTAAGTGCACACCTGCCAACCTTGCATGGTTGTCATTAAACAAGTCAAACTTCCTTCTAATCCTAGGCAATCTGTGTCCCATTTTCTCAACCCATTTCATCATAACAAAAATTGTTACAATATTTACAAGAAGGGGAAAATAACCAAGGTTGTCACACATGCAAACGGGAGATGATTAATTTGTTTAAATGCGCACATCAATTTGTTTTAATAAAATAAGTTCAAGACTGAAAATAGTCAATGACCCTTAAAAGACTATGAAAATAAGTCTAAAAATAACACAATCATTTTAATAATTTTTTACCAAAGGATAACTCAAACCTAATTGAGAGTTAGTTGAACTTAAGTTGCATTGTTTCCACATATATTATGGATTCTCCTCTCTTCCTACGTAGATAAATATCGAAGTAGGACCTTTCTTGGGTATTTCTCAGGTCCTTTATGGATTTGTCTCCAAACGGTATAAATATGGATGTGTGGTAACTCCATGCAAAGTCATTCGATCTATTTGGAACAGATTCACATGCAATGCTTGAAAAAGGAAATAAACATTGCAACGTTAGTGAAATCAAAGTCCATAGCAATTTTAATAACTTTTCATTAGAGTTGATTGGTGTCTTACATTTACTCTGACTAGATCTCCTTTTCTATATGATTTTCTATCATGTATATGCATGTCAATTAATAGTCTTGTATTTGAATAAATCTATTAAATAATTGTTGATTCTTGTGGTTGGGAAATCATTTACATGATTATGGTAAGATATTAGGAAAATTCTATTCTCATGCTTCAAGGTTCATGTATAAAATCCCAATTATATAACTTATGTAGGATTCTTTTGAAAATGAAATTTGTTCTCCAATAGAATTGATTTAAAACTAAAATCTTCTATTAAATTATAATCATTGTCTTACAAAATTCAAAATTCAAACCAATTATATAACTTATGTAGGATTCTTTTGAAAATGAAATTTGTTCTCCAATAGAATTGATTTAAAACTAAAATCTTCTATTAAATTATAATCATTGTCTTACAAAATTCAAAATTCAATGGTGAAACGACTGTCTTGTTGCCCCAACATCCAAACTTTCTAAATGTAAATGTTGTTCTAACTAGCCTATCATTAAATAATTATCTGAAAAGTTTGACAAAATTATAACATATTGTCTACCAGTTATCTTGACGATACATCTAAATAAGAAAATAAAATTTTGAAACCAAAATGTCAACCAAGAGCTCTGGACAATCATTATTTGTTGGATGATGTTACTGGAGTCGGGTCTTGTGCACTGGACCCTATTGGAGGTTTGCGACCACATTGGAGATGGGCTTTGATATGCTCGTTGGGCATTGTGGCTGCCCAAGCATGAGCGTTGGTGACATTGGAGTCTCTAAATTTCATCGAGGCATGCAATGATTTCATTGTGATCTTCATACATTTCTTTGAGTACTCAGTCCAAGAGCGTCTTCATGTGCCAATGAAGAGTGATGGAGTTCAAGTATTGATTGTGCCATCCCTTGTTGTGACCAGGAGCGAGTCAAAATAGGCCCGACAATTATTGGTGATTTAGGCTTCTAATTGATGAATTTATGCCTGGATTGCAAGTGGGGTGGTAGAGTGGAAGATGGCGGTAGCAGATTGGGCCTACGTCTGAGCTCGAGGATTGTCTGAAGGGCCACAACCTCTCAACCCCCTCTGGGATCTTATTCTTTGACGTGGCATAATAGTTAAGAATATGCCAAATACAAGATTAAGAAACCCCCAAAGGAGGTGAAGAACAATATACCAAATGAGACTCAACCAGGAGAGAGCTGAGAGTGAGGTTAACGAATGGACCCAGACAAGTTGAGGGACAGGGTGAGGCAAAAATCACAGAGGAGGAGGTACCAGGGATGAGCTCCAAGCTTTGAAGAAAGACCAAATAAGCAAAACCAATCCCAAAGTCTTTAATGCCACCAGGTCGCCATGCACACCAAGCACTAAATGCAACCATGTAGAGAAAAACAAGCTCAGAATCTCATAGAGACTAGGCATAGTAAATGTTACCTGTTTCCTAACAACCCATAAGGTGCGGAGAAGTAGCGTGAGTCCCCCCTCTATTGGATGACGTGAGTTACCAGTGGAGTTGTCCTTATTGCCTTGTCCTTGCACTTGGTGCGAAACTTTGTTAAATTACAAAACTTTGTAGAGCCCAAGCCCAGGGGGCTAGGGCCATTAGTGCCTAGTGAACTCGAAAGGATGACATCGCTGTGGAAATATCCCACCTGTGGTTGGGATTCTCCAATTCCACAACAAAAACTCGGGGTCACAATAGGGAATGTATGGGCTCCCAACGAAGGTTAGGTTTACCATCTTAGTGCGATATACAAATAAGGTTGCTGGCATGTGTGAGTGCATGGGGTGGGATGACCATGCCACCTCCCCTCTTTAATGCAAGGAGATGCAATGGGGTGGCAACCCCTCCCCCTTTCCACTGGCTCTTTATTCAACACCCCGATTAGGGATATATACTATTTTTAGAATGTAAAAATGTTTTGAATATAAGTATGATTGTTTAGAATGGTTAGAAATTTTGTCCAAAGTTACTATAAACAATAGATTAGATGAAAATGAAAATAAGAAAAAGTTAAGCAATTGATCACATTAGAGAACTCTCTAATCGTCTTAAAAGTTGTATGACGGTTTTTTTTTTTTGTAACTCAAATTTCTATTCATAGTTTCAAAAGGAAATACATCAGAGGAGCATGCAGTCTCACCCTGACCAGGTTTGTTGATTATTGCCGAGAGCATATGAGAATGAAACAAAAAAACAAAGGGAGACACAGTCTACAATTTCAAAGCCATAGGCCCTAGTAAACAGACAACACATATAAAACACTTGTATCCATGCTAGTCGTCAGAAGTGATGGAAGCTGGGTTGTCCGGAGCTATACCAGGGGTGGCGGAGGGCGGCAGGAGCATTGGACATGCTCCTCGAAATGGGCCATCCAGGCCTCCAGTTTCTCAACCTTCTCTGATAGCAAATTTTGGCCGTGCTAGACCACCACAACACGCTCCCGGGTATGGCATTGGAAGTAATGCATTTTGTTTAGAGTTGTTATCAATTCAACGTGCTCCTCCTGTCAAACCCGCTCCGAATTCTCGAGACGATCTAGAATACACTGAATCACATCTCCAAAATGCTCCATGCAACATCCTTGTCGCTGACCACGACCACATTGATGCACCGACATGCGATGCCTAAAACCACCACACCGAACTGAACCCCCCCTCTGTAGAACAGGCAGAGCGAGGCGACCTCGACTCTCGGCTAAGCCCCTGCGACTACCACCATGCGCTGATGGCTCCTCGCGTCCAGATCGCCTCGAACGACCACCACCTCTACCTCTAGAAGCCCCATGGCTCGACCTCTTCGCACTTTTAGACCTACTGAACTGTCGCCACCAGTGCTAGACACTAGCTCAAGCCGAGACCGCGATTTAGCCACGCTTGACCTGTTCGAATTAGGCGGCATCTAGGTTGAGGACCTCCCTGAGCGAGGAAGGGTTTCATGCTTGAAACCCTGACACCACTGGAGCGTAACAAAGACCACCCGTCCAATATTTCCCGAACAAACCATGTGGGGGGCAGGACCACCAGCTCCTACTGAACCTCCTCTCCCTTTGGCGCCGGGTACCCACAACTCACAAAGCTAATTCCCACCACGACCTAGCAAAAACCGCAAATGGCGCGCCAATGGCTCCATCTTGCATCCCAGGACCTTGTAAATAGACTTGAGAGGCACACTTCAATAATCCCGCTCCCCAAAAGGAAAATTCGCATCCATCCTAGACTGAAACCACACCTAATAACAAGCCAACAACAATAACAAACCACCCTCGTTAGATGCCTATAAAATGCTTCCCTTGCAGACTCGTCCTTTCCAAGCCCAATTCGGCAATTAACAATTACCCACCCCCACTGGCAAGGGTGAAAACTCCTACGATGGGCCAGCAAAGCACGGTGTCGACCGTTCTGCTGGCCCGAAGAACCTCTGCAACTTCCTCCTCTTCTCCCAGCTCTCTACACACAGGCTCCAAAACTCTCACTGCTGTAGAATGTCCATCAAACACCCCCGCCACCCTCCATAACGTTCATGCACTCACCACCCTCTGCGAGACCCAAGGCAACTTCAAGTTTCCCATGTCGGTATTTACTGTCTCTCGTACTCAAGGCATTATGCAATGTTCCACCAAGACTCCAGTGCGAGAAGACGCACAGGGGCGATGTGTGGGAGGACACTCAAATTTTAGGGAAATTTCGGGGGTGTGGGGGGGACGTCGAGGTATATATATATATATAATTCAAGTTCATATTCATTGTTCAATAATGGGAGCATAAATATTAAATAGACTAATAGTAATATAGATACCAATACACTGAAAATTGAAATTTAATCCACACATAAAATTTAAATTCATAATTCAATTAAATAATTACATACATTGATCCATCCTCATCATTCATTTTGATACATACATCATTCATATGACATACATTATTCATCCAAAGCATGAGATTCAATAATGAAATATTCAAACACATTGATACATATCATTCATCATTCTACAATTTACATTGATTAAAAAATGAATTCATCATTCATCATTGTAGAATCTAAACTAAAAGCAAAACATACTAGTATATTACTATATACTAGACACTGAAGTTTGAACACTAAATTTATATAACTCAGTTTCAAACTCAAAAATAAGTAAGAGTGAAGAGTCAAGAATTAGTATGAGGTCATCAATATCTAGTGTCACAACTCAAAAGTTAAAATTGAAATGGAAAAATAGATAATGAGCATTGAAAATAAAATCAACATCAAGGACTCAATCTGAATGATTAGTCCTTTACATCCATTTGCTACATGAAGTCATTGAGATCACCAATGGGAATGTCGTTATCTAAGTCAGAGTCACTCTCTTGAGTAACCAACGAAACTCCAACCAAATCATATTGTAGCACATCTGCTCCATCTTCATCATCTATTTGTGCACTATCCTCTAGATCCACATCCCATCGTGTTATCAGTCCCCTCCGATACTCTGGTGTCTTCCTATGTGCAAGTCGTAGAGAATTGTGCATTGCAATTAGCTTCTCTGCTCTCCTTTGAAGGGGGACGCCCAGACTCACCCTATTTGGGGAGTCTTGTCCCTCACATTGGGAAACGCACCTCCTTGCGTCTCCCTAAGATTCCCAAAAACGAGTGTGTGGGGAAACACACCTCCAAAATACTCCTCGTCCCCAGTGCGAGGGGTGCGTGCACTCTACCCTGGGGACGCGTCCCCGTGGAACACTAGTATTATGGGAGGGCCTGTAGCCACATGCTTAACATGGGCACCCACACGTTCTCTCGAGAACATCCTCTTCTCCGTTTCTCACCCTCACCCCCTCACCTCGATCGGGGAAAAAGATGTATGACTATTAATACAAATTATTAATAGAATTTTAATATTTATTTTTATATAACTATTGATATATAATATCCGCATAATATTAATATTAAAAAATACAATTTATATACAATTTTTATTATTAGTGCAGAATGTATGCATAATTTTAATATATATATATATATATTTTAAATTGTATTCCCTCGTAAAAACAAATTACATTATTAACCAACCTTGTTCAAAAATACCTTACTCTGCAGATTTTTTGGCTGGTAGATGATAGTTCTGAGTAAGTTTACAAAAGACCACAAAAAACAACTGGACATAACAAACTATGCAACCAGAAAGTAAACTACTAGCAAAAGTCCAAAGTGTGGTTTCCCTATCAAGAATCTGACGATGTAAACTACTAGCAAAAGTCCAAAGTGTGGTTTCCCTATCAAGAATCTGACGATGTAAACTACTAGCAAAAGTCCAGAGTGTGGTTTCCATATCAAGAATCTGACGATGTAGTGTGGTTTCCATATCTCTGACGATGTGAGAACCGGGTCCTGTGCACTCAGACCGAGAGGGAGTTAAGGGTTGAATTCACACTGAGTATGCTTCTTTGGATAGGCTACTCAAGTTTCCAACATGTCTAGCCTTGCTTGCATTTTCCATTAGTTAAGTTCAATATCATTTAGAAAGGAGATAATGCCATTTCTGCCCCCTGCTTCTCCCTTATCACATGCCTCAACAAAGTTTTAATTGCCAGTGGAGAGTAATGCATAATGGCATGCATGTACTGATTTTGCCTTCTTCTAGCTAGTGTGGCCAGGGTGTGGCCTTTGTTTTAGTGTGGCCCGGGTCAGGAATCCAGTGAGCAACCTCAACCTCATCCTTTAATTTAAGTCGGAATAAACTTGTCTTGATGAACCTCTCTAGCTGCTGAATCACCTCTTGAGTGCTAGGAGAGGCTGTGGCGTGATAGGCAGCTGCTGCGTCTTGAGCTTGCGTCTTAGCTCATGACCAATTGAGTCTTTCTTGATGAACCTCTCTAGCTGCTGAATCACCTCTTGAGTGCTAGGAGAGGCTGTGCCGTGATAGGCAGCTGCTGTGTCTTGAGCTTGCATCTTAGCTCATGACCAACTCTATTGGTCACGTCCCCAGCCCCATGACGTCCACGCTTTTGTTGTCGTGGCATTCTAGCCCCCTCAAACAGTCAAACAACATAAGACCACAAATAAACAACCCCCGAACACCTCAGATACCAAGCATTCCACACCTCCTCAGAAGCAAGAAAGATAGGCTCAAGCCCAGTTAATTTAATTTCCCAAGTACTTGCAACAAACCAGAGAATTGTTTCCCACGTAAAACAATATGCAATCAAGGCTAACGGAGTTGTAAAAGAGCATAGAGACACCAGTTGGAACAGGGTAGAGCCAGCGAACTAGCCGCTTTGCTTAAGACCAACTTGATTGACCAACTTGATTGAGGAAAATAGCCAGGTTCCTAAATAACAAATCTTCTAACCTCGGATTACGTAGAACAATTACCTTCCCCTGCTGATATATTACCACAACGCTGAGAGTGAACCAACGACGAACACGATCCAAAGGGTATTAAATACTTGGTAATAACCATAGGAAGGAGGTATCACTAAGCAGGCCTATATGCCATAGTTTCTCACGCTAGCCAAGGTAGCCAATTTGTTCCTAGATGCAGTCTTCTGCACAACAAACCAGACAACGTTATCCCCCTCTGGATAGTTACCTCCATCTTTACCCTCCCTCGGAAACAAGGCAACCAAATTACAAAAAAAAAAAACAGGTGTTAAGGAATACCGACATGCTCGTTGTAGTTCAAAAGTTTCCAATTCACTGCCTGGTCTTTCGGAAGCCTTGCCTCATCTCTACCGTATGAATAAGTGTGATGTGGGATTCAAGAATCCCACCTGCACTAGGGGACTTCTACTGTCCAGGCATAAGAGATCTCTCCACTACGTAAACTCAACAAAAGAACTTTCCAGAGAGTGATAATGAAGTGGCATGTGTTGTGCATGGGGCGGCAGGCCACGCCACCCCATTTAATTGCCTGCCACCCCATTTAATTGCCCTCTCTAAGTCGGTGGGATGCTGGGTGCTCCCCTCGAACTCATCATTTGTCTCTTGTGTCTCCACCCGCATTGAGGATTGTGCATAATATTAACACTAAAACATAGAATTTGATAAGTTTTTGTATTTTTTTATTTTTTATTTATAATAATTCTCAATATATTTTATTAAAAAATAATTCAATTTGAAAGAAGGTCTAATTAACCCTGCACTTAAACGAATTTCAAAAAAGAATATGTCAACCAAGTGACGAATATAAGAGTATTTAACAAACTTAAGACACCCCAACCATCATACACCTTTGGAAAACAAAAACAATTATTGTCAAAACGACAAATTAATGATCTTACTCGAGTGCAAACCACATGAATATGCAAATTCACGAGGGTCCATAGTGGAAGTTTGTAGACTCCGTTGGATTGATGTGTCATTGTACCTTAACAGAAAAATAGGAGAACGTACTCCTAATATTCATAAGGGTCCATAGTGGAAGTTTGTGGACTCCGTTGGATTGATGTGGCATGGTACCTTAACAGAAAAATAGGGAAACGTACTCCTAATTGGAGCTCGATGTAGCGGGGAACAAACGGGCTGTCATGGGAACGACATTGGAATTTGGGAGGGGCATGCTCACCCAAAATTCCTCCAAAAACTGTCAGAATGTTTCCTACAAGTTAAAAGTCATACAAAACCTTGGAAATAACAAAAATAATATCGCTAACCTTGGAAATAACAAAACTAATATCGCTATGTTTTGTTACTGTGTAATATATTTAACATATTTTAGAGGCTGGAGGTAAGCATTTTTTTTGGATAAATCATATTATTGTTTTCGGATCGACGCGTTTAGAATTTTTACTAAGGTTCATCTTCATCAAGTGAAAGATGGATAGCGAAATCAACAAATTACATAATTATAATAGAGACATAATGGAAAACTCCAAAGAATAAAAAATAGTTAAAAATAAATTTCACTAGATATTTTTTAAGATTTTTTTATTTTTTGGAGTTTATTATTGCATATCTACTATAATTATATAATTTATTCATCTTGCTATCCATCTTCCATCTTTCTCCCAATGATTAATCTCAATAAGAATTTGAAACGCTTAGATCAAAAATAGTGATGTGATTTATCCAAAAAAAAAAAATTTCGATTATATATAACATATATTATAAAAAGATATATTACTTTCATATAGTAAAATTTACAATTATAACTTGAAAACTATTTTACAATTTGGTACCGAAAATACTGGCACTGAATATTACATTAAAAATTAGAATATATAAATTATTTTTAATTTTATTGAATTTTGAAATTTCAACGTGGATGTAGATGGTCAGTTGTCATGCATAAAAAAAACTGAGATTCCACACAGTATTGATGAGTGACGCCGTTCCACACCAAATCCTGAAATTGACAATCTCTGCAAGGATGGCACAGTGGAAGACGGGATTGCTAATTTTGAATTTAGAGCTACCAACTATACAGAATTTATCAGAGCATCCAATTCAAAATTGAAGCTCAAGAAGGCAAGGTTTCTGCTCATCAGGAAACTTCTTATATGCTGTGCTGCAGCAGGAACAATCATGTAATGGAAGGCACGGTTTCTGCTCATAAGGAAACTTCTTATATGCTATTCAGCTGCAGGAACAATAATGTAGTGGAATAAGTGAGGAATCGAGTCAAATTACACATATTAATTCATTATTGACTGCATGAATTCATTGATTTGATTAGGGTTCGAAATAAATCAAGAAGGTATTTGTTAGACCTTTTTTATATGTATATATGTATATTCGATTGGTAATCTATGTGACTTAATTACGGAGAATTATATTTAAATCAGTATAAAGTAATTTTATTTTGCATTTATTAAATGTTATTAGGAATAAAGCTTTTTTAAGTTTCACATTTTATAAAAGATTTTGCAATTTGAGAAATTTAATTTCTTTTAATATTTGATAAATTCAAAATTAAAAATATTTTTCACTTTTTTAACCATTCATAATAAAATTTGTATTATTAACCATTGTAAATGGAATAATTCACTTGTGATTTTATCATATCATTGTTATTAAGTATATATTTCAATATGATTTGCGGTTCATTACAATAATAAATACTTCACACTGTAATTTTACCAATATTATTGGTAATCTTGTTTAATATTAAATATATATTTGTAGCCACCGGGTTTGCTTGATTTCACTTTCTAAGTTTGAATTGAGGCAAATTTCGAAGTCCAAGTTAAAAATGGCCAAACATTTATGCGAACTTGTCATGATGGAGGAGATCGCCACTGCGGAGGTGTCTCTGTAGGAAGATTGCGTGTATACTTTGAAGGCCGAACCCATGCTAAGGTGCAACTTTTGACTTTCGTGTTCTGCCATGCACCAACAAAAATCAATGAATAAGACTCCAATGTGGGTGCAGTTATAAACTGGCCGAGGAGGGTAGAGATAGGTGACGCATAGGTCGAAGTTGGACAGTGGTGGCATACTAATAGGTTAGATGAAGGGTAGACACTGGTGACACATATGTCGAAGTTTGCCAATGGTGGCTTGCTTCCAGGTTAGATGAGGTCCAAATGAGTTAATAAAGTGCATAGGTCGAAGGAGGGTTGCTACACTGCTAGTTTATTTATGTGTAAATGTATAAATTAAAAAAATGTTTATATATTTAAATTTTATTGTTATATTATTAAATTTTTTTTTTTATCATAATTAAATTTGAATTTGAAATAAATAAGATAATTATATTTTTATATGGAATTTTCTTAATATTGTTTATGATTTATTTATTTATTTTTTATTTTTTGGTTTGTTAGGTAATGTGAGTCTTGAGATGACAAACATGTCTAACTTGTGCCTTGAGTAGTCATGATTTAGGGGTATTTAAGCTGTCAAAATCACACAGGGATCACACCCTGTTCGGGTCACACTAACTCTTAGCATGGCTGGATTTTTGCCCATTGGATTTCGAACTAGTGACTCTTTCACAATGGAGTGCCTTAACCGAACACCCTATGGTCGTCCATTCTATGCCCCGTGAGCATGATAAAATAATTATATGTTTTATGTAGAATTATAATAACATTTGGGAAAATTTGAAGGATGAAAATTTATCTTAAAATTTAAAAATCTTGGCAAATCGTAAAATGTTTAGCAATATTTTTTCAAAATATTCAAATTTCTAATGATTTGATATACTCCCTGTAAAATTTGTGCAATTTTCAAGGTAAAATAATTCTATTTTATAAAATTTGGGCAAATGGTTTTTAGAGAAAAAGGGAAATTGGTAACCTCCTTTTTTTTTTAGAAAAAACATAGAAAATTAGCCAACCTGAAAATATTTGTCCCTAAATTTTACCTAGATAACATTACTTTTACTTCTGATTTATTTTGTAAATCAATATAGATCCATTTTAATTTGGGATCTATGATTCACCAAGAGAGATCAATGCCAATTTTTGCTTAGGTTTTCATGATATAGCAAAAAAATTAAAAGTGAAAATTATTATGGTTTCACATACCCTAAATTCCTTATTTAGGTGATTCAGTGTTTTGTATAGAATTTTATTAAAGTTATTCATGATTCATTTCAATATTAACTATATATTTTATATAAATTGTATTACCATTATCCCTGAATCATTTGTAAATTAGCATAGGTCCATTTTTATTTTGGATATATTTCTTGCACTAAGCAAGATCAAGTCTTTTTAAGTGCAAATTTTTCTTCAAGTTTTTGCCATCCAGAAAAGATTAAAAAATGAAATTATTATGAATTTTTCATTCTAGGTATTTCATAATTTTTTTAACTAGGTGATTAAATATTTTATATGGAATTTTACTAACATAGTTCATGATTCATGTCAATATTAAGCATATGTTTTATATAGAATCACACTAGCATAATCATGGGTTCATTTCAAAACCAGCATTAATCCTAACTCTGGATCTATGATACACCAAGAAGTATGAAGTCCATTGAAGTGTAAACTTTTCCACAATTTTTTGTGATCTTAAAAAAATAGATTATTATGATTTATTCATTATGAACATTTCATAATTTCTCTATAAAAATCAAAGAAATATATGTCTATCTATCGATGTATACTTCGATTTTTAACCTTAGATTAAGGTCAATTTTATATATATATATATATATATATATATATATATATATATGAAAAAAACACTGAAATTATATTATATTACTAATAGAATCCAGTACATAAATACAATGAAATAGAGCATATAACAATATATGTGGCTAAACATTTATAGCTCATAATTGTTACCCAAATAGTCAGTATTATGTTTTTATTCCAACATAGTTCAAAAACCTTTATATTAGACATTCATATAGATCCATAATAAAAGTGCAAAATATATATTAAAGTGTCATATGTCATCTTCATATTGAGTAGGGAAGAAATTACACAATTCCTTTCACATTTGGACTGTAAAAAAAAACACCTTTCAACACAATTAAATATATATTGTTGTCACTCATTTTAATTGATTTTTTTAAATTGATATATATATATATGTTATACGTCACCGAATAAGAAAGAAATTACACAATAATTACACAATTCCTTAACGTTAGACGGTAAAAAAACACCTTTCAACACAGTTAAATATATAATTCATATGAAATTGGAATTGTACAAACAACATTTGTAACTGATTTCAATATTAAATATATTTTTCATAAATACATAATGTGCTATTTGTATACCATATATTAGTGATAACTGACTTTCTGTTAAAAAAAAATTACTTTCTTTCTTTGATGTGTATTTATTGTCATATATATTTTACTTTTAGTAATGGTATATTTTACTTTTACTAATGGTTAAGAGAGGAAACTTTCACTCTTAATATAAACTTTTGGGTTTTACGTTATTAAATTGTTTTTTTTATGTTTGAAAAGGAAGACTAACTTTTATCAAGAAGAAATAGTTTAGGCTCCTATTCTAAAACAAAAAGCAGTTTTAGCTATCATTTCATCATTGTTGAGGAGTCATATTGTCAACCAATGTTATTAGAACTGGACCGAAACTGGTGGAACTGGCTGGTCCCGCTGTTTTTGGCCCAAAATCGGTCCGAACTGGAATAGGCTGGTTCAGTACCGAACTTGCCAGTTTGGGACCTGTTTTGTGTGGTTTGTACCTTCTCGGGTCAGCATAAAAATTTTCCTATTTGTTTATTTTTTATTTGGTTGGCCTATTTCTAATTCTCCCCTCGGCTAGCCGAATATTCAAGCCTATGGTCCTATTATTGCTATGTAATTCATGGTAATGTTATTCTTAAAGTACTTTTACTTAAATTTTTAACATTACCATGATATGACTTAAGATGTTTGAGAGTGGTTCCAACCTCATTGAATTTCATACGGAGAAAGTAGAATTTTATATTTCACTCAAAATTCAACCAACTTAACAAATATTCAGGATTTCAAGATTGCGGGGATTGCAATGTTCCCATTGGATTTTTTCATGTATGAGGTTAAGGAACTAGTATTTAATAAAGAGCACCAATTTGTCTATGTACTTTGATGTTAGTGCCATTGGTTGTCGAAATCGTCTATCATAACTCTACTAAAAATGTACCCATCACTCAAAAAATCTTAATTTGACATGCTATGTTTTTTCTATATGATTTTAATTCTTAGAGGGTTATATTGATGAGGCAAATCCCAATATAGGCAATGATTTTGATGATATGTAGGTATTTGTTGTAGTATGATTTTTTTTGGATGCTAGAGGCCATCTAGAGCCTATTTGTTGATGTATTTTCAGTTCAGGGATGGTTTGCACTCAATGCTATTTTGGTTATGTGCACCCTTACTTGCTATATACATGAAAACTTTTGCTTATTTGTTTTGAGATTTGTGGATTGTTGGGGTAGCTTCAGATGTGCTTTAGCTCCCAAACTTGGTGGAGGGACTAAAGTACATGAGATCTCCAAGACCCAGAAAGAGATTTGAGCTAAAAACTGGATTCGACCTTAGGGGGCCACGTGTTTGGAATCCGTCGTGTCCGACACGACACGTACAGATTCGAATCCATCTTGCCAGATTCAATCGTGTCCCTACAGGACACGTCAAATCCCGATCGTGTCCTGTACGGACATGATCGAATCCCATACAACCGGACGCGAAAACCGAAAAAGTGCGTTGTTGAAGTTATAAAGGTGGGGTTTCTCTCATTCTTTCTCACCGTTGTTTGTTTGTGAACTGAGCAAGGAGCAAGGATTAGCAAGGAGAAAGGGAGTGTTTTCGAAGAGATTTGAGCATCCGGTAAGTGCACTATCTCTCTATGTTTTTGCATTTAGTTTGCTGTTAGTGTTTGCATGTGCATATGTTTTATATATTTGGTCATTTTTGTTTATTTTTTACAGTATTCATGGCTCAATCAAGGGCAGCAAGGTAGGGGCAAAGAAAGGGGAAGAATGTCCCCATTGGAGATGCCCCTCCCGTCCCTATTTCATCAGGGTCTGCAAGTATTCCATCTATTGGAAGTGGAGCTGCAACAATAGCTTCAAATGTTCAGGGAAAACAAACTCAAGACCCCAAATACCCATTGTGGAAATATGTGACAATAGAGGCAGGACCAGGCAACAAGGCAAAGGGAGGAGGCAATGTTGCATGGAAATGTAGTTTTTTCCACAGCCATTTAATGAGCACATATTATCGTGTGAAAGCTCATTTGTTGGCTTTGCCAAGTCGTGGCATTTCAGCTTGTACAACAATTGAATCGCCATAGAGGAAGGAATTGGAGAAAGAGGCATTTTTTGGTGCGGCAACTGTGGCATCAAAATCAAAACAAAACAAGAATGATGACCCCCTTCCATTCTTAAGGAAAAGCAACAACAAGTTCCCTTTTGAGAGTTTTAGTGGGGGACAATCAACAAAAAGAAAGGCAACTACACTTGGTCCAATGGACAAGATTTTCCAAAAAGAGAAGAGGGAAGAACTTGATCTCACCATTGCATTTTTTTTTTCTATTAGAACTTCATATCCTTTAATGTTGCACGATCACCTCTATTTATTGAGATGTGTCGAGATCTTAGTCATGGGGCTCCATTAGGGTACGTGCCTCCTGGGTCAGAGAAGCTTAGAACCATATTGTAGACAAAGGCAAAGAAAGAGATGGACAAAATGCTTGAGCCTATTAAATCAACATGGCCAACATCTGGGGTTAGCATTGTTTCTGATGGATGGACAGATCTAGCACGCCACCCCCTCATCAACTTCATGGTGTCATCCTTGAATGGTCCAGTTTTCTTGAAATCCATGGATGCACTTGGACAGTACAAGGATGCACAATATATGGGCGAGTTATTTATTAAAATTATTGAAGATGTAGGTGTCGATTCTTGTGTACAAATCATTACAGATAATACATTTGTTTGCAAGGCTGTTGGCATGATTGTGGAAGCAAAATATCCACCAATATTTTGGACACCTTGCATTATCCATTCATTGAACTTAGCATTGAAATCTATTGCCTCTGATGTGCTTTGGATTGGAGGCATTATTGAGGATGCACGACATATCCACAACTTTGTACAAAACCATACAAATGCCCTCACTATCGACAAGGAGTACACCAATCTATCATTGTTGAAGATTGTCGATACACGATTTGCCTCTTCATTCATCATGTTGAAGAGGTTGAGGGAGGTCAAGACCGCTTTTGGGGCCATGGTTATTTCAGAGTTTTGGTCTTTTTGGAGAAAGATGGATCAAGCAGCCTCAAAGAAAGTGAACGACACAGTGTTGGATGATGTATAGTGGGAGAAGGTAGATCTACTTATTCAGATCATGGACCCTATCATTTCCTTGCTTCGATTTGCAGATACAGACCAACCCATCCTAGGAGAGGTTTATGACGGATGGGATTCCATGATTGAGTTTATGAGGACCATTTTTTTACAGAGTCAGTGCCTAGAGTATGAGACATCACCAGAGGCTTTCTTCACTAGGGACAAGAATTGCACTGCTTTACATTGTTTGGCTCACTTCTTGAACACAAAATACTATAGCCATGAGTGGCTGAATGGTGGACCTTCCTGCAGATTCCCTCCTCACATGGATGGTGAAATCTCACAGGGGAGGAAAGATGCATTCAGGAGGTTTTTTCAGGATAGGGCATCCCTTGATGAGGTGGAGTATTCCTTTGCAGATTTTTCCACTGGCACTGGGCGATTTGCAGGCTATGATGTGATTCGAGACAAGGGGGCTAAGAAGCCCTATTCTTGGTGGGCAGTGTGGAAATTTCTGAATCTTTACACTTTATGCAGAAATTATTATTGTTAATCTGGTTATGCTCCTCCTACTTAGACAAGTTATTAACTAAATAAATTCAAGTTAAAATCGAAGCAAAACACATAACAGGTCTCCACCAATCCAAATCTAGAACAAGTTCATGCACACATAGACAAAGTGACACAATTATTTCTGGACAAATAGTCCCCCGAAAAACCCAATGCGGGAAAACCGGTCTCTGGTTGCTGGAGGGTTTTATTATTAAGAATTTTCTGAATACAAAAAGCCTGGGTTCCAGATCTGGAAAACCTGATAGAGAAATAATAGATTTACAACTCACTGGATGATTTACGGCCAAAAAAATGACTGATCCACACCCCCAAACGGGATTTACAAAACTTAGCCAAAATTAGGGCCTAGAAACCCCATCGTTGCCCCTGAAGCCTCTGTGTCAGCCCCTAAAGCCCCTCTGACCTCAACGTTGCTCCGGAAGGGACTGTGTTACCCTAAACTAGGTGATGCAGTCTCTACGCTGCCCCTTAGGGTCTCTGCGTAACCCCTATGGGTTTCCTGCAACAAATCACACTGTCCTTGAGGGACTACGCAGCACCTGCGTAGCACAAGTTGCTGCCCTCCTGCTTCTCTGCGCTGCCTCTCTGAGATGATCTCTGCCTCTTGCTGATTCTAGACCTTGGGATCAGATCTTCCCCTTGGCCTAAATTCCCCTCTCTGCAGCTGAAACAGTTCTGAGTATTCTTAGCAAACCCGCCCTAGAATCTTAGCTTAGCTTCAATGCTCTTCCTCTGTGTGTCTTTACAAATGACGCCAAGCCTTTCCTTTATACTTTTCTCGTTGGGAAACCAACGACCATGACCAAATCTTGAATCAATGGCTAAAATTAAAAGTAAGCTTGATCCGTGTGACTTAAGACAATTTCATCACATGTTTAATTAAATTCACTTCAATTATTTAAGTTCCCTAAGTTTTAACTTAGGGAATACATTAAAATAATTAATTAATTTTATATCTCCTAAACCAGATGAAATTTCCCAAATCCATTTCTGGGTCTTGTAGATCAAATGGGCTCTAGTCCTTCCTCAAAATTTGGGACCTAGAGCACAACTGATGCTACCTCAAATACACAAAATCTCAACACTCTCTCTTAGCATCAAGGGCGTGCTCTAGCAATACATCAAACTTATGCATTGCAAGATTTTGGGCATTGGTTCTGTGTTGCTTATGCATGGCCTTCTACCACTCAACTCTGCACTGCTGCTGCCATTCTGTACTGCTGCCCATGACTTTGCCACTGCCATTGCAACATCTATACTGCAACTCCCTCTCAATATGCTGCATTTGTGCTGCTCATAGCACTGCCACGGCTGATGTGCTGCACTGCAACTTCAATTGTTGAGAGAAACAACTGAATCTCTTGTCCAATCTTTGACAGACAAGTCAGATGGGTTGCATCCTCATCACTGAAGCTCCATAGGCTACGGATCTGTGTTGGCATCTGAAGGATGATGCACAACTACAACTTTGCACTGCGTAAGTAGGCTCCCTCAACACTACTGAAGTCACATCAGCCCCTTGTGCTGAAATCTATCATGCTGCTGCTGCATTGCACTGTCCCTCTGAAGCCTTCTGCGTTGCTGCAACTCTGCATTGCATAAGCAACTCTGCGTTGCGCTGCTGAAGTCACACTAGCCTCTGTGCTACTGCTGCTCTGCACTGCGTCGCTCCTCCCAGTTTTCAGATTTGCCTCTGCTTCATCTGTGATCTTTGCACCCACTGCTCTCGTTGTCCCGCTACTGTCTTAAGGCTGTCGTAGCTCGCATGTGATCCAAGAGATGAGCTGCTCAAGGATCCCGCCTTACTTCTATGTAGCTTCTCTACATATCCATGTCACCCCACCTTTGTGGTTCATGAGCACCCATGGCTGCATCCTCTTTCGACCCATCATCTGCCACAACAACCTTGGAAGAAGAAGCTTCCTTGTCCTTTTTCTTCTAAGGATAATTACTGGCAAAGTGTCCCATTTCACCACACTGGAAGCACTTGATCTTTGAGAGATCCTTATTCTTCTTTCGCTGCCTCTTTGATGCCAAGGCTGCATCTTCCTTCTTCACTTTGCTCAATCCAGAGTTGTGCTGCTTCATGGTGAATTTGCAGAGTTCTTCTTGACACATAATTGACCACAAGCTGTCCCAATCTGGGAGGTCCGCTTTGCCCAAGATACTTTGGACAAAGGTTTCCCACTCATTTGTGATTTCATTGAGGGCAATGCTGACTATCACATCGTCTTCCACTTAGCACCCGTTGCAGTCATGTGATCTCTGATTGACTGCAATCTGAAGAGAAAATGCTCCATGTCTTCTCCCTTGGTCATCATGAATGACCTCATCTGTGTCTCCAACAACATCTTCCTTTGGACAGATTTTCTCTCATATAGGGAGATTAAGGCCTTCCACATCTCATTAGTTGTCTTCTTCTCAGCTAAGTGCGGTACAATATGGTCCTTGATTCCATCCATAATCAGCTACTTGGCTGTACTATATGGTCCTTGATTCCATCCATAATCAGCCGCTTGGCTGCACAGCAGCCTCCTTATGCTTTCGAAGGAGATCCAGATCTTTCGTGTGGCCACAGCTTGCTCTGCATGGTCTCTAAGATTGTATGCCTCAAGGACTATCAGGATCCTTGCCTTCCAAACTGAAAAGTTTGAGAGGCCATCCAGCCTGTCCTGATCACGCAGTCCATGAGGAGCCATCTGCTAGGAATGTGTCGGAACTTCCTTTTCTCTTTGCTAGAGAAATGGATCTAAGGCCCTTGGTGAAATAGATACCTTCTGCTCCCTCTGACAACTGATTTCCCTCCTTGGAAATCTGCCAAATCAACTATGATTCAACTCTCTTTGATCCTCTGATCAAACTGCAAGTTTCTTTCGCTAGAAACTCTCTGAGAAGTTGATCTCCTCCCGCTCTTTGTCACTTGTGCTAAGGCTAAAATTCTGAAAACTTCAGAAATTTAACCCCACCAACACCTTCTGAATTTCTGTAGCTTTTCTTCAGACTTTTCTGGATCTGACAAATTCATATCTACATCACATTGGCAGGTTTTAGACTAATCCATTGATGTTTCTGAGCTACCTCTGCATAGTAATTGTGTGGGCTTGCTAGGAGACAACGTTAGAGTGCGTCACCCTTCCCTCTGCGTGAATCTGCCTCTGAAAATTGCATTGTCCCTTCAGATCTGCATTTCTACTGCTTTTCCAGCCGCTTCTTGCAGCTAGAACCTTCAGTCTCTTGCTAGTGACCCTCCTAGATCTGCAATTGCTCTGATACCATGTGGAAATTTCTGAATCTTTACACTTTATGCAGAAATTATTACTGTTAATCTGGTTATGCTCCTCCTACTTAGACAAGTTATTAACTACCCTACGCCACCCGCTAGGGTCTCTGCGTAACCCCTGAGGGTTTCCTGCAGCAAATCACGCCGTCCTTGAGGAAATGCGCAACACCTACGTAGCACAAGTTGCTGCCCTCCCGCTGCTGCCCTCCTCCTTCTCTGCTCTACCTCTCTGAGCTAATCTCTGCCTCTTGCTGATTCTAGACCCTGGGATCAGATCTTACCCTTGGCTTAAATTCCCCTCGTTGCAGCTGAAACACTTTTGAGTATTCTTAGCAAACCTGCCCTATAATCTTAGCTTAGCTTCAGTGCTCTGCCTCTGTGTGTCTTTACAAATGACCCCAAGTCTTTCCTTTATACTTTTCTCGTTGGGAAACCATCGACCATGATTAGATCTTGAATCAATGGCTAAGATTAAAAGAAAGCTTGATCCGTGTGACTTAGGACCAGTGTGGAAAAAGTCGGCAAAAAGTCCCGACTTTTTGAAAAAATCCCGAATTTTTCCCGGAGCCGACTTTATTGGTTGACTTTTTGCCGACTTTTTCATCCCTGAAAAAGTCGTGATTTTATCCTCGAAGTCCCGACTTTTTGCCGAATTTTTCGAAAAAATCTTGAGTGAGGTAGTTTCTTTAATAATTTTTTAATTTTTTTTGAAAAAGTCGAGATTTTTTCCAAAAATGAATATTTTTGTATCTTTTTAGTTTTGCCGACTTTTTCAAAAAACTCTCGACTTTATCGAGTATTTCAACTTTTGGACCCTTGCCGATTTAATCTCGACTTCGACTTTTTCCACATTGCTTAAGACAATTTCATCACATGTTTAATTAAATTCACTTTAATTATTTAAGTTCCCTAAGTTTTAACTTAGGAAATACATTAAAATAATTAATTAATTTAATATCTCTTAAATCAGATGAAATTTCCCAAATCCATTTTTGGGCCTTGTAGATCAAGTGTACTCTAGTCCTTCCTCAAAATTTGGGACCTAGAGAACAACTGATGCTACCCCAAATACACAAAATCTCAATAGGCAACTCATGGGGCAACAAGCCCTCCTCTATAGCAGTTAGCCATGAGGCTCCTCTCTTAGGTGACTTCATCCTCTTGTTGTGAGAGGAATTGGAGCACATATGGGAATTTGTATAGTGTGAAGAAGAGTAGGCTTGAGCAGTCCAGGGCAGAGACAATGGTGTATGTGCACACCAATCTTCGTCTCATCTACAGGCAGAGGGAGGATTGGTTGAAGGAAAAGACAAAGATGTGGGATGTCTTTCCTGATGATATGGGTCTGGACAACAATGTTGAGTTGGCATTGACCAACTTGGATCTCAATGCGCTAGTGCTAGAGCCTGTCATACTTGATGATTGCGATATAGTAGAGGCGTCATCCTCCACACCAGCAGATGCAGAGATGACAGAGGAGGAGGATGCAACAGAGGAGAGCAGTGGTGAGAATGATGATCAGGATGAGGACAGTGATGCTGATTATGATGAGATGAGGATTCATGACTCATTGAGGCTTGTAGTCTTGTAGACTGTAGTTATTTTGTATTTTCTATTTCTATTTGCCATTGGCAGTGTACTATCTAGAGCCTAGAGGTTAGTACTTATGCAACGCATTTTGATTTTGATGACTTAATGAGAAAACTACAGTATCTTGTCTTTCTCTGTTATGAACTTAATTCATAACTAAAGTAATAAATATAGTCATTAATGGAATAAATACAAATAAATGTAATTACTTGTTAATCAATTAGGATTATGTTAAATAGTCATTAGGTTAATGAAAAGGCATGTCTAAAAGACATGCCCGTTCGTGAAAAGGTACCTGCATAGGTATAAAAGCAGGACCTCATTGTAATCATTCAATCGTCATATATCATATCAATAAATATTTATTATTATAAATACCTCGTGTATTTTTATAATTAAAGCTGCTTTTGCTATCAAGTCAACAAGCATACAAGTCTTACTGCTACAATATTCAAATCTACAACTTCCGCTGTTACATTCTCCTATTGGATCATTGATGAATATGTCTATTACTAATACTTTGTAATATGTATGATTGTAGGATGTATCAATGTATCAATGTATCATGTATGAGTATCTTAAATCTATGTTTGAATCAATGAATTTGTATGAATTTGTGTAAGAAATATCTAATTTTTAATATATATATATATATATTGTTTTTTAATAAAATAAAATATAATGTGTTCGGACGTGTCCTATTCCAGGGGTCACTGTGTCTCGAATCCGACACTCAAATCCGCGTGTCCATCGTGTCCCGTGTCCCCGTATCAGGTGACCTAGGATTTGAGAAATTCCATCCGGTTTGAGAGAAAATTAATTAATTAATATTTTTAATCTAGGATCCTAAGTTTAACTTAGGAAAATTAAAATATTAAAGGTAATTAACTTAAACATGTGATGGAAATGACTTAAGTCACATAGATCAAACTTTCTTTTAATCTTAGCCGTCGAATCAAGATTAGATCACGACCATTGGCTTCCCAACGATAAAAGTATAAAGGAAAGGCTTGGGGTTAGTTGGAGAACACACACATGGAGGTAGAGCACTGAGACTAAGCTGAAATTCTAGGGCTTGGTTTGCTAAGAATTTTCGGAAGTGTTTCAGCTGCAGTGAGGGGTAATATTGGCTTAGGGGATGATTTGATCCCAGAGCCAAGAGTCAGCAAGAGGCAGAGAAGCAACAACCAGAGCAACACAGAGGAAGCAGAGGCTACGCAGCTCAGAGGGTTTCACCCCCTATGCAGGCCCAGAAAGGACAACAAGAGGCCATTAGGGCTTATGCAGGGCCAGCCAGGGCAGTGTAAGGACTGTGTCACCCAGTTTGGGGTTACACACCCCTCTCCTGAGAAGCGCAGGGGCATCAAAAGGCTATGGGAGCTGACACATAGGGCTTCAGAGCAGAGCGGGGGTTTCTAGAGGTTGAAAGGGGTTGAGTTCTGTAAATCCCATTTGAGGGTGTGAATAAGTCTAGTTTTTAGTGTCCGGAACAGAGGTATTGTTGCAGATATTATATTTCTCTGTCGGCTTAACCAGTAAGGTGCCTAGATTTGCTGTACTTAGATTGTACATAATAATATAAACCCTCCAACAACTAGAAAACCGGTTTTCCCGCATTGGGTTTTTCCGGGGAGAGTTGTCTAGAAAATCTTGTGTGTCACTTTGTCTATGTGCATGTATTCAGTTTTAGATCTGTATCTGTGAAGAACTGTTAATGTGTTTAATAACTTGATGTTAATGCTGAAATTTCAGATTAATAACTTGATTAAGTAGGGGAGTATAACCAGATGTAATAGTAGGGTTTCTGCATAAGTAATATTCAGAAATTTTCATATGGTATCAGAGCGATTGCAGATCTAGCTAAATCATCAGCAAGAAGACTGAAGAATCTTTGTTGCAAAAAATTCTGAATATTACTTACAGAATCTAAATTACAGAAACCCTACTATTAAATTCTTGATTTACTTCTCCTAATTACATAAGCTATTAATTTGAAAACTTCAACATTAACATCGAAGTAAATACATTAACAGCCTACACATGCAGATCTAAACTAAATAACATGCTCAATGACAAAGCGACACAGAAGGATTTTCTGGACAAATGTCCCCAGAAAAACCCAATGCGGGAAAACTGATGCTGCTAGCTTCTGGAGGGTTTTTATTATTAAGCATATTCTGAGTACAACAAATCTGGGCACCAAATTGGTTAACCCGACAGAGAAATATAAACGACAGCAATACCTCTATCCCGGAGACAGAAAATCTGACTGATTCACACCCTCAAACGAGATTTACAGAACTCAACCCTTTTTCGGCCTCTGGAAACCGCAACACTGCTCTGAAGCCCTCTGCATCAGCCTCTGCGCTGCTTGGGAAGGGCCTGTGTCACCCTAGACTAGGCTACGCTGCCCCTGCGCTGCCCTAGCTGGGCTTGCGTCAGCGCTCTTGGTCTCCTTCTGCCTCTACGTTGCCCCTGCTAGGCTCTCGACTGCTCTGTGTTGCTTTGGTATGCTCCTTCTCTGCCCTCGTTGTACCCTTGGCCTGGGACTACATCATCCCCCTCGCTAATACTGCCCCTTGCTGCATCTGAAACACTTTCGAAATTCTTAGCAAACCACGCCCTAGAATTCCAGCTTTTAGCTAGAGTCCTTTGCCAGCTTGTGTTCTCCAACTGACCCCAAGCCATCTTCTTATACTTTTTCTCGTTGAAATATCAACGACTGTGATCTAATCTTGAATCGACGGCTAAGATTTGAAGATGCTTGATCCGTGTGACTTAAGTCATTTTCATTACATGTTTAATTTAATTAACTTCAATCTTTTAATTTTCCTAAGTTAGACTTAGGGTCCTTAATTAAAAAGATTAATTGATTAAATATCTCTAAAACAGGATGGAATTTCTTAAATTGCTTTCTGGGTCTTGGAGATCTCATATACTCTATTCCCTCCACAAAGTATGGGAGCTAGAGCACATCTGATGCTACCCCAACACCTCAAAATCTCAACATCTGGGACTTTGTACCTCGTTATAGTCTTTGATCAAGTTATCAAGGATATTCAAAGCACATGTTATGCAAGCAAAGTCAAGAAGGCGAGTAGGATCCCTCTCATAGGAACACCTCACTGTGTCGAGTTGAGCTTGTTGCGATGTATAAAACCTGAGCATTAATTCCATATCCATACCTTCCAATATACTTTTATAGGATTCTGCATACTTAACCACATTCTTTTGTAGTTATTGAATGTCTTGGTTATTGAGCTTTGCAAATATAGGACCAAGACAAACCTCCATTTTTTGATAGTCCATTTTTTATGATTTTGCATATTAATATTAAGATGGTTACTTGCTAGGGTGAAATGAAGTGCCTTGACAGATGCTTGCTTCACCCTACAAGTATTAACTTTAGAGTGCAATGAAGAACTAGGTCTTCGTTCTTCCAATGGAGTCGCCAAGAATGACATATCAATATTGTCGTATGAAGATCCAGACACACGTCTCGTCCCCGAAAACGACGCCATAAATGTTACCACTGAAACCAGTAGGGGGCTTAAAGGAGGAGCCTAATAGGACAACTGCTAGACTAAGGGCAACGGTGGAGGCCTAGCCCACTGTCACCACGACTAAGACTCCTTGTTCTTTACGGAATTTCACTGATGGGAGGAGTACCGATGTTTTTGGGAAGCCACTTATAAAGGATATGTTAATGGATATGTGTGAAGTGATCCCAATAACCCTTTCCCAAGGAGGGGTGAAGAATGGTACTTGCTTGCTTTTTTAAGCAAGGGGCTTGCCTTCCAAGGGAGAGGGGATGAGGATAAGGGACAGGGGTACAACTTGAAGAGGTACTTCCCAATCCCTAAAATCCTATATGAACTTGGTTTCCCAAATAGCCCTTGATGATTTGTCTTTGATATGAAACGAGAACACACGGGACCAAGTGGACCCAACCTAGGTTTGGAGATGGAATATAGCAACCAATGATGTTCTTACCCTGGAAAAGGTGAGGGGAAAGGACCAAACAAGAAATTTTTCTTCAAAAGGTTGAATTGATCCTGCTGATTAGTGCCTTTGGAGATTCAAGCTGCAACTTATATAACCTATTGCTTCGAACCCCAATTTGCTTCACCTTCTTCCAATTATGATTTTTGAGGAACACCTTCTTCTTTACGAAGTAGACATCATATCCCTTGTCCTATAGTTCAAAAACTGAAATCAGGTTCATGCCCAAGCCTGGCACATGCACACTGGTGTTTGCTCTTGATTCCCTCTGAATGTCGATGGTACCTCTCCCAATTGGAGTACATTTTGTTTTGTTTCCCATTTGTATCTGGAAGTCCATCTCCTCCTTTCTATAGCTAGAGAAGTAGTCTCTAACCCCTAGCATGTGTGCAAACACACCAACTGTCTATATACCAGACACCTTGTGAATTTGAGCTAGAGAGGCAAGCTATCTGAGCGAATTCGTCTTCTAGTTTGGAAGACAAATCCAAATCATCTTGATCTCTAAATATTTTTGCGACCATATCTGGAAAATCTGCGAACTCAAATTCAACGGAGAAATAAAATAAACTGGGTATAAAATGCTCGTGTGCTCTCTCTTCTAGGCCTTGTGTTGATTTACACTGCAAAACCCTTTTGCTACAAACCCTATGTGCTAGATCTGCTTTGCGAAATTCGATCTGCCTTCGGAAACCCTTTTCGACAACCTCACTGCTTGTTGCTACTCACCGAGACAACTCGCACTTCCTCTGGATCACTTCCCTGGACTGGAAATCAAACACAGATCTGTTCTTCAGTGCTTCAGATCTCCCTCTGATTTGCACTAGTCTCGCTTTAGAGCATCTTTGATATAATCTGCTCTAATACGATGTTAAATTTCCATGAATTGCAACAACTGGATATTATTCTCCTAACTTATGCAATTTATTTGTCTTTTGTTAATTATTAACAATGAACATTGAATAATTCACACTACAATTCTTCACCAATAAAAAATACGTTGTGGAAAATAAAACACTATAACCGAGAAAATAATGCACACACACAAAATAAATCTGATGCCAATATTTTTGGACAATAGTCCCTGGGAAAACCTTAAAGGGAAAACCAATTCAACAAATGAGGGTTTTATTATTAATAATCTTCAACAATTTGAGAGTACAATGATCTGCTTGTCTGATGCTTTGGTAAACACTAATCTCCACTGACCAAATAAATTGGAGATTCAAAGTCTCCTCTACAACTCGATTTGACCTCTCCTAGACAACTCATACTCTCTCTTGCTACTCGCACTACCTACTAGAATGCGCACTACTTGCTTCTGGAAATTCACACAGCCTGTGGGAATTTGTCCTTGCAAGTAAATCTACCTCTGGCACTTCGGTTGGCCCACTCACTCTACCTCTGGGTGATAGATCCAACACTGGCACTCTGAAACGAGCTCCTCTCTGATGCTCACACTATCAAACTAGCTACTCGCACTAGCTGAATATGACCTCCTTCCCTGCAGATAAATCGACCTCCTTCTTGCCTCTGGATATTGGAAATCACTGTGAAATTTTCTCCGGAAAATTTCCTCCCAAATCTCTACTGAAACCCCTCTATTGGTGTCTCCCTAGCTTCAATTGTGCCCTTGCTGAATCACTGCAGCTGGGTAAGTCAAATTGCTTGAATGTCTTGTGTGTCTTCTCCAAACCCCATCGACTCTGCTCTTATAATATCTCGTTGGACAACCAACGACCACGATCACATATCAACCAATAGCTAAGATCATTTTGACTCCGTCAATTAACTTTTTCAGAAGTCTCTAGAGCAAAATCGACCTCCTTCAATTAATTTGATTTACTTAATCAATTTTCTTAAGTTAGACTTAAGGAAATATTTAATTATGGATAATTAATCTAATTGAGGTGTTTCCAAGGCTTTTCTCGTGAAATGTTTTTTGGGTTTTGGAGATCTTGTGTTCCTTAGCATCTTAGACACCATGGAGACTAGAACACCTGTCTACTGCTACCAAAAACTAACAAAAACCACGAAGTTACCTATTAAAATATTGTTTAATGTTCTCACCCTGAGTTAGGTTAATTTGCTGGGTACTTAGCTCAAGTGTCAAGGGTTTCAAATAGCCAGAAAACCAACACAAAAGAGGAAATCTAACTAGGAAAGAAAGAAACAAAAGTGAAATACCAAAGGAAAGGGGAAATATATGGAAGGGGAAAGATCAATTTTGACATTTTTTATCCTTGTGTGCACCCACAACAAATATGAGGATGTTGGGAACCTCAAAAAGACATCTCTAACTAATTGAGGTGGACAAAATTATGTACACATGTTGATATTGATCCCAGATAAGAAGAGTGTTTGATGAAGGAACCCAAAAAAGGATAAACAAGACCAAAGAAAGGAGACCAAGGGAACTTTGCTTAGGCTCTAAAAATCAAATTTGAAAAAACCATTCAAACACCTTGGATTAGGCAATACTAAGGAAATAATACAGTGGTTGAAGGGCCCACATTGAAATGTGGAAGATTCAATAAGATTCCTGGATTCTCAATTGCTCCCTAGAGAACCTCACGTCCCCAAGTAAGAGCCAGATATTACTCATTATCTTTTTCGAAGACAAAAAAAGGTGGTACTGAGGTTACTTTTGGAGGAAACAGCCACTTTATTACCTCAGAATGCAATTTCCGGTTGCAAGGACAATGTAGAGAGTGGCTTCACAACTTACATTTTTGGTGCGCACAAAGAAAAATGCATATTCTGTAAGATTTGCAGCATAACTTCATATTATATTCCACGATCCAATCTGGATGGCGATGCTGTGATTGTTAATTGTGTTGACACTGGTACCATTAAGCATGTGGAATTCAAACACATTAACTGAAAGGTTCCTGGCAAAGATTCATACAAATAATCTACATGTTCATATTAGTCCCAGAAAATTGTCCAAACATGTCCACAATCAGAAGTATTGTAGAAGAAGCACTTGAAGAAGACATCACAGCCTTTTTCGATGGAGCATACTGGTTTGCAACCAAACATGACTGATTAGAGGAAGTCATAACATCTGAAAGTGTCCCTGAAGGTTATATTGTTTGTGTAGGGATGTGCTTAGGAAAGGGTAAGGCTTTTCAGATGAAGAAAGACAATCATGGCATTAAAATAGAAAGTCAAAGACCAAGGCAGCAGCAGAAAACTCATGAACAGTCAGCCACATAAAAGCTTAACCAGAATTTTGCTTGGATCAGGAAAACTGTTTTCAATCATTTCAGCAGGGATATGGATATGGTTCCTGTACTGGTGATAACTTCATTTGATTGAGTGGTAATGAATGTTACTTTTAAAACAGAAATAGCAATGGGTTTGTGTAAGAAGATGTAGTTGTTTCTTTACACCACATTAGGATGACCTCTGTTGATGTGATTGTGATGTCAGCCTGCTAAACTCAACGAAGATACTCTCAGGTGGTTCAGAATGCAATCACAGATTATGTTAAATGGCTTTTAAATAAACACTCTCTCTCACACACACATATGCATGCTTGAACAGTGAGTGGGTGTTTAGCGCCTACTTGAGAAAGAAATACAATTTCCTTCAGCTGACTGAGCTGACCTGAATTCCAGTACTAGTAGCCTGACCTTTGTTTTAGGGAGTTAATACTTCTGTTGTTCAAACTTCAAACACAATTTGCAATTAAGCCGACCCAAAGATGTGAACAAAGCTGAACTAAAAATTATGTGTTAGGTCCAGAGCCGACCTGTGTTGGCTTGGACATTGGAGAGGATTTATAAGAGGATGTCATAGAGAGACTTTGGTGGCAGAACAATCACCTTGAAGGACCACTTGGAGCCTTGCTTGTTTGATGAGTCAAGCATTTGGGAGGCCTTGAAAGTGAGGGTGCCCCCTTTGAAGCCCCTACTTTCGCTTAAAAAGAGACTTGGATTGCAGTTGCATAATTGGTGGAAGAAGCAGGACTATAGAATGGTTATTGGAGGGGTAGAGTGTCCACTCAGATGATGATATGGAGGCTTGAGCATGTGTCTTGAAGCCGACTTGCCTACCGTGGAGAACACACTTGAAGATTTATTTGCTGATTTTATGGACAAAAGTAAGCTTTGAAGGACCTTTGGAGGCTGGATGTTGTGCCAAGTTCCAACACCTCCCCTATTCCTCTCATTTATGGAGATGGGTGATTTTTTTAGGGCTTGTGCCCCATGGTATTTGTACATGTGGCATTAATGCTCATTTTATTTAATTCAGCTTAATTAATTGGTGAAAAGGGATTTTAATCATTCCATAGGCTAAATTAGGGGTTTGTAGCCTAGGAAAATAATATGTTAATGTAAACAAATTTGAGCACCTCCACTATAAATAGAGGTGTACTTCCTCTCATTTTCTCATGGTTGGATTGGGGGGTAAATCTATTAGTAAGTTTGAAAATTTTGAGATTTTATCTTCTTATAATTTGGCTTTGGATGGATGAGGTGAGTGACCTATTGGAGAGGCTTGTTGATGTGGATTTCACTCTTTTCTTAGATGGATATTGGTGAAGCTTGGATGAATGCATGATAAACTAAGTGGGTGGACTTTTATTTGTCTTGGTTATGTTTATGGATGATGGCAGTTAAGTAGGTGGGTATGGTATTTTATTTTCATTATCTTTCTTAAACAAACCCTTCTTCTAAGACTTTTGAGGAAGGAATAAGTGGGTTTCTTCCCTTATCTCGCTATAAAACCCGTCAAGACCCGCGGGTACTTGCGGGTCTTATAAGAGTCGTGCTACATTGCTTGTGACACATTCACATCTCCCAAGGCAGTTCATGCTTCTCAATGCAAAATGGTCCAGGTGGTCAAAAAGGTCAACCCAGGATCAGATTGTAGTACTAGAGGATGCCGTGTCACATGGAAATTTTCCAATCAAGGCATCTAGTGAAATGTAATGGCTAGGTCAAACTTGGTTAGAAGTACAAGGATTATTCTAGGTGGATTTTCAAGCAGTACGTTGGGCAGTTTCTTGCAATGTTGCGAATATCGGCATCGGAATAAAATCGGCAAGGGTTTGGAAAACCAAAAAGTCGTAAAAATCAGGAAAATATCGGTAAAAAATCGGCAAACATCGGCAACATTAAGATACCATAAAAATATCTTTAAAAATCGGCAAACATCGTCTAGGCCAAAAAATCGTGATTTTGAGATAAAATCGGGATGTTATCGAGATGTTCGCAACACTGGTTTCTTGAATGCATTACGTCAAAAGTGATTAGCACAACGAGATGAAGAAAATCCAAGTGTCAGAATTCTAAGATGATGCAGGACGTTGGAGATTAGGCACAAGGGAAAGATGATGTGGCAATGCCTTAGGGGTTGTGGAAAAACAAAGACAAACCCATTACAGATCAAGACTAGAGCAGAAAAACCCAAGTTTCAGATTTTCCAAGAGGGCAAGGATGTTGGAGATTTACCTCTATGGGCCCAAGTCAAATTATTGAAGGGAGAATTAGTGTCAAGTCAAGGTCAAATTAGCCGTTTGCATCAAAAGGTAGTCGTTGGAAAGGAAATCAATTAACCGTTAGACTTGCCTTGGATCAAGAAGTTAGAAGATGGACTTATATACTAGTCATTGCAACAAATTTATCTCCAAAGGACCAAATCGACTTCACCAAGTCAACTCACATTCTTCTATGAAGACAAATTGAGTTACTTGTGGACCAAAGAAGCTAGACAATGGGGGAAATCTTGGTACTATTTCACTTTTTGACCATTGAATACCATTTTCAAAGGGAAGTTGTGGCCTCTCTTGGGAATTGTGGACTAATTTGATCCCCTTGGGGATTGATTAATTTTATTTAGTAATAATTTCAAGAAAAACAAAAATTGCTAAGTCCCAAATTGTGGAAGACTAGCAATATTTTTATCGAGGAGAGTCAACTAGCCATTAGATATTTTTAGGTAAAAGAATAGGCTCTCCTTCATTGTAATTGTTGTTCACTTGAAACAAGTGCTATCTAATATAAAGAGCTCATCCATTTTGTAAACCTTTGTTCCTTTTTACAATTGTGGAGTGCCTATTGCTAATATTCTCGTTCTTGCTATTGTCACTGAGTATTAATTTTTATTCTAATTTCACTTTTCTAATTAGTAAATTATCCTAAAATTATTGTTCTCTTCCATTGATGAACTAATACGCTACGTGGAAGCAAACAACTAGGGTTTCCCACTTGTTTGTTTTTGTCTTGCAAGTAAAGCAGCCCAAGGGTTCTAAACTACTTCGAAAGAGGGTTTTATTATCTCAAGGTCTTTGTATTTTTCCACACACAGATAGCAAAGGTTGGGGATGTCACATAAGAGGGTCGCTCCTAATGAGAATCAAAGATTGCAGGGTGGACTAAGCTAAAATGGGGGTGATTTCCAGAAGGACCAAGCCCACTCGCTGGACATGAACTGGACATATTGCCTTTGAGGGATATCTATTTCACACTTCCGCAAAGGGTGAGCCTCCAAGGCATAGGTAAAAATTACCAATAAAAAAAATATAAATTCTTCAAATTTCTTTTATTTTTCTGCGTTAGGGTAGGATTTTTGCGTGCTGGTTTTTACCATCATATTAAGTTAGAACAAGCTATTTGTTGGGGAAAACTAATAAAATTGCTAGATTTAAACTTCACATAGATACAAGTTATTATTTCTCGCATTTTACACTTGTATCTAGCTTCGTGATTACAGATTATAAACTTAAGAGGGCTCTGTTTACTGGACCTACATTTTCAGCCTCTAGAAATGAGTTCTATAGGCCCACAGATAAGTTTCTTACACTAGAACTTGTAAATTTTCAGCTCTAACTAGTTTTCCAGCAAAAACTTCATATTAGAGTTGAATAAATTTTATTTTCCAGCCATTTAAATTGCAAAATATTTTTTTTGGGAAATTTCTGGGTTAATAACATAACCCAGAAATCTGAGAATCAATTTCCAGCTAGCTGGAAGTCTCATGTGCAGTGAAAATTTAATAGAGGGGAAGCCCCAAAGCCTCTAGAATCACTCTCTAACCTTTTCGTACTCTAGGGTAACTCCTTGTTGAAGATTGTAGCTAGGTTCGGTCTTCATAATTTATATTTATTGTACTCATCAAAAGAATTGAAGAAAAAGAAATTATATTGTTATTTTGATATATATTTTTATTATTAAATGACTTATTAAAGCATGCATTTACTGCTTGGGTCATGTTTAGTATAAGGTCTCAATTATGGACTTCTAGGTTAGTCATTACAGATTTATACTGACCCTCATTAGGCTTTTGAGGTGTGTAATTAGGCTTATTTTTGAGTCAAAAGTGGTCTAGTAGCCCTCCACATCAGGCCGGCCTAAAAGAGATCAAGTTGGCCTGAAAGGAAGGAATTCGAACCCATCATAAGGCTATAAATGCAAGGAGGTCGGAGGTCGAATTCATTTGTCCACCAATTCACTGCAACTCATGACATCAATGGAAAAAGTGCAAAATTAGAAAAGGAGGAAAAAGAAGTGCAAGTTGGGTCTATCTGAAAGAGAGAAAAAATTGAAATTTTGGTCAAGGAATCTCTTTGTTTTGCGGTCTCTCTTGGGAGATCAAAGGCTTTGAAGTTTGGAAGCTTCTGCTGTTGCAAATATGCGAAGCTGCTAGAAAACTGGTTGCTTCTTATTGATTTATGGTAGCATCGGATGTGCTCTAGCCTTGTAACTTTGTATATAAGCTAAGACACATGTATTCCATAATACCCAGAAATGGTTTTGGAAAATTCCACTTAGAGATAGTTTAGTTAAATTAATTAATCGTTTTTTAATGTTTTCCTAAGTCTAAACTTAGGGAAACTGATTAATTAAAGGGTATTAATTAAACTAAGTGTGAATCTTCTAGATAAAGTCATGGATCACCTCCAAGCTAATCTTAGCCTTTGATTATGTTTTAATCTTGGCCGTTGAAAGGTCAACGGAAGAATATAAGGAGGGTGAGGGGCCTATGGAAAATACATTGAGCCTATTGAGCATTTGTCATTTTCGAGCTTGTGAGAGAGACGCAACTTTTTGATCATGATCGAATCACTAGGGATGGGTTTGCTGAGTGATTTGATTCAGTGATCAGTTTCAGAGAGGGGCAGATGCAATAACTAGTCAGGAGGACCAGGAGTACATTTCAGAGAGAGGTAGCAGTGATGCAGAGAGAGGCAACGCAGTCACCTGGAGGGGTGACGCAGTTCCTGAAGGGAATCACGTAGAAGTGACGCAGTTCCTGAAGGGAATCACGCAAAAGTGACGCAGTGCCTTTTGTATTCAGTCCAGAGATAGCTAGAAGCTGGGGTTTCTGAGCCAGGAGGGCCAAAACTCAGTTTCAGATCAGCCTTGATCATTTGCAGAAGAGAGGTGATGCAGTTCCAGAGTTTTCCCATGTAAGCTTGTGCAGTTCCAGCGTAGGCATCACATAAACGTAGAGAGGGGCTTCACTAGTGCTGTTCAGATCAACCAGGGATTTGCAGAGTAAGGTATACCTCACATTTTCATCTGTTGCCTAGATTTCTCTGAAGGGTGAGCCGGATATTGGCACCCTAGTTGTACTCAAGATTCTGCTGCTTAATAATATAAAACCCTTAGATTCGCTGCATCGGTTTTCTCGAGTTGGGTTTTTCCGAGGACTTAGTCCAAAAATAACTTTGTCAAATGTGGATGTTTTCATTGTATTTTTTTCAGGTTGTTTGAACACTTAAATTTATTCTGCAAAATTATTTGTGTAGATTGCTTCAGTAATTACTTCGATTTTTCATTGTAATGAAATAATTATGAAAAATAATAGAAGTAATTCAGATTTGTTGTAGTAGGAATCTAGATTTAGGATTTTTCACTTGGTATCACAGCTTATTCAAGCTGAATTGCAGGAGAAACAAGAGTGAACTAGCAGATCAACGCTAAAGAGACTGGGATCTGTGTAAGCAGCAACAGACCCTCCCAGAAATTACGCTGTGCAGGCCAAGAGGGCGATCTAGTGCATAAAAGGCTCCCTCTGAGAGAGTTGACAGAGGGGTAAGGTTTTTCAGTTGCAGAAGAGGCAGTGTAGTAGACTAGCGTAGCTGAAGGATGCAGTTACTGCACAACAGTAAGAGCTAGTGCATAAGCGTCAGAAAATTTCTGAAAAACACAGATTGGGAATTTCCTAACCTCAGAGAGTTTTCTTACTCAAAGAAACTCAGTTTTTCCCGTGCAACAGTAGAAGCGTTGACTTATTCCTCAAGGAGTGCGTAATTCTAGTTGAGCAGAGGGTTAGAGCAAGATATTGACAGTTGAGGAGATGCCCAACAATGGATTGCGTGACCAAGATAGATTGGAGGGTGCTTCCAACTATGTCATTTGGAAGTCAAGGATTCAATTTCTCCTTGATGAGCATGATCTAAAGGCCCTCATTGATAGCACAGTTGCAGAACCACTGGATGCAGCACATCTGAGAGCCTTCAAGAAGAATATGGCAAGAGCCAAACGTTTGATCCTAGATGGTGTAAAGGATCACATCGTACCTCACATAGCAGCAAAGAACACTGCTAGAGAAATGTGGGTAGGACTGGAAAACCTATACCAAGGATCTTCCGAGTAGTGGAAGATGTATCTGGACTCTGGAGGAGAAGATGCATAATACCAGGATGAAGAAGGGAGAGCGTTTTGACTCCTTCCTGTCTAGAATTCAGGATAACCGAGACTCACTGTCAGCAGTGGGTTCAACACCTAAGGACTCAGAGCTAGTAAGGCTCACTCTGAACTCTGTGTCAAAAGACTATCAGGTCTTTGTCTAGAACATTCTAGGCAGAGAAAAGCTTCCAGGATGGGAAGTGATGTGGGCAGCCTTGCAACAAGAAGAGTTGAGCAGAGATCTCCTCAAAATCCATATTGAGGATGGCAGTAGTGGTTTGAAAGTCAAGAAGGAGGAAGAAGATAACACAACCTCTACATCAAAGGGGCAACAAAGGCAAAAGAAGAAATATCTATATAAGATCAAGTGCTTCAAGTGTGGGGAAATGGGACATTATGCCACACAATGTCCTCTTAAGAAAAAGGATAAAGAGGAGAAGCAAGATGCTCAAGTCAGAGCTACTGAGATTGAGGCAGAAGCAGATTGTGCTATGTTGGCTCATATTCCGAAAGGAGAGAAGTGGGCTGACTTGGAATTCTAGATCTAGAATCTATAAGTGGCGGGATCCTTGAGTATTTCCAAACTCTTGGATCACATGTGAGCTACGATAGCCTAAAGACAGTAGCAGGATGGACAGTTGCAGCGGAAGATGAAGAGACATTGCAGTGGCTAGCAGTACTAGAGCCTGATCAACGCAGAGAGAGAGCAGTAACAACAATAGTTGACCAATAGCAATGCAGTGCACACTGGTGCAATGCAGTGTAGAGCAGTGCTGAGCAACAACAACGCAACATTTTTCAGAGAGCTAGTGCAGAAGTTAGCAACAATCAGTCTTATTTTTCAGATGTAGATATACTTGTCCAATTTTGGATGTTTTTCTATTGCAATTAGCAACAATGCGGTAGCAGCAGTAGTTGAGCAGCAGCAGCAGCAATGGAGCAACAATAGTGCAGTGTACAGTGATGCAACGCAATGTAGAGTGGTGTTCACATAGTGCAACAGCATGGTTGCAGAATTCAGAGGGAGTTGCAGTACAATGGTAGTCGGCAGCAATAGTACAGATGCAACATTTGTGCAGTGTTGGTGAGCAACATCAACAACACAGCAACAGATGTTCCAGAAGTTAGAGCAGCACATAGAGTTGTCTTGCTAGAGCACTTTCCTCGCTAAGAGGGAGTGTTGATTTATGGTAGCATCAGATGTGCTCTAGCCTTGTAACTTTGTATATAGGTTAAGACACATGTATTCCATAATACCCATAAATGGTTTTGGAAAATTCCACTTAGAGATGGTTTAATTAAATTAATTAATCGTTTTTTAATGTTTTCCTAAGTCTAAACTTAGGGAAATTGATTAATTAAAGGGTATTAATTAAACTAAGTGTGAATCTTCTAGATAATTCATGGATCACCTCCAAGTTAACCTTAGCCCTTGATTATGTTTTATTCTTGGCCATTGAAAAGTCAACGAAAGAATATAAGGAGGGTGAGGGGCCTATGGAAAATACATTGAGCACATTGAGCATTTGACATTTTTGAGCTTGTGAGAGAGACACAACTTTTTGATCAAGATCAAATTACTAGGGCTGGGTTTTCTAAGTGATTTGATTCAGTGATCAGTTTCAGAGAGGGGCAGACGCTATAACTGGTCAGGAGGACCAGGAGTACATTTCAGAGAGACGAAGCGCAATCAGCTAGAGGGGTGATGTATTTCCTGAAGGGAATCACACAGAAGTGACGCAATGCCTTTTGTATTCAGTTCGGAGATAACTGGAAGCTAGGGTTTCTAAGCCAGGAGGGCCAAAACTCAGTATCAGATCAACCTTGATCATTTGAAGAAGAGAGGCGATGCAGTTCTAGAGCTTGCCCACGCAGGCTTACACAGTTTTAGCATAGGCATCACACAGAGGCAGAGAGGGGCTTCACCGGTGTTGTTCAAATCAGCCGAGGATTTGCAGAGTGAGGTATACCTCACATTTTCATCTGTTGTCTAAATTTCTCTAAAGGGTGAGCCGGATATTGACACCCTAGTTGTACTCAAGATTTTGCTGCTTAATAATATAAAACCCTCAGATCTGCTGCACCGGTTTTCCCGAGTTGGGTTTTTCCAGGGACTTTGTCCAAAAATAACTGTGTCAAATGTGGATGTTTTCATTGTATTTTGTTCAGGTTGTTTCAACACTTAGATTTATTCTGCAACATTATTTGTGTAGACTGCTTCAGTAATTACTTCGATATTTCACTGTAATGAAATAAT
Organism: Pinus albicaulis; assembly: GCA_034641835.2. NCBI lineage: Eukaryota > Viridiplantae > Streptophyta > Pinopsida > Pinales > Pinaceae > Pinus > Pinus albicaulis. The sequence goes on along the minus strand of CM076573.1, from coordinate 819,703,834 downwards.
TATGAAAAATAATAGAAGAAGTAATTCAGATTTGTTGCAATAGGAATCCAGATTTAGGATTTTTCACACTGTTGTTGCTAGGTCGAAGATCTGGAAGACTGACTTGGCGTGGAGGGAAAGTTTGTCTCATGTCTAGGGTGAAGAGTCTCAAAGAATACTATTGAAAGGAAGAATTATCTTGACTGGGTTTTCCCCTCGAGGGGGGTTTTTCCCTAGCATAGTGCCTATATCTTGTGTCTCTTGTTTTGATCTTCATACACACATAATATGGTAATTGCTTGATGAAAGATAAATATAATAAAGACGTAAGGAAACCAACATAATCATAAGCCATTATCAAGATCGAAGAGTCAAACCCTAATATATAGCTACATTGATTCTTCAACATGGAATCAGAGCTAAGGTCAGGAAGGATTGAAGATCATATAATTGACATGGAATCTCCCTCATTGATGGACTACATAAAGATGGGTATCAACTCTACTAGGAGATGAATCAAGAAGCTGTTCCATTATCTATTCACTAAAGACCTTTCAAGGACTTTTGGTTGCCCTTACAGGATCTCTCCATGATGACAATGCATGGATCATTGATAGTGGAGAATCAAGACACATGACTGGAGAAAGCAAGCAACTACATACACTATCAAGAGAGCCATCCTCTCATGCAGTGGAACTGGGTGACAACAAAAGCTATGATGTGAAAGGACAAGGATTGTCCTCTCTGGAATTGGAAAATGGATCAAAGTTGCACCTCAGCAACATACTATATGTTCCAGGTTTGAAAAAGAATCTACTTTCTATTTCTTGTTTAGAAGATAAGGGTGAAAGAATTGCTTTCATTGATGGAAAAGTATTGGTTTGGGGAAAAGATTCTAGTATTAACAAAGCTAGAGTCATTGAAGTTCGTGAAGGAAGTTTGTATAGGGTTTCTACACCATCTCCTCAAGCCTTGGTTCATATGGAAATTAGTCCTATTGAACTATGGCATAGAAAATATGGACATCTACACTTTAGGCTCATTCCCTCTCTTAGTCAACTAATCATGGCATCCCCAATATAAAGGAAGATCATGAAGGTGTCTGCAAGGGATGCTTTCTGGGAAAGCATACAAGAAAGTCATTCCCAATAGTGAATCTGGGGCCAAGGAAATCTTGGACCTCATTCACTTTGATGTGTGTGGGCCCATGTCTGATAAATCTCTTGGAGGTCATCTCTACTATGTGACCTTCATAGATGACCATTCTAGAAAGACATGGATCTATCTTCTCAAAAAGAGAGATGAAGTATCTGATAAATTCAAGGAAGTTCGAGCTGAAGTGGAAAACCTCACCGAAAGAAAGATAAAGACTCTAATATCCGACAAAGGTGGGGAATACACTTCCAAGGAGCTGATTGAATATTGCAAGGAAGCAAGAATTAAGACGGAGCTCATTGTTCCCTACTATCCTGAACATAATGGAGTTGCTGAAAGAAAGAATCGGTCTATTGAGGAAGGCATTAAGACAATGCTCCTTGATCAAGACCTACCAAAATTGTTATGGGGAGAAGCAGCCATGACAACCATGTACATACAAAATAGAAGTCCTCATAGAAGTCTCAAGAACATAACTCCCGAAGAAATGCTAACAAGAAAAAAACCAAGTGTGGATGACCTCCGAATCTTTGGAAGCCCGACATACATCCATGTTCCAGAGGACGAGCGAAAGAAGATGGATTCTACAAGTATCAAAGGAATATTCGTTGGATATAGTCTCTCCTCAAAAGCATACAGAATCTACATCAAAGAAAGAGGGAAAATCGAAGTAAGCAAAAATGTCATATTTGATGCGAGCCAAGCCTACAAGAAGTCCAAGGATATTCCCATAGATTTTGATGACAAAGAATCTCCCATATTTGAAGAAGAAGAACTACATAATGAAGATCCTACTACAAATCAAGAAGAAGAAGGACCGAGTGAGCCTATTCAACTTGTGGTCATCCCAACTACAAGGAAAAGGCCAATTGGTTAAAATATACTCTACAAGATGTTGAAAGACATGAAGCTTCTGTAGGAACCTTCAGGGAGAGTAAAAGACCGAAGAGATACTCTGGCTATGTTGCATACATGACAAAGCTCATTCAAGCTGAACCATCTACATTTGAAGACGCTGCTCAACAGGATGTTTGGAAGAAGGCGATGCAAGAAGAATACCAACCCATTACGAGAGTGGGGTTTGGGAGATCATTCCTAGACCTAGTGACAAATCAGTTGTCACATCTAAATGGATCTAGAAAATTAAGTATGTTGTTGATGGAAGCATAGACAAGTACAAAGCAAGGTTCGTTGCAAGGGCTTCTCTCAAAAGGAAGGAATAGACTATGAAGAAACCTTTGCACCTATAGCAAGATATACTACCAGTAGATCTTTGGTTTCACTGGCTGCTACAATGGGTTGGAATATCCATCAAATGGATGTGAAAATTGCATTTCTAAATGGGACCATAGATGAGGAAGTATACATTGAACAAACCAAAGGTTTTGAAGTAAATAGTAGGGACTCTCACATCTGCAAACTCAACAAAGCACTATATGGCTTGAAGCACGCTCCTAGGGCATGTTATGCAAGGATGGGTGCATATCTCTTAAGAAATGGGTTCGTGAAGTGTACTGCTGATCCAAATCTCTACATCAAGGTCGTGAATAATGAACCCGTCATTATTCTACTATATGTGGATGATCCATCATCATAGGTGTGGAGCACAGAATTGAAGAATGTAAGAAGATGTTGGCAGCCGAATTTGAAATGAAGGATCTAGGACTTATGCATTACTACCTTGGTCTTGAAGTATGGTAGAAACCTGGGGAGATATACTTGGGGCAAGGAAAATACATTATGAATATGTTACAGAAATTTGAGATGATAGACTCCAAGCCTATGACTACTCCTATGATCACAAATTTCAAGAAGTGCAAGGTTCCAACTCAAGTCTCGTGGATCATACTCTTATCGATAGTTGGTAGGCTCCCTAATGTATCTAGTAAATACTAGGCCAGATATATGCTTTGCTGTGAACATCATTAGTCAATTTCAGTTGGAACCCCGTCATGAACATTAGATAGCTGCCAAAGACACATTGAGATATCTCCGTGGTATGATACATCACTGCATGAAATATAAAAGTGAGGAAGTCAATCTGATTGGCTTCTCCGATTCTGACTTGGGTGGTAGTGAGTATGATGGAAGAAGTACTACTAGTGGATGCTTTAGCTTGGTGTCTGTTATGGTATCATGGATGAGTAGAAAGCAAGGACCCGTTGCCTTAAGTAGTGCTGAAGTTGAATATGTAGCTGCATGTAAAGAAGGAAAGGAGGTAGTATGGCTAAGGAAGCTTCTGGCAAACTTGTTTGAAAGTCCTCTAAGTCCTACTATAATCAACTGTGACAATCAAAGCTGCATTAAGATGTCTGGAGATCTTGTGCTTCATTCTAGGATGAAGCACATCAACAATAAATACCACTTCATCAGGAATTTGGTACAAGATGGGATCGTGAAACTAGAGTTATGTCCCGACAGATGAACAGGTGGTTGACATACTGGAAAAGGCTCTTCCTAACAAGAAGCTTGAATATTTAAGAGACAAGCTTGGTCTGGTAAATATTGCTGATTGTATTAATATTAATGATTTGGAAGAGATATGTTGAGGCTTTGTGAGTGAAGCATTGCTTGGAAAGACAATCTGGCTGACACTTTGTGTTGATGTTTGGTTGGGAGGGCGGCATCGGGTGGATGTGCACCTAGTTCCCTGGGTTGGTGGTTAGTAAGTAAGCTTGATGGTAGCTATAGAGGTTAAAAGTTTTAGTCCATCTTAGTCCCAAATGGATAGATTGCCTTGGTCAGGAACCTAGTCCATGGCATTGTGGTGCCTAAAGAGACGAGTGACCAAATGGATAGATTGCCCTGGTCAGTGATCTAGTCCATGCATTGTGGTGCGTAAATGTTCTTCATAGTTTCATATAGTTTGAGATTTTCCCGTTGTATATTATGAATACCTGCCTAGTTAAGAGGGAGTGTTGAAGATTGTACTAGGTTCAATCTTCATAATTTATATTTATTGTACTCATCAAAAGAATTGAAGGAAAAGAAATTATATTATTATTTTGATATTTATTTTTATTATTAAATGACTTATTAAAGCATGGGTTTCATGCTTGGGTCATGTTTAGTATAAGGTACCAATTGTGGACTTCTAGGTTAGTCATTACAGATTTATAGTGACCCTCGGGATTTTGAATCATGTAATTAGGTTTATTTTTTAGTCAAAAGTGGCCTAGTAGCCCTCCACATCAGGTCGGCCTAAAGGAGATCAAGTCGGCCTGAAAGGAAGGAATTCGAACCCATCATAAAGCTATAAATGCAAGGAGGTCAATTCATTTGTCCACCAATTCACTGCAACTCATGACATCAAGGGAAAAAGTGCGAAATTGGAAAAGGAGGAAAAAGAGGCGCGACTTGGGTCTATCTGAAGGAGAAAGAAAAAAAGTCGAAATTTTGGTGAAGGAATCTCTCTGTTCATGGTCGGAGATTAAAGTCTTTGAAGTTTGGAAGCTACTGCTGCTGCAAATTTGCGAAGCTGCTAGAAGACTGTTTGTTGCTGCTGCTAGGTCGAAGAATTATCTTGACTGGGTTTTCCCCTTGAGGGGGGTTTTGCCCTGGCATAGTGCCTATATCTTGTCTCGTGTGTTGATCTTCATACACACATAATATGGTAATTGCTTGATGAAAGATAAAGTTATTAAAGAAGTAAAGAAGCCAACATAATCACAAGTAATTATCAAGAGCGAAGATTCAAACCCTAATATATAACTGCATTGATTCTTCAACACTCCTCAGAGATGTTTTTCACACAGTGGATTGGATGTTTGATCAAAATAAGTTGTTGTCCATGTGTTTTAACATAGGTTTTACAGGTTCGCATATAGGAGAACAAATTATTTTGACTTATAACTCATTAACCAGACTTTAGAATTAATAAATTATCACATATCTGGTTAGGATAACTTTAGTAGGAAAAAATACATAGGTTATATGCTATATCTTTGAATTGTTTTGGTTACTAATATCAGCTGTTAGAACTCTGCTTTGTTTTAGCACTGCCTTTTATGCAAGACAACTAATAGAGTAATAACACCTCCACCTGATTGACTCCATATAAGGCATTGCACATAGACCGAAGTTGTTGGGTAATATTTAGGGACTTCTCCCTTCACTATCAAGGAGGTGTTGGGCCTAAATAGTAGGAGCTTGGGACGAGGTGACAGTGTGTCCCTGCCCTATGTGTGCCCATCTAGCAAGGCTATTATGACCTTAGTGGCCCTGCTAAAAAGATCTGTAACAAGGGGTTCTTGCCTTGGTTTGATTGGGCCATTAGATTTCTGAGATCTATGTGAGAGAACTCCATTGAGCTGTAGTAGAGCTGACCATAATTATGAGGAGGGTTGGCGAGGTGGTAGTAGGCCCCCTCTTGAGCACATGGCGTCTCACAATTGAGCTTTGGGATTTTATCTCAAGAAGTGCGAGATTTTGCTCTAATAGGTTCTTTGAGGCTTCTTTGCTCTAATCAAACCATATTACTATTTAGAACCTCCTCCCTCCAAAAGGGGAGATCACTAGGGAGGGTAGGGATGACAAATTGTAGAAGTAGATTCAGCTCACTTAGATTTCCCCCATTACTCTTGGCCCCAACCTGGCCTTATATTATAAGTAAATTTTGTAGCACTAGGACAACCTCATTGTTTGTCTTGACTAGATTTGATGCCATTCATCACATGTCCTCATGATTGTTCTTAGCTATTTGAGGTTTTTTTCTGGCTACTTGTGGGTCCAAGTAACATCACAAAATCTTGTGTGTGGAGAGGATGTGTTAGCTGCACGATATTTTGGAAGATGTAGATTGACAAATTGTCTTTAGATGTCCCATATATTGTGAGGTTTAGGGGTGGTATCATCACCTGTTCCATCATTTTGGAAGGCTTCTTGCCACCACCTTTTGATATCTTCATCCTAGATGTCTAGCTTTATACATATAAAATGTGATCACTTCGTTAGATTTTTCAAGACCCTACACCACTAGGCTTATAACCTTTTCTTTCTGATCTATTGCAGTGCGGAGTGTCGGGAAGACTTTTTGGCCATGGATATAGGTGATGTTAGATTTGTGAGACAACAGACATCCTCCCAATTAGTTGTAGATATCTCACCTTGTGAACCACATGATACTGCTTAGCCTTGATTTAGTATGTATAATTCCTTAATTTTTCTCTTTAGCCTTGGTTGTTAGGAGAGTTTTTATAGACTTCTCTCAGGCTCCTCGTACGTTCACTTAGCTAGGCCCTCTTTTCCCGGCTCTCCTTAGAGGACATTATTATGGATTGCATTGGCTTCCGCACCATGATGGATATTAATATGGATTTTTGTTCTCCCTCCTCTTCTATCTCTACCTCTGATATTGACTAGTATTTTCTGTATCTCTGGGGTTTACCTTTTTGGTTCATCCTTTCTCATTTACTTCTCTTCTTGAACTTACATATGTAAATTTTCATCTTTTAACTTTTAGGAGTGATTGTAGACACTCATTGTTTGGATGTTAATTGGATGTCTTCTAGATCCATTGACTTAGTCTTTAGTCATTTCTGGATGTTAATAAAATTATCCTATCTATATATGAAATTGTGTTGCATAGTGAACAATTGTTTGTCCATAACAACTATTCAATTGGTTGTCTTTTGAAAATGCACAATGCTTTACAATTAACTGGAGCTTTATTCATTGGTACTGTGGCACCATACAGAGGATTCTAGTAAAGCTTTAGTTTAATTTTTCTTAAGTTATGTTAGAGTAATATAGTGACAAGGTTGTAAATACTATAGTATGATCGCCTCTAATTACTATTGAACACGTGGCTGATTCCAACTTTCTCTTGAATTTTCCAAAACAACTTAAGATGGATTGTTTTATATACTGAAATGAGCATAACCCAAATGCTAGGATTTCATTTTATATTTTTATCTATTGTGCTTCTATGATACAAGGTCTTGAGAAAACAGAGAACCAATTATAGAAATCCTTAGCGTTGACATAAACATTGATGATCTTGAAAGGATCCTCTAAAACAAGGCTACTTGGGAGTGGGAGCGCCATTTTTAGAAGCTCCCAATCCGAGAGCGTTTCGGGGAGCGTTTTTTTATATTATATATATTTTTAATATTTTTATGTATATATGTCAACAAAAGCATGTGGAATGATGGATTAGACATAAAAAACATAAAAACATAGATTGAACCAGAGGTATCTTTATCATTACCTCTAGATTCGTATAGGGATCTTTGTCATTAATATCACCCTCTAAGCATTCGCTCCGGGAGCGAGTTCGAGGGAGCGCGCTCCAGGGGTGGGTTCAATAAGATGGAAGAGCGGGTTCAATAAGAGGTAGGCACTCCCCCGCAACCTTGCTCTAAGACATTGATGATCTGAAAAAGATCCTCTAAATAATCTCTTTTTAACTTTGTATTAATGAAATTTAATTTTGCAAAGTTGAGTGAGTAGTCCAAAACCTCTTTACCATGGAAATGGAAGATGAAATGCACCATTGTGATGGTTGCCATTACAAGGCAACCCATTAAATATGAGGGCTGTGAGAAGGACACATTCATCCAATGAAGGAGAGAGTTTAATTTTGCAAAGTTGAGTGAGTAGTCCAAGACTTCTTTACCATGGAAGATGAAACGCACTATTGTGATGGTTTCCATTACAGGGCAACCCATTAAATATAAATATAAAGGCTGTGAGAAGGACATTCATCCAATGAAGGAGAGAGCTCGGGGGAAATGAAAAAGCAGGGAAGTACCAGAGCGTGAGTGACTAAGAAAAAGAAGCCTGTTTAAATATCGAAAGCTATCTCTGACCTAAAGCCATCTACAAAACATGCCAGTTAGTAAGAATGCATCATAATTTCAGTTGAAAGTGCATAGCTCACTGTTGTAACCATTTCTTAAAGAAAATAAAATCATCGTTTATTTTCCTATTTGGGTTTCCATACTAAAATTTATATGTGTCTGACACATTTAAATTCTCTGTAGTTGTCTATTTGCGGGGTGTTACGTTTTGTTCCCACGTTCTAGGGACTTGTGAACCCTTAGGAAATGTCCACAAACTGATGGGACTTGTCGGCCACCTCTAAGATGTTTCAGGCATATATAGTGGATTTTCCAAATAGAATTCAGGGGTGTTTCAGGCAGATTATAAGTATATTCTGGGCGATTTCAGGGATAATCCAAGTATATATCTTTAATTTTGACCATCATAGACAATGATGATTGGATAGGATCAATTTTCCATCTCTTATTTTTATATTCATTGAATTTTAATTTGTTATACAAGTTGCAACTTAAAACATGGGCTTTTTTATCATGTGTTTCAATTTTCAATTGGGATTTCTCATGATTTAAATATTGTATTTTTAGTGACAAAATCACGAGTAAAGCCTCTATATCAAGAAAACAGGAAATGCAACATTTCAAAGAGCTGATTCTTGTTATTGTTCTTGTTCTTTTTCATTTTTCAGGTCATCTTTTTTACATATTGCACATGGGTTTTCGGGAGTCATTTAAACCTAATGCTTCCACCATCCCAACCTCAACTATTGTGAAAAAATTAAATAGTAGTCACTGAGATTGAGTATTAAATGTTTAAATAAATTCTTATTTAATCACCTTCTTAATTTGAAATATGAATTTAATCTCTACAAAACCAAAATCAATTATTTTATAGTAATTTCTTGTAAAAGTTTGTAAAACTTATTTAAAAAAAATACCATTCATGTTAACAAAATTATTATTAACAAGGAATATAAGAAAGAAAAGATGCTTTAAAAATAATTCTTTGCTTCATATACCTTTTATGAAAATTATTGCAAATTGAAATAATTATGCATAAGCTTTTTTTAAAATCTAGAGTGCATTTTGCTCATGTCTAACCGTCAATTATGGAATGTCACTTTGCCCTTTCCTAAATTGCTTGAACTTTTTTAGAATTGGAAAGTGTAATAGCTGTGGATATTTCTACATGGTATAGATTGTTATGTTTACGAGTTTGAAACGACAAAATTATTATTAACAAGGAATATAAGAAAGAAAAGATGCTTTAAAAATAATTCTTTGCTTCATATACCTTTTATGAAAATTATTGCAAATTGAAATAATTATGCATAAGTTTTTTTTAAAATCTAAAGTGCATTTTGCTCATGTCTAACCGTCAATTATGGAATGTCACTTTGCGCTTTCCTAAATTGCTTGAACTTTTTTAGAATTGGAAAGTGTAATAGCTGTGGATATTTCTACATGGTATAGATTGTTATGTTTACAAGTTTGAAACGACTACCAATATTAATTATATATATGAAATTGTCCACCCTAAACACCCAATCCCCTGGGAAATTTGGGAATGTGCTCTGGCCCCCTTCCTCACCGTTCCCCGTCCTGAAAACCAGTGCAACATAGAATTATAGCCATTATTGGTTGATTGAATCGGTGGAATAACCTTCAGTGCTATTACTAGTATGTTGAGTCGCTGGCCTTTTGACAGCTCGTTAATTTCCCAGCATATTGGCATGGAATTTTGTAAACCGTGCTTAGCTACAGCCCATTTATTAAATCACGAAATCTGTACAGCACAATGATTAATTAATTTCGTATGCTGGTTGAATTCTTCTGCATTGTTTTGAATGGGTATAAACAACAATTCACTGTGGACTTCGACGTTAGTTCATTACAAAAGAAAAAAAAAACCTCTCTTATATTCTGAGCTGTCAATGAACGAAGGGGAAACATTTTATGGAGATTGAAAAGCTGTCCATCCCCTTTTGTAATGAACTTTTACTCAATTCATGGGTTTGTGGAAACATTGGCATATGTACATCGCTGATATTCTCCATCTTACTGTACGTTAGTTAAGTATTGGGAGTGAACATAATCCTCAAGACACTTTTGGAATTCTGTAATCACTCGTGTTATGCATAAGAATTGTTTGGGCTGTATAATATATAATTAAAAGCATATTAAATGCGCTGGAATGCCTTCCTTTACTTTGGTTATAAGCATCCAGGTAACATTTGGAATGGCAATATAAAGACTTGAAAGTGCTGTGGTTGCGTAATTGGGATAAACAAACCTGTAACGTGCATAGGTTTTGTTTTTCTTCGAAGGAACCATGTCTACATATTAATGTATAATGTATACGCTATACTTGGTCACAATAAAGCACGTCATCGTGGTTTTGGTTTTATTTTTCTTTGAAGGCACTATGCCCACGGATTGTACACAATATACTTAGTGATAATAAAGCACTTGATCGTAGTTTTGTAAGCATTTGAAGGGACAGACAACAGAACTTTCTCTCGTCGAATTTGTTATTCCAGCTGGCCACTAAACTAAAGCAAATAGAGCATGTTTTATAATACTGTGAAATTTACATATATAGATTTGCAAATAGAGCATGTATTATAATATTGTGAAATTTATATGTATAGATTTGTTGGTTGGATATTGTTATTATTAATTAATTTTTTTTTTATTTTTTTTTGAAGTTGGAGTAATACTAATATTAACAGATTTTTTTTTGAGTGTAAAATTTGAGAAAAGGTTTGTATTTTGAGATATTTAATTTCTCTCCAATATTTGATAGATTCAGAGTTAAAATGAATCTATGCTAATTTTTTATATTATAGTGAGCGTAATCGTTAAGAATATACATTTCCTTTAAGAGATTACAAGTTCAAATCTAGAGGGGGTAGAGTTTGTACAATTTTATAGACTTTAGTAGTCAAATCACTATGAAGAGACGAGTCCCTTGTTTCATAAACAAGAAGGTCTCATACACTTAATTTTGTGTCTGACTTGCCTACGATTTTAAAAATAAATTATTATTATTATAATATATGAATTTCACGTCATAATACATATACATATAGCCACAAACTTATGTGCAAGGCATATATATATATATAGTTTAGAAGAAGAGTTTAATGTGATTATTCTATTTTATGTTTATTAATTAAATTTAAATATTAAATCATGGTATGTTTCTTTGATGTATTTTATTATTAAATTTTTTTTTTAATGCGGTATAAATAGTATAGAATTATAGCAATTTTTCATAGTTATTTAGAAAATAATTGTGATTGAGAATTAAGTTCGTCCAACTGTTTGTTCGCCCATCATCATAGACAAACTTTGAGATGATAAATAGAATGCCGCGAGGATAATAAATAGAATGAGGAGGAAGTTAGCGGTTATGATTTTATTTTACTAGGTTATGTGAGTCTTGAGATGATTTGAATGCCTAACTTGTGGCTTGAGTAGCCACGACCCAAGGGCATCTAAGCCGTCAAAATCACCAAGGGATCGCACCAAGCATGGGCCAGAAAGTCTTAGCATGGCTGGATTGCCATCAAAATCACCAAGGGATTGCACCAGGCCTAGGCCAGAAACCCTTAGCATGGCTGGATTTTTGCCCACGAAGTCGAACCAATAACAAAACACATTGTTACCATATATTCTATGCCCTATGGACAGTAGTTATGAAAAAATTGAATTAATTATTGAAAATTATTTTAAAATAAGTTAAATTTCTTGAAAAAACAAAACTAAAAAATCAGTTAAAATGTATTAAAGATGTAAATCAGTTAAAGATATAATAAAATGGAGATGGAGGAATTGCCCGGACAGCCAAAATTTCAGAAATCTTAAGAAAATCTTAAAAAAATTTAAGAAATCTTAAAGTAACAATGTTTGAATCATGATTTTGATGGTGAAAATGGATTCAGCACCATCAAAAACCTTTAAGATACCCACTATATTAAAGTTTGATAGTTATAACATAGATTTACAAAAATCCCTGCTGGATTTTCTTAAAATCGTACCTGAATTTCCATGATTTTCAAAGCGAAAAAGAGCAGTCTAGTTAGACTACGGCTAATAAAATGGAATAAAAATTACTCAAATTAAAAATTTTAATTTAATTAAAAAAACTTATACAAATTTAAAATCAAATTTTTAATTTAATATATATATATATTTTTAATAAAATAATAGTAAATTTAAAAAATATCTAAATAAAAAATTGAAATTCAAATGGGAATGGATTCCGCTGGTTGGAGAAAATTAGCCATTAAAAAAAAATGAACCGGACAGATTAAACGAAGGGCAATAGACAATAAACCTATAGCCATTAAAAAAAAATGAACCGTACAGATTAAACGAAGGGGCCATAGACAATAAACCTATAGATTATGTATCAATCGATGTATACTAAGATGAATTGAACGAATTGAACTGACTTGCTTTTTTATCAAAATGGCAGAAGCACTGATGGATGTCAACCGATATAGTTTTTCATGTTTTTGCATTACAAATTCCGCTGAAATTTGAAGTAATCACCATCCATATTCATTTTTTCAAGGATGAACTAAACATGTGATATTGATTTGTGCCAACCAAAATTTATTCACCATGTTAACCATGTGCGAGTGTGGTTCCCGACTATAACTGGCTTGATCTGATAATCTGCTTTTATTTTTTCCCCTACGAGCACCTTAGAATGTTCGTTTATATGAGCTGGTACAGTTCAGAATACGTCCAGTTGAGACCATTGGATATCTGCATAGTGTTTCATTATTTATTAGATTCATTATTTTACCACCCCTTTCTTTCATGCATTTTCTAATTCTAGTGTTAAACTTTCAACAGCATATGAATTGTCCAAAAAAGAAGGGAAAGTTGGGACCCCAGAGCGCCCTCTTTCTGATCTTGGGTTATTAAGTTACAGAGGATACTGGACAAGGATCCTTCTTGACATTCTTAAGAAACATAGGGGTAACATTTCAATCAAGGTATTTATTTGATTTCACTCTATTAATTAAACGTGTGTGTTTTAGGTCTTTGCATATTTCATCTTTACTCTGTAAATGCCTCTTATTTCAGGAACTTAGTGACATGACAGCTATCAAGGTAGAAGATGTTATCAGTACACTGCAAGTGTTAGATCTTATTCAGTATCGGAAAGGGCAGCATGTTATATGTGCCGATCCGAAGGTTTTAGATCGTCACTTGAAAGCCGCTGGGATAGCTGGGCTGGAAGTTGATGTATCTAAGCTTATCTGGACTCCCTACAAAGAGCAATGCGGATGATTCATGTTTCTTCATGGTTATGCTGAGCCAAATGAGAAAATCCAGCAATTTCATTCTTTTTTGCATCCTTTGGTCAAAGGTAGCTAGTGAAAATTGTTCCTGGTGAAGAGTCAGTTGTATATTTGTTTCCATGGTGGTTTTGATATTCTTTTTCATATCTGAGAACATCTCTTTCTCATTATTGTGATAGTTTAAGGTTTCATCATGCATCCCTGCGTGCAACAAGTTGTGATAATTTAAGGCTGAATGAACAACATTTCAGCATACAAGTGTCACTTGAAGATAATTCATCATTCTTTGAAATTATTGGCACCTTTTAAGGCGGCCCCTTTCTGGAGGGGCAATCAATGTCTGCGTTGCCACTCTTTTGATGAGGATTGTAAAGGAACGGTACCCTGGCCAATAAAGCAATGAAAATTTTCGAACGATATGTGACCTTTAAAGCAGTCACTTTTTCTGTTCTGACTGTATGCTGTCATATTTATTTATATTTTATTAGAGAGTATAACTCCACTCCCTGTGAATGGTAATGATTGATTACTTGTCAATTGTTAAACAATCCTATCCTATTAGTGTCACTTTGAACAGTTTTCTAATATCAGTAGACCATTTCAACTGCATTGAAGCTTTGATTTGAGTCTTATTCTCTTAGCTGGTTGTGTTTCAAGTTATGTTTTGATTAGATACTATAAGAGAAAAAGCTGAATATGAATTTTATGCATGGCCTTAGCCGCAACACATAACAATTCCTAATAACTTTTTTTTGCTGTTTTGAGAAAATTTTATAGTGGAACCAGAAAATTTTATTTTGTTTGGCTGTAAATTAATTTTTCACCAGTGCAACCATCTTGTAATGATAAAAATTCAAGAGATTTAAGGTATCCAAATTAGGTTTTAAAATGTAAGTGCCATGGAAAATGCATTGGACATCTTCACCACCATGTTCAAGGAAAACAATCTTAAAATTTAGGTGACTTTACGGAATACTGTTGGGAGTCGGGACAGTAAAGATTTTACACATAAAATCCAGAAAGGACAACTAGCGTTGATGTCGAGCACCTCTAGAAAGCATAGGGAGCGAAATGACAGTCGGCATCGCCTTCAACAATTACAATGAGTTTACATGGACGTCAATAGTTGAATCCAATGATTGAACAGATTTGTTGTTTGGCCAGTAGTTAATTTATGATGACCTAGGGTCTTCTAAGTTGTCAAACCACAAGTTGGATTTGTCCTTGCTTCCGATTAATGTTGGTTTATATAAACGCTGAGAACTTGGTCGATAAAGCCTGAACCCAGGTCGTCATTATGGGAAAAACTTGGCCTTAACTTTAAAGCGGCCTGATGTATAAAGCATTAAAATTAATTATAAAGTTTTGTATATTTAATTTAAATTGAGTATAGTTTATGGGATTTATTTAATTAGCAATGCTAGTTATGAAATATTATGTAAATTATGATATAAAAATAAAAAATATAAATATTAAATTTTTTAATAATTAAAAATATAATTTTTAAATTTTAAAAAAATGTTTTAATATTTAAATTTATTTCACTTTTTGAATTGTCAATTTGGTATAAAGTTGTTTTTAGAAAAATGTCTAATAAGAGATTGAGAATATAGTTATAAATTTAATTTATTTATTACACTGCAATTGTATTATATGTTGCAAAGGAAATGTTGTAAAGCATAACATAGGAAAGAGTAGTATAGAGGAAAAAATATGTGATATGCTATGTGATTTAATCGAATATTTAACTTATAAATATGAATTATTTATTTAAAAAAAATTATAGGTTTGGAGAATTGTTTGGATAAAAAATTTGGTTTTTTAATAACCTACGTAGGCTTTTCCTTTCATAGTGATGTCTCATTATGCACTATGAGCCACATGGTGGACATATAAAATGGAACCAATTTGCAAAATTGTAGGTGCAATTGCATCAGATGTTGCAAAAGAAATGTCGTAAGGCGATAGCATATAACACTAATTCATGCTCAATGACATATAACATTAATTAATACTTCTTTCACAATTATTAAAAGACAAAAAAATATCGACAAAATGCAAGGACATGCTAAAATGAAATCTTACTAAAATTGCACATATGGACAATGAATTTGAACCCAAGAATAGCATCAACTACACTTCTTCTTGAGAAACTTGCTTGTGTTTCTCTTCTAACTGTTGAGTCACCTTTGAACCATAGATTCCAAGATTGTTTTGTAATATAGGATTTGAAATGAAGACTTATATGGAATGTCTAGTTAAGTAAAAACCATATTACTGTACCATTAACCACTTCCAAGTTGGAACATAGATTCCAAGATTGTTACCTGATATAGGATTTGAATTGAATTCCACTTCGGAAGCCAGGATTTGAAATGAAGACTTATATGGAATGTTTGGTTAAGTAAAAACCATATTATCATACCATTAGCGACTTCTGAGTTGGAACATAGATTCCAAGATTGTTACGTAATATAGGATTTGAAATGAATTCCACTTCGGAAGCCAAGATTTGAAATGAAGACTTATATGGAATGTCTGGTTAAGTAAAAACCATATTATCGTACCATTAGCGACTTCCGAGTTGGAACATAGATTCCAAGATTGTTACGTAATATAGGATTTGAAATGAATTCCAAATGAATTCCACTTCAGAAGCCAAAGTTAGAATGTTTGGAACATAGATTCCAAGATTGTTACGTAATATAGGATTTGAAATGAATTCCACTTCGGAAGCCAAGATTTGAAATGAAGATATTATCATGCCATTAGCCCCTTTCGAGTTGGAACATAGATTCCAGGATTGTTACGTAATATAGGATTTGAAATGTATTCCAAATGAATTCCACTTCGGAAGCCAGAGTTGGAACGTAGATTCCTGCATATGATTCACCAAACAGATTTTAAATGAACTCTTGATTTTATTGAAACCACTACTTGAACATGAACTAAATGAGTTTTCTTTTCATGGAAGAACCAAGAAAGATATTTGTATTGGTAAAAAACGACATTGTGTCTACATAATTATCAAATATATTTCCACTTGCTATTTTTTTTTTCAATTAAAAAACTCAAATCAATGCAAAGCATATTAAGTACCTCTAATGTGAATATGGAAACAATTGATTTTCAAGGAAAAGATGAAGACTTTGAAAAGAAAATTATGTGTATGTAAAGATGTCTGCAAAGGAAAAGATGAAGACTTTGAAAAGAAAATTATGTGTATATAAAGCTGTCTGCAAATCTCCAATGTCGTAATCACTAGCGTATTCAAAGTCTGAATAAGGGTGTCTAGATAGATGATATTTGAAACCTAGTTTCAAAAGAATAACATAATCATTAGAATTTGATTTCTAATTAGATTGACAAAAAAAACCTAGCCATTTCATTGTTACATAAGTTCTAGAACTCTCCACCATTGAATTAATAGTAGAACTTAATCAATATAAAAAAAGAAAAGTTTAATGAGTGGTTAGACTGAATGATTTCTTAAGATTTATTTCCATTTCATTGTTACATAAGTTCAATTAACATTTGATTTCTAATTAAATTGACAAAGAAATCTAGCCATTTCATTGTTACATAAGTTCAATTAACATTTGATTTCTAATTAAATTGACAAAGAAATCTAGCCATTTCATTGTTACATAAGTTCAATTAAAATTTGATTTCTACTTAAATTGACAAAGAAATACATGAATAGGCTACATTCTACATGAATACCATCCGTTGATACCATGGGATCAAGAGTTAAGATAGATATAGGCTGGTTTAATATCCTCCTTTAAATAGCCTACATTCTACATGAATACCATGCGTTCTCAATACCATGTGTCAGTACCATGTGTCATTTTTATTTTTATTTTATAAAGTATTTTTATTTTGTTATGTTTATTTTTATGTTTTATTTTCACAAAATTAAAATGTTTACATTACATCACATTAATCTTTTTGTTTCATTTTTTTAATGTTTATCTAATGGTAATTTGATTTAGTCAAAATTTTAAACATTATATTACATCTCTTGATCATGATGACACTGAATACCATAAGTCATTTTTATTTATTTTTTATTATTTTATTTTTATAAAGTTATTTTTATTTTTATGTTTTTTTTTGACAAAATTAAAATGTTTACATTACATCTCATTAATCTTTTTTTTTTTTTTTTTAATGTTTGTCTAATAGTACTTTGATTTAGTCAAAATTCTAAACATTATATTACAACATTTCTTCATCGTGATGAAATTAAGAAAAATTACTTCAACAAATTCCCATTTTAACAAATTAATTAACTATAAAATTAAAAATTGTCCATCCTAATCAATATAAAAATGAAGAAAAAATAAAAATTGTTGAATAAATAAATCTACAATAAATTAATAAAAACATTAACCCTACATAACTCTAAAATTGCAATGAAAATAAGACAAACCCTAAATATAATAACATAACCCCAATAGAAGTTTAGGTCCCAATGTTTTGATTGAACTTTAACCATTTATTGGAATTTACTATTACACTTTTTGTCTCAGGGTTTTGATTGAACTTTGACCATTTTTTGGAATTTACTATTACACTTCCCTCTTTCTTGCTTTTATTCATAAGTTATTCATACTTACTCAACTACCACCTATTACTATTACTTGAAAAAAAACCTCCACATGGGTTTTCCATGGCCTCTGCACGCTCTCGCTTGGCTTCTCCTTTGCCGCTATCATGCAAGAGATGGTTATAATTTGAATCTTAATAATTATTTATTTATCCACAGAATGTGGTTATAATTTGAATCTTAATAATTATTTATTTTTCCATAGAATTTGATGTGGCATGTGATATTTTATATCTTGTAAAAATGTTTACATTTTAGTAGTTCATAATATATACTATATATGAATAATCTTTTACACAATGTGTGAGATCAACCAAAAATAGAATACAAAACTTTTCTAAATAATAATTACCCTATGTGATTTCCACAATTTTAAGATGAAATTTGAAAATTTACTAACAGAAAATCAAACGATAGAATCTGACTTCAGTTTATTGAAATTTATAATTAGATTAAAACAAATGAAATCAAACTAGAATTGCAGCTTATTCGATGATTCTTGGATGTCACATTATACTGTATGTATTATATGTATCAACATCTAATAATATGTTTTTTTCGGTCACATACGTTTTTGTACAGGACAACTGCAAGGCTCAGGGTTTCAACTGAAATTCAATGTCGAACATTCTAAAAAAGAATGCAAAATAATTTAGACAGAGTAAAACATTCTCAAATAGAATGTAAAATAATTTAGATGAAGTAAAGAACAAAAAAATGCATTTCGTTTTTGCAGAGGACAATTGCAAGGCTCGGGGTTTCAACTGAAATTCAATGCCGAACATTCTCAAACATATTGCAAAATAATTTAGACAGAGTAAAAAATTCTCAAACAAAATGTAAAATAATTTAGATAGAGTAAAGAGCAAAAAAATGCATTTCTAAGTCATACTTGAGATCTCTACCGTGGGGCTAAAGCTAACTGGCCAATGGGTGAAGCTGCTTGGCTGCTTCAGAGGTGGATGATGCATCTGCTCAATGTTGAATGATGTACTTGCTTTTCTTCAGTGGTGAATGATGTGTCTGCTCAATGCTAAAGGATGTACCTGCTCTTCTGGATAGTCTCGGTAGATTAAATACATGAACAACCTAGCTCTACTGACAGCGGAAAAAAGGCATTGCCATTTTAGAGTTTCCAAGATATTAGCAATTGTCATTTCTTCGACAATTGTTAAAAAAGAAAGAGAAACATTTACATTCGCGCAATTCTAAAACATAATTTCTATTTATGCAAGAACAGCAGGAACAACACAACAGTTAACAAAACCGCATGAACAACATCTGCAATGATTTTTTGAGCCATCATTCCTTTGCAGATGTCCTCTCGTAGCTTCAAAACGAGGGTGCATGATGTAAAAATAAAAAAAAACAACAGAATGAAAACACAAAAGTTGCCCATCACACAAGTCATTCTTGCTATTATCATATCACTGAGCAAGATAATGTAACATGAAGTCTACTATTTTTAAAATTGTTTTCCTTTATAACTAATTAATAATACCAGTGTTTAATCCTAAGGTAGACATTGTTTCAATCGTCTAACATCAAAATCAATGGTGCACAATGGTACACTTGGCAGTATATGAAAGTTGTTTTCAAATAAAAATGCTTTACAACGTAATTATATTTAATGATTATTTTTATTATAATTCTAAAATTTAGTGTTATTGATAATATTTGTTTATTTTTTAAATTAAATGTACAAAATTTTATAATCATGATAGGTAAAGTTGCAAATAAAAGCCATAAACGTGAAAAATGATTTTAATATTATTTTTAATAAAATATCATTATATCTTCACAAAATAATTTAATTTATTCTTCTAAAATCTCACTCGCCCCTTTAATGCAATTAAAATATTAATAACTAGAAATTGCACCACATGTTGCAAAGAAAACTTTGTAAGAGTAGCATCAAACTGTTATTGTTCCATGATTGGTTATGAAAATGTCATGATGACAGTGAAAATGTCACCTTCAACATTCGTTGGAAAAATCAAGGATATGGTTGATACTAAAAACCAATTCAACAATTTCAAATATTGTGAAAGCATGCAAAATATTAAGAACTTTGTTGGAAAATTCATGAATATGGTTGATATTGAAAACTAGTTCAACAATTTCAAATATTGTGAAATCATGCAAACGATTAAGAACTTTGTTTCCCTAGTGCATAAGTCAAATAAATGTCACCTGCAACATTTGTTGGAAAAATCGTGGATGTGGTTGATACTGAAAACCAATTAAACAATTTCAAATATTGTGAAAGCATGCAAAAGATTAAGAACTTTGTCAAATATTGTAAAAGCATGCAAAAGATTAAGAACTTTGTTTCTCTATTGTATAAGTCAAATACAACTACAATCTGAGTGTTTTGCATAGTTTAGTAAACATGTTTCTCTACATTTCAAAATGAAATTTCTATTAAATTTATTATCATACATTAATGTGTTTAACTCAAAAGAATATAAAATAATTAAAGTTAATTTTTATTCAAACATGTTAATTTCTATTAAACTTATCAACCTACATTAATGTGTTTAACTGAAAGGAATTTAATCTAAATAAAACTCTAGGTATTTAACTAGAAAAATGATGAAAAAAATTAAAGATAATTAATTAAGCTCAAAAAAATATGTTGTAATCAATACAAGATTTGTTTATCAAAACTTGCTTAAAATCCTTAGAAATGTAAATTAACCATAGTGTAAAAAAACAATCTAGAGTTTTCCAAATGAAATAAGAATACCAATTCTTCTTTCCTATAAGATCATCACATTAATTTCAAAATCATATAACTTCAAATTCAAAATACAATTAATTGAAATATTAACAGAGGAATATAAAATAAAGCAAGGGATTCTTGGTGGAATACATATTATAACAAAAAGTGTAATAATTTTTTGCATGAATAAATCATGGAGGATGATAAAGAAGATGATGCTTCTAGAACAAACACTTTGTAAAGATGAAATCTTGTATCATTTTCCAGGGTGATGTGTCACATGCGTTCTCAAGATGACAAAAAGGCTGATAGCTATTTTTCCTATTTAAACGATTATTCTTCCAATTCACTATTGAATTTTTGAAAATTTAGTTTTTTCCAAAAATATATCCAAAGTCTTTAAAATTTCAAAAAATACAAAACATTTAGCTTGTAATATGAGAATTATATAGACAACCAATCTCTCTACTTTCAATACTCTTGTTAGGATGACAAATTTTGCAAATCCAAAGTATCTAACAATAAAAAAATTCATTCTAGCAAAGTCTCCAATGTCAGTATTTGTGACAGCTTGGTTAGAGTTAATCAGTATGTATTAGTTAAAGACATTTGTTATTTTATTTTCTAGTTAAAAGACTTGAAAACTCTATTATTTAAAAAAAAAAATGAAAAAATGATTTTGAGGAAATCATTAAACTAGACAATGGGAAAAGAAATCTTTTTGAGCTGTTGGTAAAAAGTTTCTAAGAATAGGAGGTGGTTGGGAACAATTGGAGAAACAGTTACCCACCTCTCAAGGGAAAGAGATTCCCATGAGAGGGAAAGGGGTTCTGTTCATGCTGGAAGAGAAGGGAAGTATTTTCTAGAGCTGGGTGAAGACCAGTTGAAAATAACTTATGAAAACCCTTGAGAAAAACCAATTTGTCTGTTGGTGACTGGATTGGATATCCAGAGGTCACAGTAGGACACTCCACTGTTAACCCGTGGCACCGTCCAGATTCTGGAGCTAGGGGGAAAGCGAAGGACGTAATAGCCTCCCTTGAAGGTTGGGAGGACAACAGCTCTAAAGAAATCTGTCAGTACAGATAAGTACTACCGTAGCTTCATGTTTTATTTATTTTTAGTTAATGAAAATGTCTACTGTTAAGTACGAATGTGGGAATAAATTCTGTGTTACAGAGACTGTGAATGGTTAAATATCGCTTAGAGGATAAAGAAGTTACTAAGGTATCCTTGTTTTTCTGTTCTATGTATTCTAAGATGTTCGAAAACGCCTATATTTAAGAATGGATTTCTGTATTGTGAGAGCTCTTATTTTTCTGAGCTAAAGTTATGTTAAGGGTTCTGGAAGATTTGACTAGATACATTTATGTTAGTGTTTGCTTCTCTTTATTTCCAATAACCCTGTAAAAGTCAAATTTGAACAGCGTAATTAGAAATGAGCATTAAGCAAACTCTATCACAGAGATTCTTCTTTTTATTTGCTGGGAAAATTGGGGCTTCAATAATCGAAAATCCACATAACGAAAATAAAAGTGTGTGCTAGCTAAGCAGAATAGTAAAACTTAGTAATGAGGTTACTTTTATAAACATGCATGCCTCAGAATAATGGAGGTGGTCATATTGGGAATAAACAGATGGGTGTAAATAACCCTCGAAACATTCATTACGACGGAGGAATGCCTGTCGATTTCCTCTCTAGTGGTATATTAACTATTGAAAAGAAAAAAAAAAAATAGAACAGTAGTGAAACCACTAAAAGAATTCCTTCACAGTAAGAGAAATTTATCCACAATAATTTCTATGCGTAGCAAATGTACACAGTGAACAAGATAAAGATGATAACTATGCATGCAAAAAGAGGAGTATTATCTTGAGATCTCAGCACTGTTCAAACAATCGCATGGCAGCATAAAAGACTTAAATCCCGTAATAAAATGTATGACAGTCACTAACCAAAGAATAGTGGCTTAGGCACAACTCGCCAGCGGCCGAAAGAGAAAACTAGAGTTGGAATTAAACCCATAAACGGGCGGCTCACTGCAAACATTAAGTATAATATACAAAAGTAAAATTCAACGAGGTATAGATCCTCGAGATTTTTTTTTAAGTGCCTAAAGAACTGTAAAGCCCCCAACCCTGGGGCAAGCTTAAAAATATATTCATATTACAACAGTTGAAATCTTCTGTATAACATCTTTTTAAATGACGGGCAAAGGTCGGTAGCCTCGACGAGGACTTAGACGAGGGTTTACCCCTTCTCCCTTGTGAAAGGCAAGTACTTGTAGATACGTCGAGATTGTTAGCCATGGCCCAGCTGCAGGTGCATCCTAGCAGGTATGTACCTATGGGAATACTGTGCATACCTGCGTGCCAAGGTGAGAAAAAAAAACAGTTATAAAGTGTGACAGAACTGTTGGTAAGTAGTTCGGAAGGCGGAAAGCCAAAGCCAGCAATTAACACAACTCGTTGGATGACGTGCATACCTATGAATGAAACCCCTGTTGCAGTATTCCCTGCAAGGTAAGTGCTGGAAGGGTTACAAACTGCCCTTAAGTCGATAGAAAAGAGCGTTTAACTACACACGAATATTGTCGGAGAGTATTTAAGAAATAACCTGAGTGGGAAAACTTACCAGCGTATACAAAGCCCGGTATGGAATTCTCCGAGTGAACCGAACTCAAGTCATGGAGGAGCTCCATGCTTCCTGAACCCTGTTAACGCATGCAGAAAAGTTAGTTCACTTACTGTAAAACCAACAAATATGCGAATATTAAAACTGCGAAAGAACTGTTACAAAAGAACGCTTACGAAAATAGCACTCTTAAAACCTGTTTAAATAAGCAACTGGGCGGAGTCTGCTACCAGATAACACCGAGGCACCCTGGACGCCAATGAACTCTTTAGAATGCCAATACCTCGGCTCTCAGAGTAACTGGAGTGTAGCTGCGCCAAAACCTCGACAGGTTCCCGGCAAGAATGGCATTGAGCGCGAAGGCGATTAACTTTCCCTCGAAAAAACTTGGAAACCCAATGCAGATTTCGACAGCTGTGCCAGAATGGGTGGCGGTACAGCCGAGAATTAAATCGCAGCGGGTAAAGGGGCCACTGGGAGAGTGAAGGTGAGCCCGGGTGGCGCTCCCATTATTTCCACAAGATTTATCAATTAAAACAAAATCTTCATATTAAAAACAATGCAAGCGAAAATTACACTATGCATACCCTTTGACAGATGTCATTGCCTAAATCATGAAAGCATTTCAATAACTGTGTAGCGTTAAACGAGAATTAAAAGCCAAGACTCGAATATGGAATTAATACGTTGGTTATCATTACTTTGGTTATACTTTGGAATTCGTAAGTGTAACAGTACCGCCATAAAATAATTCCCATAGTACTCTGTCTACAATGATTGTTTGCATAATGTAAAATTGCATTGTCGATTATTGCATTCCTTAGTTGAACCGATGCAGCCTTACTGCGAAAATTAATAAGTTAATTTTTTTTTTACTGATGGTTAATGGTAGTAATAACTGTGACAAGTGGTATCAAAGCCAGATTGCTGCTATACCAGTTGCGAGAGAAAGCCACTCTCTGGTGGGAGGAGGTGAAAAATGTACGCAGCATTAATGAACGAGATATCACATGGGAATTGTTTCAGCAGTGCTTTAAGGACAAATACTTAACAGAAAGATTCTATGATGATAAAGATAAGGAGTTCCATGATCTTCCATTGGCACAGATGACCATGGATGAGTATGTTACAAAATTTACTTCCCTGTTACGTTACGTCCTGTATCTCCGGGAGGAAAAAGCCAAAGTGCAGAGTTTCTTAAGTAGTCTGCCTGCTCATATGAGGGAGCAAATAGATTTTGTTAACGCACAGACCATGGATGAGGCTATCCGGAAAGTGCGAATGTGCTAGCAACATAATAAGACTAAGGGTGATGGGGAAAAAAGCTGGCAGCCAAAGAAAAATCAGAAGCATAGCTCCACTTTCAAAAGCAGTAAGAGCAGCAATTTTAAAGACCCAACACGGAATTCAGTCAGCAAACAGTTTGGTAAAAACCATCAGAGAATTAAGTGGCCAACAGAGGAGAAACCCACAGAAGCCTCTAGTAAGCCAGATCAGGGACATGTTTCAAAACCTCCCCTGCAATGCTGGGGCTGTGGGGAGGCTCATTACTACAAAAACTGCCCCCAACGAAATAAAAATGAAGTTGTAGCAAATCTGCAAGAAGCATCTACAGTGGGAGACGTGGCAAGGAATATACCTCGTATAAATGCAGGTTTGGAGGACTGTCAGGCTGATTTTCAGCCCACAATGATTGAATTGGAAGGTACTATATTAACTAAACCTGTTTCGATTTTAATAGATCCTGGAGCAATTTTAAGTTATGTAAGTCCTAAGATAATAGAATTATGCAAATTAAAAGAACATAAATTTAGGAATTCCTGGTTAGTTCAATTAGCTACCCGAGCAAAACGCAAGGTAACTGTAAAAATTCCTAATTGTATACTGGAAGTGGCTGAACAGAAGTTACAAGTGGACTTAAATATCTTACCACTGGGGTCTTATGATGTGTTATTGGGAATGGATTGGCTGGAAAGACACTGGACCCTAGTGGACTGCAAAGAAAAGATTATTTATTTCAGAATGCAAGATGGCACGCGCAAAGAGATTCAAGGGATTAAAAAGCCTGTACAGTTGCGCCCAATAACATCATCACAAATGGGCAAGTGTATCCGGAAAGGGTGTCAGTTATACGCAATTCAAGTAGGATTTGCGAATTCCAAGGATAAGGCTCCAGTAATGGAGGATATTCTTGTGGTACAGGAATACGTGGATGTATTTCCAGAAAATAGTCCAGGATTTCCACCCAAAAGGGATATAGACTTCACCATCGAATTGCTGCCAGGAGCCACACCGGTGTCAAGAGCTCCTTATAGGATGAGTGTACCAGAATTAACAGAGCTGAAGTTACAGCTACAAGAACTATTAGACAAAGGCTACATCCGCCCAAGTGTGTCTCCTTGGGGAGCACCAGTCCTTTTTGTTAGGAAAAAGGACGGAACCTTACGCATGTGTATGGATTACAGGCAGCTTAATAAGCTGACTGTGAAGAATAAATACCCTTTACCAAGAATCGATGATTTATTCGATCAGGTGAGAGGGGCTAAGGTGTTCTCTAAGATAGACTTAAGATCTGGATATCATCAGATTCGGATTAAGGACGAGGATATTTTCAAGACAGCATTCCGCACTCGATATGGGCATTATGAATTCGTGGTGCTGCCCTTTGGATTGACCAATGCACTAGCAACCCTTATGAGGTTGATGAATGGCATATTCCATCAGTTTCTAGATAACTTTGTACTTATTTTTATAGATGACATACTGGTATACTCAAAAAGCGAGGAAGAACACAAAGAACATCTAAGGATGGTTTTGGAAATTCTGAGAAGACATCAGCTTTATGCTAAGTTTAGCAAGTGTGATTTCTTTAAAATAGAAATCCAATACTTAGGCCATGTTATATTAGCTGAGGGGATAGCGGTTGACCCTGGAAAGATCAAAACTATTATGGAGTGGCGAGTACCTCAAAATGTAGCAGACATTAGATCATTTATGGGTCTAGCTGGTTATTATAGAAGATTTACAGAAGGGTTCTCAAAAATTGCTTTCCCTATTACATCCTTACAGAAGAAAGGGAAACCTTTCAAATGGTCAAATGAATGCCAAATCAGCTTTGAAAAATTAAAGCAGCTCCTAACCACAACACCAATATTGAAGGCAGCTGACCCCGGAAAAGACTTTGAGGTTTGTACGGATGCAAGCAAGGAAGGAGTGGGTGCGATATTAACCCAAGAAGGTAGAGTAATAGCCTACGAGTCTAGGAAGCTGAAAGAACATGAAAAGAGATATTATGCGTATGACTTGGAGCTTACAGTAGTAGTACATGCCCTCCGAGTGTGGCGGCATTATCTGCTGGGTAAAAGATTTGTGCTTAAAACAGACCATAGCAACTTGACTAAATACTTTAAGCAAGCAGATTTAAATTCTAGGCAGGCGAGATGGAACGCTTTCTTGAGTGAATTCGACATGGATATACAACATGTTAAGGGGAAAGAAAACTGAGTTACAGATGCTTTAAGCAGAAAATTTCATAGTATTTATGAAATGTATTTCAGTCAACCAGAAAGTCAGCTGTCGGAGCAGTTAAAGGAAGAAGCACAGAAAGACCCTGAATATAAATTTTTGTGGCAGCAAATGGAGGATGATCGGAAGCAAGGCAAGACCTCAGAATTGGGAAAGAACAAAGATCAGATGTTGACCTTTCGTGGAAGAATCTATGTACCTAATCGCGCGGGTCTTAAGGAGCTAATCCTGAATGAATTCCATCGCAGCAATTACGCTGGCCATCCAGGATACCAGAAGATGCTCACTTCAATAAGGAAGATATATTATTGGCCAAGTATGCGAAAGAATATCACAAAGTATCTAAGAAAATGTTTAGAATGTCAGCAGGTTAAGGTGGAGCATCAGCATCCTGCCGGATTATTACAGCCCATACCCATTTCGGAGTGGAAGTGGGAGGCTATCTCCTTAGATTTCATCACAGGATTACCACGAACAAGAAAGCAGAATGACTCAATCATGGTAGTGGTGGACAGACTAAGCAAATCTGCCCATTTCATACCTGTGCAATCTACATACAAGACAGTGCAGATTGCGGATATATTTATGAAAGAAATCTTTAGGTTGCATGGCATACCTAAGACAGTGATTTCTGATCAAGACGTTAAGTTTACATCTGCATTCTGGAGAACTCTATTTTATGGTCTTGGAACTCAAATACACTTTAGTACTGCCTATCATCCTCAGACTGATGGGAAAACAGAGCGAGTAAACCAAATCTTGGAAGACAAGCTGCGGATGTATGTGATGCAGCATCCCAACAAGTGGGAAGATTACTTGCACCTGGTTGAGTTCGCCTATAACAACGGTTATCAGGAATCTCTGAAGATGAGTCTCTTTGAGGCGTTGTATGGCAGACAATGTCGTACACCTATAAACTGGAGTAGCCCTGAGACAAAATTATTATTGGGACCTGAAATGTTGGCTGATATGGAAGCTGAAGTAAAGAGAATAAGACAGAATCTAAAGGCTACGCAGGATAGACAGAAAATGTACGCAGATAAGAAAAGGTCTTATCGTGAATTTTCTGTAGGGGATCACATGTATGTAAGAGTTAAGCCCAAGAGGAACACCATGAGATGGACCTCTTGTGCTAAATTGGCTCCTCGGTATTGTGGACCTTTCCAAATACTGGAAAGGGTGGGATCGGTAGCTTATAAACTGGCCTTACCCAGTCATATACAAGTACACCCTGTGTTTCAGGTGTCCTTGCTGAAGAGATATGTGCATGATGAAAAACATGTAATTCATTGGAAAAACATTCATGTAGGAAAAGAAATAGGAAATATTGACTTACAGTTCTGGATAATTAAAACATATTGACTTGGAAACAATTTTCTTTTCAGGTAGAACTGGACGGAGAGTTTCTGGTCGAGCCGCAACGCATACTTGACAGAAGGGAAATTGAACTCCGCAAACGAGAAATCATCCAGATGAAAGTGCAGTGGAAGCACTTCGGGCCGGATGAAGCTACTTGGGAGGACGAAAATTTTATGCGGGAGGTGTACCCAAAGCTCTTCACCGAGCTAGATTAAGACACCGGGGACGGTGTCGCTTCCAGGGGGGGAAGATGTGACAGCTTGGTTAGAGTTAATCAATATGTATTAGTTAAAGACATTTTTTATTTTATTTTCTAGTTAAAAGACTTGAAAACTCTATTGTTTAAAAAAAAAAAGAGATTTCGAGGAAATCATTAAACTAGACAATGGGAAAAGAAATCTTTTTGAGTTGTTGGTAAAAATTTTCTAAGAATAGGAGGTGGTTGGGAACAGTTGGAGAAACAGTTACCCACCTCTCAAGGGATAAAAGAGATTCCCAGGAGAGGGAAAGGCGTTATGTTCATGCTGGAAGAGAAGGGAAGTATTTTCTAGAGCTGGGTGAAGACCAGTTGAAAATAACTTACGAAAACCCTTGAGAAAAACCAGTTTGTCTGTTGGTGACTGGATTGGATATCCAGAGGTCACAACAAGACACTCCATTGTTAACCCTTGGCACCGTCTAGATTCTGGAGCTAGGGGGCAAGCGGAGGACATAATAGCCTCCCTTGAAGGTTGGGAGGACAACAGCTCTGAAGAAATCTGTCAGTATAGATAAGTACTACCGTAGCTTAATGTTTTATTTCTTTTTAGTTAATGAAAATGTGTACTATTAAGTATGAATGTGGGAATAAATTCTGTGTTACAGAGACTGTGAATGGTTAAATATCGCTTAAAGGATAAAGGAGTTACTAAGGTATCCTTGTTTTTCTGTTCTATGTATTCTAAGATGTTCGAAAATGCCTATATTTAAGAATGGATTTATGTATTGTGAGAGCTCTTCTTTTTCTAAGCTAAAGTTATGTTAAGGGTTTTGGAAGATTTGACTAGATACATTTATGTTAGTGTTTACTTCTCTTTATTTCCAATAACCCTGTAAAAGTCAAATTTGAACAGCGTAATCAGAAATGAGCATTAAGCAAACTCTATCACAAAGATTCTTCTTTTTATTTTCTGAGAAAATTGGGGCTTCAATAATCGAAAATCCACATAAATAAAATAAAAGCGTGTGCTAGCTATAGCAGAATAGTAAAACTTAGTAATGAGGTTACTTTTATAAACATGCATGCCTCAGAATAATGGAGGTGGTCATATTAGGAATAAATAGATGGGTGTAAATAACCCTCGAAACATTCATTACGATGGAGGAACACTTGTTGATTTCCTCTCTAGTGGTATATTAACTATTGAAAAGAAAAAAAGAAAAAAAACAGAACAGTAGTGAAACCACTAAAAGAATTCCTTCACAATAAGAGAAATTTATCCACAATAATTTTTGTGCGTAGCAAATGTACACAGTCAACAGGATAAAGATGATAACTATGCATGCAAAAAGAGAAGGAGTATTATCTTGAGATCTCAGCACTGTTCAAACAATCGCATGGCAGCATAAAAGACTTAAATCCCGTAATAAAATGTATGACAGTCACTAACCAAAGAACAGTGGCTTAGGCATAACTCGCCAGCGGCCAGAAGAGAAAACTAGAGTTGGAATTAAACCCATAAACGGACGACTGACTACAAACATTAAGTATAATATACAAAAGTAAAATTCAATGAGGTATAGATCCTCGAGTTTTTTTTTAAGTGCATAAAGAACTGTAAAACCCCCAACCCTGGGGCAAGCTTAAAAATATATTCACATTACAACAGTTGAAATCTTTTGTATAACATCTTTTTAAATGACGGGCAAAGGTCGGTAGCCTCAACGAGGACTTAGACGAGGGTTTACCCCTTCTCCCTTGTGAAAGGAAAGTACCTGTAGATATGTCAAGATTGTTAGGCATGGCCCGACGGCAGGTGCATCCTAGCAGG
This sequence comes from Pinus albicaulis, assembly GCA_034641835.2. Lineage (NCBI taxonomy): Eukaryota > Viridiplantae > Streptophyta > Pinopsida > Pinales > Pinaceae > Pinus > Pinus albicaulis. Next base: position 819,673,714 of record CM076573.1, on the reverse strand, counting down.
TATGTACCTATGGGAAGACTGTGCATACCTGCATGCCAAGGTGAGAAAAAAAATAGTTATAATGTGTGACATAACTGTTGGTAAGCAGTTCGGAAGGCGAAAAGCCAAAGCCAGCAATTAACACAACTCGTTGGAGGACGTGCATACCTGTGAATGAAACCCCTGTTGCAGTCTTCCCTGCAAGGTAAGTGTTGGAAGGGTTACAAACTGCCCTTAAGTCGATAGAAAAGAGCCTTTAACTACACACGAATATTGTCGGAGAGTATTAAAGAAATAACCTGAGTGGGAAAACTTACCAGTGTATACAAAGCCCGGTATGGAATTCTTCGAGTGAACCGAACTCAAGTCATGGAGGAGCTCCATGCTTCCTGAACCTTGTTAACGCATGCAGAAAAGTTAGTTCACTTACTGTAAAACCAAAAAATATGCGAATATTAAAACTGTGAAAGAACTGTTACAAAAGAACGCTTACGAAAATAACACTCTTAAAACCTGTTTAAATAAGCAACTGGGCGGAGTCTGCTACTAGATAACGCCGAGGCACCTTGGACGCCAATGAACTCTTTAGAATTCCAATACCTCGACTCTCAGAGTAACTGGAGTGTAGTTGCACCAAAACCTCAACAGGTTCCCGGCAAGAATGACATTGAGCGCGAAGGCGATTAACTTTCCCTCGAAAAAACTTGGAAACCCAATGCAGATTTCGACAGTTGTGCCAGAGTGGGTGGCGGTATAGCCGAGAATTAAATTGCAGCGCGTAAAGGGGCCACGGGGAGAGTGAAGGTGAGCCCAGGTGGCGCTCCCATTATTTCCACAGGATTCATCAATTAAAATGAAATCTTCATATTAAAAACAATGCAGGCGAAAATTACACTATGCATACCCTTTGACAGATGTCATTGCCTAAATCATGAAAGCATTTCAATAACTGTGTAGCGTTAAATGAGAATTAAAAGCCAAGACTCGAATATGGAAATAATACGTTGGTTATCATTACTTTGGTTATACTTTGGAATTCGTAAGTGTAACAGTACTACCATAAAATAATTCCCATAGTACTCTGTCTACAATGACTGTTTGCGTAATGTCAAATTGCATTGCCGATTATTGCATTCCTTAGTCGAACCGATGCAGCCTTACTGTGGAAATTAATAAGTTAATTTTTTTTTATTGATGGTTAATGGTAGTAATAATTGTGACAATATTTCAAAAATGGAACAACGATATAGAATTAGTATCCATGTTCCAATCATATCTCATATTCTGAAAATACAATAAGAAAGAGAAGAAAAATTAAAGAGATTGTATATGTTGCCCTTCTTTAGTGTGGTCTGATTGTAAAATTTTTCCTACATTTATAAGGAGATAAAACTATAAGAAGGAAAAATAAAAGACTAATACGAGAACTTTTTTATAGGAAAAAACAAGATAGAGAATGGAAATGGCTATCCATGAAAAAAAGGGAGCAAAATTATTTCGGTCTCGGTTCTGCCTTTATTTGATGTGGTTTGATCCAGCAAGGAGATAAAACTATAAAAGGCGAAAAATACTTGACTAATATGTGACTTTATTCATACAAGAAAAGATGATATGGAAACGAAAGAATCGACCCCAGTAATAGACAATGTAAAGGAATTCAACTCACCAATGTTCTCTAATAAATCAATATCATTGGAACAAAATAGAGATGATTCCTGCATTAAGCAGATGAGGTTAATAACACTGAGATCACAGGGTGTTTCTCCAAAACTTGAGAAGATTCAATCATTGCATTGCGCGAACAGAAAACATCGATCAGTGGTTATGAAGAGAATGAAGCTTGTCAGTTACAACTAGTTAAGCCATCAAGTAATTGTTCAGTAAGAAGCAATTTTTTATTACATTTTGAACCTTTTAATTATTAGTTTTGTCTTAACTATTAATTATTAATTTAATGGTCTAAAAATTTTCAATTGTCTAAGATTCCATCCAATGGTGCAAACTAGGACAGAGTGGCATTTAGGAGAGCAGTTTTCAAAGAAAGACGCCTTACGGCATAATTAATAATATTAACGATAATTTTATTACATTATAATAATATTATTAACTAAATAATAATTTCCTCATATTTTTTACCCTTTCACTTTTATCCTTTAAAAGTAACTCCTCTCTCTAACTTTAATATTAATTAATATTATTTAAAGTGTTTTTTTGGGGGAACTTTTATGTATTGCCTGCAAACATGAATTAAATCTTAGAATTGAAGTCATTTGCCATTAAACAATCCTAACCAAATGCAGAAATATAGGCTTTTGAGAATCGATCTTGTCCAAAATCTAAGTTTGTTAGCTAAATCTGTAAATCTAAAAAGAGTATTAAGATCTAATGGATCTTTAGAAAAAACAGGCTTCCAAATGTATGACATAAAACTAAAGAAATTAACAAAAAATTTCAGGAGGTAGAATCAAAACCAATGGTCTCAACTTGAAATGGTTCCTTGCTACTTCTAGAAGAGTGCCTTGGATTTGGAGGAATACCCAATTGTCTTTCACAATTTTCCAATAATTTGTCCCTAGAATCCAGTTATCGTTGCATGGGGTTTTAGGGAGAGTAACATGTCTCTAGTAGAATTGCAATCCATGAGTGCCATGTTAAGACGAAATTTCATATGCCCATAAATGTCCATTGTGTACATGTACTGGTTATATCTAACTTAGGTATGGCTTAAATCAAGTACCCATTTTTCCATGTCTTCCAACACCTCAAAGTATACCAGCATACGTTGTTCCTTAGCCAAGTGTCTTTCCACCTGGGTAATCTCCTCTCGTATTAGTTAGGAGTGAGATCTCAATACCTGGAGGCAGAGCTTTCAATTCGTAGTTTGGCCTGAGTTTTCCCCCTCTTTTGACAATATGTTCTAGGATGTCGTACTTGTGTTGATTGGCATCGAAAGGTTGAATTTTGGAGTTTGGAGTGTGAAACAACCCAAAAAAATGGAGTGGGGGGTTTTAGGTATAGAATGGTGGGGGGAGGGGGGGGGGGGTCCACGAGGATTGTGTTCATAGTACGAAGAAAAATAACTAATTGGGGGAAGGCCACTCTATAAGTGCAAGTTTTCAGATCAACATTAGATATGTAGGTCCCTGACGTGGCAACAAAAATCTTATGAATGTAACCCTATAAATAGAGGAGAACCAACCAAGACACCCAAGGAGAAAAATATAGTAAAAAGAAAGGAAGATTAGGAGGAAGAATCATAATCTTGAGAATAAGGTCCAAAGACTAGTGCTTTGTAATTAGAGGCTCCTTGAAGTATCTCTTATGGAATAGTTGACCCAAATCATATAATTTTCCAAGGATGCATAAAAAAAGATGAAGAAAGATAGGTTAAGAGTGGTAATTCCCCATCTGTGCAGAGGCAAGTCCCAACTTTCCTCCCATTTATTAGCCAGACAAACATAATTGGGCTAGTGGTAAGCCTAGAGGTTGTGAGAAGCCAAATCACTAGGGCTGAGCTCAGGGAGGAGAGAAGTACAGAGCCCCGTGTAGAGCCAAGTAATGAGAGCGTGAGAGTTGGTACCCAAAATAAATGCAAAGCAAGGAATCCAAGGGAGAACACCATTAATTCATCTGGGGCGACATGTCTGATGGTTCAAGCAAGAAGGGTAGTCCACGAGGATTATGTTCATAGTACGAAGAAAAATAACTAAGAGGGGGGGGGGTCCACGAGGATTGTGTTCATAGTATGAAGAAAAATAACTAAGAGGGGGGGGGGGGGTCCACGAGGATTCTGTTGATAGTACGAAGAAAAATAACTAAGAGGGGGAAGGTCACTCTGTAACTGCAAGGTTTTAGATCAACATTAGATATGTAGGTCCCTGACGTGGTGAAAAAAATCTTATGACTGTAACCCTATCAATAGAGGAGAACCAACCAAGACACCCAAGTAGAAAAATATAGTAAAAAGAAAGGCAGATTAGGAGGGAGAATCATAATCTTGAGAATAAGGTCCAAAGACTAGTGCTTTGTAATTAGAGGCTCCTTGAAGTATCTCTTATGGAATAGCTAACCCAAATCATATAATTTTCCAAGGATGCATAACAAAATATAAAGAAAGATAGGTTAAGAGTGGTAATTCCCCATCAGTGCAGAGGCAAGTCCCAACTTTCCTCCCATCGATTGGCCAGACAAACATAATTTGGATAGTGGTAAGCCTAGAAGTTATGAGAAGCCAAATCACTAGGGCCAAGCCGAGGGAGGAGAGAAGTACAAAACCCCATGTAGAGCCAAGTAATGAGAGCATGAGAGTTGGTACCCAAAATAAATGCAAAGCAAGGAATCCAAGGGAGAACACCATTAATTCATCTGGGGCAACATGTCTGATGGTTCAAGCGAGAAGGGTAGTGTAGTGGTGGATCGAGTGGTTGAATGTAATGGGGATTGCATCGTTGAATGTAATGTTTAATGCACTAGATATATTGCATGTGACGATGATCTTTAATAGCTTACATTCCTTTACAAACTCATAGGGGGCATGCTTCCACTTCCCCTAAGTGTGCATCTTGATGGGTTAGTGATGCCCCCCAACCTTTTTCTTAACAGACACCCCATCCAGGGGAGAGAAATCTTGTTGCTTGTGGCCCAAATATTCGTGTTTAATTGGGAAATATTTGAAGGAATGTCACGGTGTTGAAAATGTAACATTTGGGCTAGAACATCCATTATTGGCAAGTGTGTTTGTTTTTCTATTGCACATATGCCTAACATGTGAAGGGATGATGGAAAGGATAAACACGAGGAGAGAATCCAACCTATAAAAAATGATTTCTAAATTCCAACTATGGGACACCTTGTGGATAGGAAATCCATTGAGTAATTTGCTAATCATGGAGATGACTAACTGTGAATCCCTTCAATCGATAGTATGATGAATCCTTAATTTCAGGCAATATTCAGGCCTTCCTCTAAGGTTGTGAGTTCTGTTGCATTATCAGTGTTTTGTCCCAAAGATCTAACAAATATGTAGATGGCATTTCCCATAAGATCTCGAAAGACACCCCAGAAGATTGTGAAGACAAGGGCTAGGTGCACGATGGGAGTTGTTGGACCTGAGGGTAAGGCATGTTGATTTATGAATAGCTTGGGAGGTACTCCAAGCCCTAGGGTTCAGGGTTTGGAGGGAAAAGCATCACAAGAGTCACTTGTGGGCTTGGAACCCAAGGTTGTGGCTTTGCACCCATCGTGATTTGGGCCACTACCATGAGCACATTTTGACATGTAATGGATGAGGATGATTTCTATTGTCAAGAGGAATCTGATGCAATGAAAATCATCTGATTCCAAGTTCTAGAAATGGACATATGAATTTTGAAGTCTAGAAGTGGGTTTGCACAAAATGTTTTAGGGTCAGCTTGATGTTAGTAATCCTCTTAATAGTTGAAAAGCCTTATGTTTGACAAATGTACAAATAGGAGGTGATTGTGTCTCATTTAGATACATCCAAAAAGTGCAAAATATCACAAGTGAGAAACTCATTGAAGAGAAAGGAGATCCCTGTCTTCGCCATAGGAAAAGGAGGATAAATAATGAGGAGGAGAGGGAATCTTATGGCACCCTTGATGATTGTTTTGAAGGCCGATTTGTTGTGCTAGAGGGTCGAGGCATAGGGGTAGATGTTGGGACTTTTTGAGGGCCATTTGAGGGTGGGAAGACCCTAAACAAGGTTATCGCGGGCTTGTGGAGCCTTGTTGTGGCATGCTGCACACAATTGAAGGTGGGTCGAGGTATGTTTGAGCGCTAGGAAAACCTAGATTTGGAGAAGACCTCCTCGGCCCATAAAGGAATGGAAAATGCACTCATTAAGTGCAATTAGAGGTAGATTTAAGGCTCTTAAGGGACTGTGTTTTGTGCCTGAACTAGGACTAGATTGCAACATTGGAGTAGACCTCAAACAATGAGAAGAGGTATGTATTTCGGCACATTCTTGTAGGTGTTGGATCCATGTTTCATATCAATTTTGGATCGGTTTCATTTGCAACCTTTGGGAGCCATGTGTTGGGGTTGTCTTGGGTGTGAAGTAACCCAACTAGGAGAAGATCTTGATGTGAAGTGTTAGGTTCCATTGGTCTGGTGGAGGGCAGCATGTTGGCTACCCAAAGTAGCCCTAGATAAGAAATGTTGAAGTGACGAAGAAAACTGAAATTTGGGTGAAGTGTGGTGCCTATTGTGTAACACTTTGATGGACAAAAGTGATTTCTAGATTGGCAGATTGGAACTCAAGGATTGACTAGCCTAGAAGAGCAGGTTGGATCAACTCGGGTACATTGCAGTAGAAGTGACTTGAAATAGTGTTAGGTGGAAGCCCTCTTGGAGTCTCTATGTGTTGTCCTTTGAAGGACTAAGGGGAAACCAAAGAGAAATACAGAAGTGAAGGACCTGCGGGACAAGATATGATGTAGAATCTACAACGAAAATTTTCATTGTATCTTGTATTCCACAGACTGTTGTATTATTTAGATTGGTTTAATATAACGAATATTGGGTTGTACATCATTGTACAATATTTGTTAAAAATGGTGTATACTTTTGCATATGTGATTTACTTCTTTATATTTTCCACTATGCAGAGTAGTTCTTGTTGATATTCTTGGTTTGGTAGCATCATAGATTCTAACATTCTAACCTAGACCCAAGATCGTGGAAATTCAACATGGTATAAGAGTGTGTAAGAGCTACTTTAGAAGACATTAAACCAAAGTTGTGCACAATGAAGTACAACTTATGAGGGAGTTGGTCACATTGTAGGTGACAATATCAAAGTTGTAGGCAGGTCTCTGGTGTTGGGTATGTGTTATTTTATTTCCATGACTAGTCACGCGCGGGGGGGCGATAGTACCCCTTGTACGTTACGCCGGGCGTAGTAGGGGGGTCACAGGGGGGCGGCAGCCCTCCTTTTTCGGGGTCTGGGGCAACGCCCCAAGAAATTTTTTTTGGACCTTATTTTTTGGTGGGCGGACCCTCCCATGGTTTTGTGCATGGGTTTGCACATGGTTTTGGGGCATAATGGTTTTCGGCCCCTAGTATTTTGTAGATCTGATCAAGGGAACTATGGTTATTTTCTAATCCAGGGTCAATGGGTTGGGGTTTATGTGTGCTTCGGCATGTATATATATGTGTTGTAACACTAAAAGGAATAGAATGAAAAATCAAGTTGGTCGTCTCGATTTGGGATCCAATAAAATCTCCGTGTTTATCTGTTTTATGTTTTATGCTCTTGCTATTGTTTATTTTTTGTTTTAAGATTCGTTTGTAGATAATTTCTATATAGGGTTAAAACCTACATTTTGTATCAGAGTTGTTTCAGCTTCGAGGGGATGCCTTTGCTGCTGAGGATTTTTTTCTCAAGCCTGTGGTAGACCCTGTTCGGTGGGATATCTGTGGGAACGATTCTTGCGATGAAGAAGATGGCGAGTAGTGGAAAGATAGATATTGAGAAATTTAATGGTCAGATTTTTGAGTTGTGGAAGCTCAATATGGAGGATCTACTGGTAGATAAAGACCAATGGATTGCTATAGATCCAGGTACTAAACCAACGACAATGTCAGATGAAGACTGGAAGAAATTGGATCAGAAGGCGAAGAGCACAATACGGTTGTGTGTCTCAGATTCGGTATTGTTGAATGTATCTGGGGAAGCTACAATGAATAATTTGTGGGACAAACTTGAGAATTTTTACCAATCTAAGTCTCTGGTGAATAAATTTCTCCTATGGAAAAAACTGTTTAACCTGAGGATGAAGGATGGAGACTCAGGAACAGAGCAACCAAATGACTTCAATAATATGGTAAGTCAGCTGTCATATGTTGATATTAAAATCTCAGATGAAGATAAGTGCATCAGTTTGTTGTGTTATCTACTAGACTCGTGGGACAATCTGGTTATTGAAATAGGTAGCAATACAAATACCTTGAATTTTGATGACATTGTCTGAGTCTTGTTGTCGGAGGAAATGAGACAAAGAATATGGAGGGTCAGAATGGAGATGCCTTATCTGTTCAAGGAAGGTCCTAGAACAGAAACAAGAATAAGGTTTTGAGTGGGAGATCTAAATCTAGAGGGAGATCTAAATCTCTTAGAAATTTTGTAAATGTGTGCTGGAAATGCAGAAAGGAAGGGCACTCCAAAAAGGACTGCAGATCTAAAGCTCTTGAGAAAGGAAACGGATCTGATGATGCTCCTTTTGCAGAGGCAAAAACCACCTTGGATGAAGGTGGGGATGTGTATTTGGCTTCTTCTTAAAATACACATGTAGATCATGAGTCATGGTTGATTAACTCGGGTGCATCCTTTCACTTCACTCCCCATAGGGAGTGGTTCTGCGAGTATGAGAAATATGATGGCGGTGATGTCTTCTTAGGTGATGATAGGAAGACTAGAATTGTCGGACATGGAAAAGTCAAGCTGAAGCTGCAAGGTGGAAGGATTAGAACACTTCCTAGTGTTCTACACATTCCTGCATTGGCCAAAAATCTAATTTCCGTAAGCAAGATGGATGATGCAGGTGTAAAAACAGTGTCTGAAAAAGATACCTGTAAGATGGTTTAGGGAGCACTAGTATTAATGCAGGGGTTTGGATTGGAACTTTGTACAAGCTTTAGGGCAACACTGTTATTGATGTGTGTAACAGTTCTGTGGTTCCCGAAAGTGGAGCGAAAAGCCTAGCGATCTCTAGAGAAAAGACCATGGTATGGCATCAAAGGCTTGGACATATTGGAGAGAAGGGCCTTTGGATACTGCATGGAAATGGTATGGTAGAAGGTATGTCTAAGAGCTCTCTGGATTTCAATTTCTGTGAACATTGTGTATATGGGAAGCAGAATCAGGTGATTTTTCCTTTTGGTGCTAAGAGGGCGAACAAGATATTAGATCTTGTGCACAGTGATGTGTTTGGACCTGTGTCGGTTCCATAACTGGGTAAGTCTATGTACTATGTTTCATTCATAGATGACTTCTCAAGGAATATATGGATATATTTTTTGAGGAATAAATCTGAAGTCCTTGACATATTTAAAGAATTTAAGGCTCTGGTGAAAAACCAGACAGAGAAGAAGATAAAGGTGTTGAGGAAAGATAATGGTGGGGAGTTTTGCAAGAAAAAAATTGAAGAGTTCTATAAGAAGTGTGGAACAACACGATATAAGACTACTCCATACACACCTCAGCAAAACGGAGTTGTAGAAAGAATGAACAGAGCGCTGATGGAAAAGGCAAGAAGCATGCTCAATGGTACCGGGTTATGACAAGAATTATGGGCAGAGGAAGTGGAGACTGCATGTTACTTGGTTAACAGATCACCTTCATCAGCGTTGGAGGATAAGACTCCAAATGAGGTATGGACTGGTAGGAAACCCTCTCTTTTACATCTGAGGGTATTTGGATGCGATGCATATGTACATGTTCCAAAGGAGAAAAGGACCAAATTAGATAATAAATCTAAAAGGTGCATCTTTATTGGGTATAAGGATGGTTTAAAGGGTTACAAGCTTTGGAACCTAGAAACAAGGAAGGTTGTGTACAACTGAGATGTGGTGTTTAGAGAGGTGAAAGATGTTGTTAAACATGAAGTCCTACCAAAGGAAAATGAGAAGATAGAGTTTGAGCTAGAGGAGGATGAATCAGACTCTACAACAGAAGAAGACTCAGAAGAGGAACAGCCACAAACTCTAGTTTTGAGAAGATCAGTTCGGGAAAGAAGACAACCAGAAAGGTATATTCCATTTGCTTTCTGTTCAAATTTTGCTTTAACTATAACTGATGATGATCCCAGAACCGTCAGGGAGGTAGTAGATTTAGAGGATGGAAAACTCTGGAAGGAGGCCATGGTTGAAGAAATGGCATCCTTGCATAAAAATGAGGCATGGGATCTGGTGGAGTTGCTGGATGAAAGGAAGCCCATCGGGAGAAAATGGGTGTTTAAGAAGAAGATAAATGTAGAAGGCAAGGTGGAGAAATAAAAAGCTCGGTTGGTAGAAAAAGGTTATTCCTAGGTGCTGGGAATTGATTTTGGTGATATTTTTTCTCTTATTGCCAAAGTTACTTCTATTAGATTAATTTTATCTGTTGTTGTTGCATTTGATTTTTAGGTAGAACAGATGGATGTGAAGACAACATTTCTTCACGAGGATCTAGAAGAGGAGATCTACATGAAACAACCTGAAGGCTTTATGGTGAAGGGGAAGAAAGAACTGGTATGCAAGTTAAAGAAGTCTCTGTATGGGTTAAAACAGTCACCAAGGATGTGGTATTAGAAATTTGAAACCTATATATGGGGACTTGGCTTCACCAGAAGCAAGGAGGATCATTGTGTTTATTTTAAATTAATTGGTGACTGTGTTATTTATTTGGTCTTGTATGTGGATGATATGTTGTTAATTGGAAATGACAAAGAAATCATCCAAGATTTGAAGACCCAACTGTTCTCCAAATTTGACATGAAGGATCTTGGTGCTGAAAACTATATTTTGGGCATGGAAATTAAGAGAGATTGAGAAAAAAGGAAGCTCTGGTTAAACCAGAGGAAGTATGTCGAGACTATATTGCAGAGGTTCAATATGCAGGATAGTAAACCGGTGACTGTTCCGATTCCTGTAGGTGTAAAGCTATTTGCTGAACAGTGTCCCAAGGCACAAGAAGAAGAGGAGGATATGTCTTGTGTTCCATTTGCAAGTGCAGTGGGTAGCTTGATGTATGCAATGGTCTATACTAGACTAGACATTGCACATGCAGTGGGAGTATTGAGCAGGTTTATGTCAAACCCAGGGAAGGAGCATTGGACAGCAGTGAAGCAGGTTTTTAGATATTTGCATGGCATTAGTGATTATGGCTTGTGCTACTAGGGAAGACTAGGATTGGAAAGAGTGTTGGACATTTGTGGTTTTTTTGATGGAGACTGGGTTGGATATTTAGACCAAAGAAGATCTACAAGTAGGTATGTGTTTAGCCTATTTGGAGGTGCAGTCAGTTGGATGAGTAAAAGATAGTCTATAGTGGCTCTTTCAACTACAGAGGTAGAATACATAGAAACCACTCATGCAAGCAAGGAATTAGTTTGGTTGCAGAGATTGTTCTCAAGTATGGGGTTGGTGCAACAAGCTATAAGGATAGACTGTGATATCCAAAGCGTAATTTTCTTGGCTAAGAACCCTGCTTATCATTCAATGACGAAGCACATTGATGTTCAATATCACTTTGTGAGAGATATGATTGAGGCTAAAAGGGTGTTGCTGGTAAAGGTGGACACTTTGAAGAATGCTGCAGATGCATTGACGAAGTCTGTGAGCACTCAAAATTTCTCTTAGTGTAGAGAAGAAATGGGTGTTGTAGAGTTGGGCTAATGACTAAGCTGTCTTGTGGCCCCCTGCGGAAAGAAAACAACAAGTGGTAAAATGTTGGGTATGTGTTATATTATTTCCACGAATGGTCATGCGCCGGGGGGCGGAGGGGCGATAGTACGATATGTACGTTGAGTCAGGCACAACAGGGGGGTCATAGGGGGGGCGGTAGCCCCCCCTGTTTAGGGTTCGAGGTAGCGCCCTGGGAAAAATTTTATGGACATTATTTTTCGGTGGGCGGACCCGCCATGGTTTTTTGCATGAGTTTGCACATGGTTTTGGGGCATGATGGTTTTCGACCCCTGGTATTTTGTAGATCCGGTCAAGGGAACTACGATTATTTTCTAATCTAGGGTTAATGGATTGGGGTTTATGTATGCTTCGACATGTATATATATGTGTTGTAAAACTAAAAGGAATAGAATGAAAAATCAAGCTGGTCGTCTCGATTTGGGATCCAGGGGAAAATCTTTGTGTTATCTATTTTATGTTTTATGCTCTCGATATTGTTTATTTTTTGTTTTAGGAGTCATTTGTAGATGGTTTTTATACAGGGTTAAAACATACATACGATATGAGGATAGGTTGGAGGGTTTGTCCAACTATAGTCCATGGAAGGAAATGATAAATTTGGTCTTGCAGGTCAACAAGATATGGGAGTTCCTCGAGAAAGCCATCAAGAAGCCAACTGACCTAAAGGAGCCGAAAGTGTACAAGGATTTGGATACAAGGGTGAGGTTGATCATCCTAGATGGTGTGGAGGATACCCTAATATCTCTTTTTTCCGGGAAGAACATTTCACATGAGATGTGGATGGCTCTTCAGAATTTGTTCCAAAATAGGAACGAGAAATGCATATTGCTATTGAAGGATAATTTGAAGTCCACCAAAATGATAAAGGGTGAAGGAATAATCCAGATTTATGCAGGAACACAATAAAATACATAAATAGACATAAACATAGAGCTACAACGGAAATAATGATTCATTTCATTAATATGAAATAATAGAAATATGCTTATATACATAATGGAAATAAAATACCTAGGGTGCTGGTAGCTTATCTCTGAGAAGAGATGTGGCAGCTACATGCCTCTGAATTGTGTTACAATGAGGCTGAAGGGCCTATTTATTATTTAGAAACAATGGGAAACTATAAATGTCCAAAAACATAACCCTAGGAGATGAAGTGACAAAACTATGGGCCTCATTTGGGTAAATTGGTGTTTCAACTTCCCAAGGACGTAACTTTGGCATACAATCTTCGTTTGACGCACACCATATCTCGTTAGAAAGACATATCAGAGGAGTACAAATTTTGGTGAGAGAAACATCAGTCCATGGACCCATGTTTCTCCCGGTTTTCCCAGAAAATGTTGTTTAAGGCCTCAAAATGGCTCTAGAGGTTCAAGACCCGAAAAATTGCTAAAAATAGTAAGTTGTGTTGAAACTGAAATACTGAAAGAACTGATGGTGGCATTTCAAATGGAATAGGTGGGCAACAACCAATATCCACCAATATCATTAGGGCCCCAAAATGGCTCCGGGAGTGCAGGACCCAAAAACCTGCTAAAATTGGTAAGTTGTGCTGAAAGTGAAAAGCTGCAATAATTGATGGTGCGGGTCCAAATGGAATAGGTGGGTGGCCACCGATATCCACCTAGATCATTCCTCCCTCCTTAGGAAGCAATGGTCCCCATTGCATTGAGATCCTCCATGAGATGAGGCAAATTCTGTTGAACTAGGTATTAGATTTGTCAAAGATGTCATGGACCTGCGAGCGGACATGCTAGATGCATTTAGTAAATTTGGTTTCTTTATCAGCCTCAGATAGTACATGTGTGGACTCTGTCTATGTAGTTTCATGAGGTATGGAAACATCAGGCAGTGGTGCGTCACAGGTCAGATCAAAGGAGTGCTTGTCCTGACAGTGTAGAGGAACCTCTGTGAGTGAGGAGAAAATGTCCTTGTATTCCTCCATGGCTTTTTCCATCTGCTGTAGCCGTGTAGGGGAGCCCTATTTCAAGGTTGTGGCTAAAATATTCTTCTTTCTCTGTGAGCGAGTTATAAGGAAAATAAATTTCCTGGTTTGGGAAATAATCTTACTGCTTTGTTTTGTAGTAGTCAAAGAGATGATAGGAGGTGGTACTACCTCCGGTATCCTGTACAGGTTATTTCTCAAAGTAATATTAACAACACGAGGCCTAGACTCATACACAACATGTTGCCTCCACAGGTATGGTTGGCCCAATAATACAACAACTACATTAAGAGGAGCAACATCACACAATACCTCTTCCGTGAATGGCTTGATGCTGTACGAAAGGTGGCACTATTGGTGGACGTAGAGATCTCTCCCTGGGTGAAGCCACCCGATGGTATACGGTTGTGGGTGTGCTATGGTCGGTAGGCCGAGCCACTTCACTACCTCTGCTGAAAGGAGGTACTTTTGGCTTCCGTTATTGACAAGGAATTACAGTGCAAAACCCTTCACCCACATCTGCGAATGGAAGAGGTGCTCCCCCTCCTATGGATCCTCGGTATCCTCCCTTTGGATCTTGGTGGTGGAAACAATGGCTCTGGGATCTGCATCAATGATCTGCTTCCCTTTTTTATTGCCTTTTTCTGGTTCTGACTCAGGATCAGAACATGCATCTGATTCAGGTGCCTTTAGTTCGGCCACCAACGACTGTTTGGCCCAACACTCATTTGTGCTGTGAGTGGGGTTGTTATGAAATTCACACCACTTCCCCATGTCCTTCTTTGGATTTTTTTTGTTGTTCTGTGTCACCCCACTTTGGGCTTGCCCCTTGTTCTGCAATTCGGGGGTGCCTTTTCCTGGCTTCAGATTCGCAGATCCAAAGTCTCGGTTCTTCTTCTTAAAATTCTGCTCGATCTTAGCAACATAGTGATATGTCGTGCCAAGTGATGTAATGTCAAGGAAATACATTTCCTCCTGAATGTGTCTGTGCAGAAAACTGCAGTACTTGAGCACCAAATGTCTCTCTGAATCTTTAGTACCCAAATTTTTGCGCAGGGTATGGAACAAATTTGTCAGTTTGTGCACATCTTGATCCCTTTGCTACCGCAGCATGGTCCATTGGCTGTACTTGTCCTCATAGCTCCCCATGAGGTAATATTGTTCCTTGATTCCATCTCATAATGAATTCCAAGTGGGTGTGGCCGAGAATAGAGAGGGTTTCGTCTCGTAATTTTGCTCACAGTAGGTTTCCCACCAGTCTTTGACATGGGGGGCGGCTTTGAGGAGTGTAAAAATAATCTTTTTTCGGTCAGAGAAATCATGGACTGAGAAATACCCTTCCAGAAAATTCAACCATCGATCTACGACATCTGCATCTATCTGGCCTTCAAATACAGGAATGTCAAAGTTTACCTATACCTTGAAGGGAGTGGCGCCTTCAGAGGGGCTGTTGGATGCAGATGCGTTGTAGGTGGGCAATCGTTGAAGGATCTGAGAAAAGTTATCCATTATCATGTTCCTTTGTTTCTTGAGGGCCTCCTCGAGAAATATTTTGATAGGATCTCCTGCTCCCTCGTATTTATTTTCTTCCACCATGGGAGGTCATCGGGGTTTGCGAGGTTGATCTTGCAAGGGTTCAACCAGATCAAGCCCTAACTCCTTCTACCCTGACTGCGTTGGGGACATGCAAAGAAAAACAGAGAAAGAGCAGATCGCTCTGATACCACTGATCCAGATTTATGCAAGAACATAATAAAATACAGAGATAGACATAAACACAGAGATGCAACAGAAATAATGCTTCATTTCATTAATATCAAATAACAGAAATATGCTTACAGACATAATGGAAATAAAATAGCTATGGCATTAGTAGCTTATCTCTGAGAAGAGATGTGGTGGCTACAAGCCTCTGAACTATGTTAAAATGAGGATCGAGGGCCTATTTATTATTCAAAAATAATGGAAAACTCTAAATGTCCAAAAACCTAACCCTAGGAGATGAAGCACCAAAAGTATGGGCTTCATTTAAGTAAATTGGTGTTTCAACTTCCCGGGGACGTAACTTTGGCATACGATCTCCGTTTGATGCACACCATACCTTGTTAGAAAGATATGTCCAAGGAGTACAATTTTTGATGTGAATTGATGTTGCTCTTGATTTTCCCAAAAAATGTCGTTTAGGGCCTCAAAACAGCTCTGGAAGTTCAGGACCCGAAAAATTGCTAAAAATAGTAAGTTGCACTAAAACTGAAAATTGAAAGAACTGATGGTGTCAGTTCAAATGGAATAGGTTGGCGGCCACCAATATCGACCTAGATCATTAGGGCCCCAAAACAACTCTGGGAGTGAAGGACCTGAAAACCTGCTAAAAATAGTAAGTTGTGATGAAAGTGAAAAGTTGCAAGAATTTATGGTGTGGGTCCAAATGGAATAGGTGGGTGGCCATCGATATCCACCTGGATCAAGGAATGACTTCGTATCTGACAAGGTTTTCTCAGGTCAAAGATAAGCTTGCTATCGTTAGTGTGACTATTTCAAATAGTGATATGGTACAGATTTCCTTGAAGGGGTTCACTAAAGAATGGAAGCCCTTCATTAAAGGGATCATTTCAAGAGAGAAGTTACAAAACGTGAATAGGTTGTGGGAAAACTTCATTCAAGAGGAGTTGTGAGATGAGGATCTTCATCCAAGGAAGAGGGCAGATGAGGACGTGGTACTTGCAACACGAATGAAGGGTAAGTAGAAGAAGGACTTGAGTAAAGTCAAGTGTTTCAACTCTGGCGAAATGGGTCATTTTTCGTCGAGATGTCTAATGAAGAAGAAGGGAGATGAATAGAATAGGATAGGGAAGTGGGTCACTGGTGTTGCCGCTTCTGCTAATATAGGTGATCTCAGCAGGAGGTTGGAAGAGGAGGAATTTGTTATGATATCTCATTTCTCATAGGGTACTATCAATGAGGATGGATGGTACGTGGACAATGATGCGATGAAACATATGAGAAGGTCATGAGGAGGGTTTTGAGACTCTAGCTAAATGTGACTCAAAGTTGCACATGGTGTTGGGCAACAAGAGTGAGAAGGAGATACGAGGATCGATAGTTTTTCCATTCAGGATGGAGATAAGACGGGTGATGCGGGTCTAGGATGTACTATTTGTACTAGGACTCAGTTATAGAATGATATATGTCTCGGTGATCGAGAAGAAGGGGTTTAAGGTCTTGTTCTAAGATGGGAAGGCAAGACTCAGACCTAGAGGCTTTAGCTTCATAGGGATTGTGCTAGGAGTTAGAGAGAATGGTCTCTACATGTTGACAAGAAAGCCTATGGATCATGGGAAGAAGTAGTAGCTGGAGCAGGTACATGTTTATGAAAAGAAGGTCTAGGTTCCATAGACTCATAGGGAGTCAAGTTTTGGAGGGAGCTTGCAGTTTCAGAGGGATAATTTGTAGCCGAAGAAGAGCACATGGTTAGTGGGAGAAAGGGTGCTCCTACAAATTCCATGAATTAATCATGGAGAGAATGGAAGACATTTTAGGAAAATAAGAAGAAGGAGGATGCTTCCAGTGACATCCACACTTCCGAGAGAGGCATAGTTCATGCTACAGGGATTGTTGCAATGCTGAGTGCCAAGAAATGCGTGAGTGTTGCGAGTAGTGATGATGATTATGAGTTACTTCCTAGTCTTGGAAGTACCTCCCTAACTAAGAGGGAGGGTTTATTTTTTAGTAGGTTTGGAGTTACTCCAAACCCTAGGGTTTGGGGTTTAGAGGGAAAAGTGCTACAAGAGTCACTGTGGGCTTGGAATCCAAGGTTGGGGTTTTTCACCCATCATGAGTTGGGCCAAAACCATGAGGAAATTTTGACATGTGATGGATGAGGATGATATCTCTTGTCGAAATGAATCCGACGCAACAAAAAATATTCAATTCTGAATTGTAGAAATGGAGATATGATTTTTTGAAGTCTAGAAGTGGGTTTGCACAAAATGTGTTAGGGTCGGCTTGATGTTAATAAGCCTCTTAACAGTTTGACAAGCCCTATGTCAGACATTGGAGGAATCCCTTCTATTTTTTATAAATAGGAGGTGTTTGTGTCTCATTTAGACACATCCAAAAAGTGCAACACATCACAAGTGAGCAACTTATTGAAGAGAAAGGAGATCCCTGTCTTGGCCGCAAGAAAAGGAGGCTAAAAAATGAGAAGGAGAGGGCATCTTAGGGCACCCTTGATGACTATTTTGAAGGCCAATTTTTTGTGTTGGAGTGCCGAGGCACAGGGGTAGACGTTGGGATTGTTTGAGAGTAGGCATGCCCTAAACAAGGTTGTCACAGGTGTGTTAGTAGGTCCCTATATTACTAGTGTAGTCCCTTATTGTTATTAGTGTATCCCCCTTATTTTTATTGTTGTACCCCTGTAGTCCCCATATTGTTATTATTGTGCCCCATAAAACCCCACTATTGTTATTGTTGTGCCCTTACATTATTATTGTTAGGTCGAATAGAATTATATTATGGCCCCATGGACTCCTATATATAGAAAGGAGGTTTAGACATTTGAATCATCCAAGAATTTTTCATTTATGTAATGTAAAGGAGGTTGCCCACTCGAAGTGGCTGATTTCTAAGGCGTTGATCTCTCTTTTCTTCTATTTTTGGAGCTGGTTTCATAACATTTGGTATCAGAGCTTGGGATTCTAGGGTTTCGCTGCTTCAAATAGGTCATCATGGAATTTTTTCTATAAATTTTTTTCTACGAAGGTTTAGAAGCTAAAACAAAAACCCATTTTTGAAGAAATCCTGAGGAACATCTTGTAAAATTTTCTAATCTTGGTTCGCAATATTTTCAGAGATATGATCTGTGGAAGTTAAGGCTTTTGCAAGCTCCTGAATTTCATCTCAAATAGGTGACCTTGGGAAAATCATCATAACTCTCTATCTGAGCATCGAATTAGAATTCTGTAAAAAGTGATTGAAATTACATGGATGATAGTTCCATATGTATCAATTTTAGAGCTGAAGGTGGAAACAGTGACACGTGGCACGTTGTACAAGTTTTCTCTACTAAACCAGTCCATAATTAGGTCATTGTGGGAGATTAGGCATAAATTTTCCTTGAAGAATCCAAATTATGCTAGACCTGTGGCATTGGAAAGTTTATTTAGAGGGATACTAACGGACTGAAGATGAAGTCTCTAGGATCTTAAATTACAGAGATACATTAGTTTCAATATCGAGCTCCTTAAAAGAAAGAAAAAAGTGTGTATTTTTTTTTTTAATTGCATAAGTCTTGTTTGAAAAATCAGTTTGAATTAATTCCAAGGGCATATTGAAGCATATATATCAGTATTGGGTTCTAAAATTCCCCCTAAAAGTAATTAAACACCCATTAATCCCTCAAAAGGATCTACTATGATTGATGAAGAGGAAGAAGTGCAACATGATATATCAAAATTACAAGAGAAAGTGCAACAACTTTCGCTCTCGTAAAGAGAAACAAAAATTGATGGAAGTTTTGAAGAAAGATGTGGAAGCTAAGATGGATGGTTCGAAGAAAGGCGTTGAAGCTAATATGGATGGTTTGAAAAAAGGCATGGAAGCTAATATTAATGGTTTGAAGAAATGCATGGAAGCTAATATGGATGGTTTGAAGAATGGCATGGAATTTAATATGGATGGCATGGAAGATAAGATGGATGAAATGGAAGCTAACTTGGAAGACATGAAGAATGATATAAAAGCAAACATGGAAGGTTTGAAGGAGGGTTTGACAAAGATGATATAAGAAATGATTCCTAATGGCGAAAAGGTAGTACAGGAAACTCACGATCAGAAAAAAATACATGTTAATCGTGATTTCATAAACTCTAATGTTGGATGGAAGACCCACCATTTTCCAAAGATGGATATGAGGACGTTTGATGGAAAATATCCTATAACATGGATACTACAAATGGAGCAATATTTTGATCTCATTGTGTAGGAATTTACAAGGTAAGTTCCTTAGATAAAAAACCAAAGGTCACCACTCACAAACAGATCACAAATCAATACATGAGTATTATCACTTGGTTCAAACCCTTGAAGAGGGAAACAATCCATGACTTGAGCCAATGTGGCCACTTCAGGAAATTTATTAATATAAAAATAAAAGTTACATATGTTTCTCTCATAAAAGGTTACCGAACAAATGACCCTCCATGCTCTTTAAATAGAGATCATGGACCAATCGGATGTTAAGCCACGGATCAAGTGTCATTAATACTGAGGAGAGAGCGAACCATCGGATCACTACAAATCGTGACCATTAGATTATAAGTTACAAATGTACATAGTAAAGAAACACACTTTACCTAGCTATACACTAGACTAAGTTATTCTTAACTATTTCCTATGTGTCAGAATATCCTAACATCCCCCCTTAAGAACAACTTGAGATAGGATTGAAGGATTTACAAAGGTGACACAAAAGGAGCCTATTTCCTATGTGTCGAAATATCCTAACATCCCCCCTTAAGAAAAACTTGGGATAGGATTGAAGGATTTACAAAGGTGACACAATAAGAGAAGGAAGGAGCCATTAGAGCCTATCCCCTCTTAATGATAAATTTCTTGAACTCCAAGCATGGATCAAAGTTTGGTAAACTTCGCTTCTGTGAGAGCCTTTGTAAAGATATCGGCTACTTGATCACTGGTTGGACAATACTGCACTTCAATAACATGATCATGAATGAGCTTTCTGATGAAGTATATGTGGAGCTCAATGTGTTTCATACGCTGATGCTAAATTGGATCTTTACATAGATGAATGGCACTCTGATTATCAAACCAAACTGTAGTTGGATGTTGTTGATGAAGACCAAATTCAGATAGGATTTGACGAAGCCACATGGATTCCTAGCTGGCTTCAACTGCACCACGATACTCTGCTTCTGCTGAAGAAAGAGAGATGACACTTTGTTTCTTACAAAACCATGTAATATGTCCTGAACCAAGAGTGAATACGTATCTTTTAGTAGACTTTCAATCATCAGGGTCATGAGCCCAATTAGAATCGGTGAAACCAATCAATAATGGAGATGCTCCTGCACTGTAATGAATCCCAAACTGAACTATACCTCGAATATATCAAAGTATTCTTTTAGCTGCTTTCCAGTTACTTTCATGAGGTTGGTGCATAAACCAGCGACGAGACCAACGACAAAGGAAAGGTCAGGACGGGTATGGGTTAGATATATAATTTTACCAACAAGTTGATGGTATAAGGTAGCATCAACTTCAGGGGTAGTACAAGTGACTGAAAGCTTGACTCCAGACTGAAAGGGAGAAGGGGCTGGCTTACAATCTTCCATGTGAAAGTGGCGTAGAAGATCACAGGCGTACTTGGACTGAGAAAGGGTAATACCTTCTTTGGATTACAAGACTTGAAGACCAAGGAAATAATGCAAGTGTCCTAAGTCTATCATTCCAAACTTATTTTTGAGGCTAGAATTCACATGGTTTATATGGTTGGGATCACTACCAGTAAGAATAATATCATTAGCATAAAGAACAAGGATGGTGAAGGACTTACCCACTTTCTTGGTGTAGACAGTGTTGTCAAAATGACACCTAGAAAATCCATTATCTAATATAAATCTATCCATTTTGGCATACCAAGCTTGAGGAGCTTGTTTGAAACCATAGAGAGACTTTTTAAGGCGACAAACAAGGCTGGAGTTGTTTTGGATAAAGCCAGGGGGTTGTTCCATGTAGATTTCTTCATGAAAATATCCATGTAAGAAGGCTGATTTAACATCCATTTGATGGACTTCCCATTTAAAGGAGGTAGCAAGGGAAAGAATAAGGCAGATAGAATTCATTTTGGCAACAGGGGAGAAGGTTTTAGTATATTCAATGCCTTCAACTTGTGAAAATACTTTAGCGACAAGACGAGCTTTATGTCTATCCAATTTTCCATCTGGTCCAAACTTTGTTTTGTAAACCCATTGGCATCTGACAAGTTTTCTTCCTTTTGGAAGAGGAACAAGATCCAAAATATCATTCGCCAACAAGGAATGATATTCTTCATTCATAGCTCCATCCCAATCTAGATGACCGGAAGCTTCTTCAAAGGTTTCTGGATCCAGATTTTCTGGAACTTGAGCCAATAAGGAAGAGGCTCTTTGGAACTGAGAATGTGTACGTCGTCGATCTGCAGGGTCACCTGCAAGAGAACCTGTTGCATCTCGAGTAGAGCAGACCCATCTTGGAAGATGTGGAGTAAAAGGAATAACTTCAAGAGGTCGAGGAGGATTGTCATCCTCACTGTCATCATCTAAACTAGAAGGAATGCTATTAAAAATAGAAGAGAGAGAGAGAGGTGGCACATATGCCGAATCAGGCTCGCAGGCCAAAGGTGGCACACCCACCGAACTGGGCTCGTAGGCCGATATATTTTCATCAAATTTTACATCTCTTATAATGATTATATTTTTGGATTTTGGCTGAAGAAGTCTATATCCTTTGACATATTCAGAATATCCAACAAAAATGCAATTTTCACTCTTAGATTCTAAGGCTTTATGTTTCACATCTGGAATATGGGCCCAAGCATCACTTCCAAAAACACGAAAGTGACTTACATCTGATTTGATTGAGCTCCAAGCTTCTTCTAGAGTTATATTCTTTAAAACATTAGGAGTGCGGTTTACTATGTAATTTGCACAGTTAATTTCTTCTGCCCAAAAATTGAGACTAAGTCCTACAATTAGCCATTTCTTTTAAGGTGTGATTATTCCTTTCAGCTACACCATTTTGTTGTGGAGTATATGGAATGGTATGTTGCAATTGAATGCCATGCTCAGTGCAGAAGTTGATAAGTTTGTTGTTAACATATTCTCCTCCATTGTCTGATCTTAACTTAATAATTTGATGTCCAAATTGTTTCTCAAAAAAGGCCTTAAAGGCCAAGAACATGTTAAAAACTTCACTCTTGAGTTTTAAGAAGTATACCCAAGTGCGTCTGGAAAAATCATCAATGAAAGTTAAGAAGTACTTGCAACCAGAGAAAGAAACAAGAGGAAGTGGACCACATAAATCACTCTGCACAAGTTGCAAAGGGGCTTAAGCGTGGGCACGTTTGTCAAAACTATCCTGATGATGTTTTCCGAGTACACATCCAAAGCAAACACCATCTTGGCAAGATACCATAGGAAGACCCATCACCATATTTTCCTTACATAGAGTTTGAAGAGAGCGATAGTTTAAGTGACCAAATCACTCATGCCAAAGTTTGCTCACTTCATCATTATGAGCAACAAAAATGGATGGAAGACATGAAGACCCAAAGTTGTCAAACTTATACAACCTTGTGGAATCATCAACAATGCCAGTAGCTAAAATATGTCTAGGATCCTTTTGAGGTCCTTGATTACAACATCATGAGGTGAGAATTCTACTATTTTCCCTTCACCTGAATGAGTTATCTGATAAACAGATAGAAGGTTGCATGAAAAGGTAGGAACACATAGTACATCATTAAATTTACCATTATCTAGATGAATGGTTATAGATCCTACAACACTATGAGATCTATCATCACCAACATAAATATGTTTGGTGTTACAATCATTTAAAGAAGAAAACATGGATTTATTTTTGACCATGTGGTAAGAAGCTCCAGAATCAATGAGCCACTCATGAGAATGAGAAGAAGAAGATACATTTAATGCATAACCAGATCTTGATGCTTGAAAAACACAAGCAAAAATTTCCATTCCTGAGGATGAAGGTGAAGAGTGCTCTAAATTGATGTTGTGGATCTTCATTGCTGCTTCTAAGGCTTCCATTTTCTTAAAAAATTTGGACTCTATATGGCCATCACGATTACAAAATTTTCAATTTCTATCTGTCTTCTTCTCTCTGTTATTATTTTCCTTATCATTTTGGTGAGTTTCTTTTTCAGTTTGCAGCTGAAATTGCTTAGAACCCTTGTTTGGTTTCATACCATACTTTTTAGGATACTACTTCTTGGGATTCTTTTGTTATGGTTGCTATTGGGTTGTTAAGGATTTCTTAGAAGTGTTTCTAGAAGTGATAAGACCAAGGTGTAAGATTTTTTCTTGTTCTCTTATCAAAGAATCATAAAAGGCATCAAAAGAGGGGTTCTTGTAGGTGGTTCCTGAAGAAATGATGGCTTCTCTAGTGGAATGGAAGGTGGAAACAAATACAGAGTATGCAAGGCCAAGCTTAGCATGAATGGAATAGATGAGGCTACCATCATCCTTTTTGACCTTATAACCTTCTAAAATTAGTCTAAGGGTCTTGAATTTGGAAAAAAAATCTTCAATAGAGGAGAAATTATTGGTGTCCAAAGTAAACAACTCATTTTCAAGCTGGTGGGACCTAATTTGATTTTGAATGCCAAAAATAGTATTTAGCTTTTTTAGGGCTTCATCAGGGGTGTCAATTTCAAGGATATGAAATCGAAGATCTTGAGCAATGGACATTCCTATCAACCCTTATGCTTGATCTTGTTTATTTTCCCATTTAGAAACTTTATCAACATTGGAAGGTTTAGTTTCTTGTGGCTATTCTATAAAGCCCTTTACTTCTAAGTATATCTATCATGTGAGTTAGCCATTGGAAATAGTTGGTGTTGTTAAGAATAATCGGGCATGCACTTTCCATTTTTTTAAAAGCTGAAGCTGAAAAAAACTGAAACTACTCCAATGGAAATATCTTGAAAAATTAGGCTGATTAAAAAGAAACAACTCGAAAAACGGCTTTCAGAGGAAGAAGTTATGACTTTTTGAAAAAACTGAGTTGTAGATGCCAAATAGTTACAGAAATGGTTTGAAATTTGATGATGAAGTTCAACTTTAAAAAAAATCCCACCCCTTTAACAATTTTTTTTTTTACAAAAGAAGCTTGAGAAAGAGACTTCAACCCAAGACCTCTATTCTCATAAACTAACTTCTCACCAAGTGAGATAGTAAAAGGATTCTATAATTGTTTGAAAGGAGGAATGGTTTTTTTTTTTTTTTGTCTTTGGTGTGTGTGCTTTTTCCCGCACAAAAACACAAAAAATCCGAGAAAAAAAAAATGAAATGCAAGCCTTACGATAAAACGTTAGATTTTTAGTTAGCCTTACCGGTAACTATCTATTTTTTCACTATTTCTGATTTCCCAAGATCACACAAAGATGCGGGGAAAGAGCATACGTAGCAAAAAAAATCCCTTCTTCCTGTTTCTGATTTGCCGAGATCGCACACAGCGCAGAGCAAAGAGCATACACAAAGAAGAGGGTATATATCTTCCAAATAAATAAAACCTAAAAACCAAAATAAACAGAACTATTAACAAATATAACTCCAAAACAAATACTTTATACCTACAGATCTAAACTGACATAACTAGGGCAACCATAAACCTTTTTGCATGAAACAAAAGGTGTTCCTCACTATAACAAACACTTCAGACACAACAGAGCAGTTCTCCAGGCCTGAAAATGTTCAGAAATAGAAGATCTAGAAAACAGAAGTCGCATGTAGTCAAATCGGCTTCAGATTTGGATCAGCAACGAATGCAACCCTCAAAATAGCTCTGATACCATGTAGGAATTTACAGGGTAAGTTCCTTATATCAAAAACCATGTAACACCTTGGAATGATTTTCCAAGACTTTTTGGAGATCTGGAGAAATAGATGATTTTGATGTTGGAACTTCTAGTGAGAATAATTGTGCAATTATGCCTCGTTGTTATTTATTCAGAAGTTTTTTCATGACATTAGAGCTTATTATATTTCCCAGCTTCCCTATGATACCCCATAATTCAACTTCCTTTCCTTCTGAAAAAAAATTCAAGAAAATTTCTTGAAAATTAAAATCTACCATCCCCAAATATTGTAACCATTGTACTCCTAGTACAACATCAACACCTCCCATTGGAATGGAAAGAATTGGGCTATTCAATAAATATTCCCCCATGGTTATCTTGATATTATGGCATTTTATAGAGCAATTTATAGTCCCTCCATTTGCAACCATCACTTGACACTCTGGTGCTAGGTATAGGAAGAAATTCAACTCCTTGGCTACCTTACAATGAATAAAATTATGGGTACTACTTGAATCAATCAACATTATTACAATTTTCTTCTTGTTATTTCCTTCTATCTTGAGATTTTGAGGAGTGGTAATTCTTGCCAATGCATTACATGAAATGGTTGGACTCGTTTCTTCTTTCTCTAGGGTTGGTTCCTGGTGTATATCCTCTTCTTTTGAAGTTTCTTGTTCATTTTATTCCTCCTCTTCACAATCTATGTAAAATAATTTCTTCTTCGCACACTTATGACCTTTAGAGTATTTTCTATCACAACTGTAGCAAATCCATTTTTCTCTTTTTTCTTCCAATTGTTGTGGTGTCAACCTTGTAGGTTGTGGAAATCTAGGAGTAGCAACACTTTAATATTTATAGATGTGAGTGGTAGGCTTCCTTGTCTCCATAATTTTACTTCCAATTTTTCTTGCCAACCTGAATTCCTCATGTTGGATGTTATCCAAAGGCTTCCTTGTCTCCATAAATTTACTTCATTTAATGAATTGGGTTCCCAAAGGAGAACCTCATGTTGGATGTTATCCTTTAAATTACCTATGAAGACATCAATCTTGTGTTCCTATGGAATATCAGTTACCCTTATATTCAATTTTTTGAATTCCTAAATGTGCTCCACCATTGAACCCTTTTTTTTTAGTTTTATCAATTGGAAAAGAAGGTGTTGCTCTATGTATCCTCATAATGTGCTATCATTTCCTCCATAAAAATTGACAAAGTGACATTTTTTTTACGAGAGCAAAGCCATCAATACCATACAAATGTATTTTGTTCTAAATGTAAAGTTGCAATGCGTACCTTTTGTGTCTTTTTCACATTATGGAGATCAAAATATTGCTCCATATTTAGTATCCACGTTATGGGATCCTTGCCATCAAAATTCCTCATATCGATCTTTGGAATATGGTGGGTCTTCAATCCAACATTAGAGTTTATGAAATCACGATTAACATTTATTTTGTTCTCATCATGAGTTTCCGTACTACCTTTTCACCATTAGGAATCATTTCTTGTATCAAATTTGTCAAACCTTCCTTCAAACCTTCCATTTTTTCTTTTAGATCATTCTTCATGTCTTCCATGTTTTCTTTCATTTTTTCATCTATATTAGCTTCCATGTCGTCTATATTAGCTTCCATACCATCCATCTTAGCTTCCATGCCATTCTTCAAACCATCCATCTTAGCTTCCATGCCTTTATTTAAACCATCCTTATTAGCTTCCATGCCTTTCTTCAAACCAATCATCTTAGCTTCCATGCCTCTCTTCAAAATTTTAATTTCATTTTTTGTCACTCTTTGTGAGAGCGAAATTTGGGCACTTGGTCTTGTAATTTTGATATATCACGTTGCACTTCTCCTTTTCATGAGTCATAGTAGAGCTTTCTGAGGGATTAATGGGTGTTGAATTATTTTTAGGGGGCATTTTAGAACCCAGTACTAGTATCTATGCTTCAATATTCCCTTGGAATCACTTCAAATTCATTTTTAAAACAAGACTTATGCAATTTGAAAATAAAAATACACACGTTTTTCTTGCTTTTGAGGATCTCGATATTGAAACTGATGTATCTCTATAATTTTGGATCTCTGACATTTTATCTTTGGTCCTTTCATAGCCCTCTGAATCTTATTTCCAATGGCACAGGTTTGACCTGATTTGGATTATCAAGGCAAAGCTATGCCTAATCTCCCGTAATGACCTAATTATGGACTTGCTCAGTAGAGTGAACTTGTATGACGTGCCACGTGTCACTATTTCCTCCTTCTGCTCTAAAATTGATACACATTAAGCTATCATTTGTGTCTGATGCTCAGAGAGAGAGTTATGATGATTTTCCCAAGGTCACCTCTTTGAGATGAAATTCGGGAGCCTAAAAAACCCTAACTTCCAAAGATCATATCTCTGAAACTATTGTGAACCAAGATCTAAAACTTTTACATGACGTTAATCAGGATTTCTTCGCAAATGTTTTTTTTTAATTGATTTTGAACCTTCATAGAAAAACGTTATAGCAAAAAATCCACGATGACCTGTTTGAAGTAACAAAACCCTAGAATCCAAAGCTCTAATACCAAATGTTATGAAACCAGCTCCAAAAATAGAAGAAAAGAGAGTTCAACGCCTTAGAAATCAGCCACTTCGAGGGGGAAACCTCCTTTACATTACATAAATGAACAATTCTTGGATGATCCAAATGACAAAACCTCCTTTCTATATATAGGAGTCCATGGGGTCACAATATAATCCTAGCCGGCCTAACAATAATACTGTAAGGGCACAATAATAACAATATGGGGACTACAGAGGTACAACAATAACAATAAGGGGGCTACACTAACAACATTAAGGGACTACACTAGTAATATAGGGACCTAACAGCTAGTATCTGTAATTATCTGAAATAGATGTCTGTAAACACTTGTTGTGGGAACGAGAAATGAGAAAATCTTGGTTCTTGTTTTGTAGTTGTATGATTATTTGGTTGGAGGTAGCCAAATTTTCCTTCAAATCTTCATTTTATTTCATTACCCGACTTATGTTTATTTATGTAGTATTCACAAAAGAAATGCCTGCACAGACTATCATCTCTAGGTTCATTGTGGTATTCATGAAAATCACCCTCTTTGTGACCACTGATATGAACTTGGATGGGTTCTTGGCATAACACTAGTGCCTTTCCTGCATGATTTTACATTGTACTCGGTCTAAGGTGACACTAGTGATATCTAATGCTTCTTCTTCTTCTTCTTCCTACATGATGCCCAATTCCTGTAGTGTGAAATATCCACCAGTAATGGGAGTAGATTGTGGGATATTCAAGGGAGCTATATCCAACTCCATGTTTTAGGCCTTTGATTATTGTTGTTCTTATTTTCTGTGTTTTTCTTCTTTTGCTTCCTATCCAAGTCTTTCTTCTTCTCTTTTCTTCCTCATCTCTTCTTTCTTTTGTTCTATTTTTGCATTCCTCTTTTCTATGTCCTCTTTTCTCTTCTTACCCCCTCTTGCTTCTTTAGGATTTCCTCCTCTTCTTTTTGTTTTTGTTGGGCTCCTTCCTGCTTGTGAGCCTTATGTTTCTTTTGTTTTTATTTATGGTTCCCTATCCCTTATTCCTTTTGAGAAAGTATGCCCTCTCTTCCAGACTCATACTTTCTTGTGTATCATTGTCTAACTGTTCTACCACTTTATCTTATTACACACCTAACACTGATGCTTTATCACCATTATAAAGGTTCTGCATCATGAGGAAAATGAGCATAAGCCTAGTCGAAACCAATTTCTTTACAATGAGCGAATGCAATACCCATTGGATCATATTTGTGTAATCTTAATTCAATGAAATGAAAATGTTTCTAGTCTTCAACTTCAACATCTTCTTCCTTAAAATGTTGGATGGCATATTCTCCTATATTCAAAGGAAATATAGGCCATGGACCTTTCTTCCCTTTGACTAAGGTATTAGGTAACTTGATGGTCAATTGGTAAGCTACCTCCTGCGAAAAAAAAAATTTTGTGACCATTGTGGGAAGAAAATGAGGAGGCTTTTAGGACCTAAAAACCCTAATATAGGTTTCCTCTCCGATTGGGAACCAATCTCCAATATGAAGTAGAGAGTTCTTAGCCCTCTCAGTCATACATGGAGGTTCTTCTCTAAAGTAAACTGTACAAAGGAGCAATGAAATATTCTACTATCCTCTCATCAATGCCTATGTAACATGTATCCAAAAATCTCTTGTAATTAATGTGTACAATTTCTTGCTCCTCTAGGGTCCACTTCAGACTTAAACCTTCAAACTAACATTTTTCACAAACCGCATCCAAGAGATAGGAAGATATATAGAACTATGATGGTTCTCATTTCATTGGTTTCTTCGATGCCTGAATATTTGACTTGAGAGAGGATGCAAGAATTATTGTTCCTTTTGTGGCAACCATGTGCATTAGAGGTACCCATGTTCCTAGAAAAGTTCCAATGTTCGCCCTTCCATAAAATCTATTCATTATAACAACTATTAATTGGTACACCTTCATGAGACATTTTGTTTTGTAGACCCCTCTGCATTGGCCTTGAATTTAGTTGGATCTTGCCGCCATGATCTTAATGTCTTTGGTAGGCTCATTAAAGGCTGGAAACCATTTATCATTGAAGGATTTTTCATAGTAAGACAGTTTATAATAGCAAACAATATCAATAGTGGTGAAAGAATCTATCAACTATCCATTGTGTCCTATGCTTGCCTAATTATCTTCATCGGTGTTGCAAAATCTATTTTATCGTTTTAGCACATGGGAAAATTGGCAGGTGTGTTGCTACTTTGTGTAACCAAAATTTCTTAAAATTAATGTATACTTTAAAATTCTCTTGATCTTATGGGATGTCCTTATTTTCAAACTTGGAGTAGATGTCTCCTCATGTAAGCTTTGTTGTCTTGTCAATTTTTCCAAAAGTGTCATCATATATAGGTATCTTGGGAGGACTATCCACGACTCCTTCAATACTGCCCTTAACTCTACCAAAAATCTTACCAAAAGCCTTACCAAAAACTTTACTAGAACCGTTGACCATCGGTGGCACCATCTCTCTGGAATAAGATGATATACTAATGCAGTCTACGTCAATGGTACTTAACATTTAAAAAATATTTCCCAATGACATAGGTGTTAGAAAAAACAAATGATAATCACCAATTGACGATAAAATGAGAGTGTCACTGTAAGGCTTCAAAGAGAAAGGGTATAGGTCATTGGGTCTTGGAAGCGAGAAAGGGCTACACTTCGGTCACAATTCCAATTTGTAAGACAAGTCGCAAATTTAAAAAGTAGGACAGGTTGCAAGGTTCACAAACAATTCAGGTCATAGGTTCACATGTGAGTGTAGGTCACAATTTGGGTTAGTCACATTTCTATTGGATAGAAAAAGTCACATATAGTACTGCACCTTGTTGTTGTGATGTGTGACTCGGGGATCAATAAGATAATTTGGTCGCTAATTCAATTTATAGGGGAGGTCACAAGACTTATTACATTTAAGATTGTGATTTACGACCTAGTCGCAAGTCACAAGGTCATGTGGTGTTGCCAACAGGTGTGTTTGCAACCTCACATAGGTAACGATTCATGATTGCGGTTAAGTCACAATATTGGAGGGGAATTGGGGAGGTGAGAAGGAATTAAATGCATGGATTGCATGATAGTTCATTATTAGGTGAGGCCTTCAGAACTTGTAGCACTTACAATAAAGTGACAAGGGGTTTTGTAGCATTGTTAATAAGGTGAAACGAAATTTTTCCCTTCACATACAAAAAACCCCTTTTAACTAGCTACACATGGTTTGGACCTGACTCCTACAATGATACTGAATTATGCAAGATGGGGTTTGACCCTTAGACTAGGCCCAATGTTCTGCTCCTCGAACCACAAACAACAAAATCCCACAAATTAACATATGAAATTAAGCTAATAGCTTGATGGTTGGGGTTCTACATGGTAGCCATGAACAAACTCAGGTGATTAGATCACAATTTTATGACAAGGTTGCTTGAAATCAGAGCTACGGACTTGGGTTAAGAGAGAATTGGGGATCAGTGTCTAGTGCATGAGTGCATGAGCCATATATTTGTGATGTTTTAATATAGGGTTATTAGCATGCGAGAGAAGGAGGGATGAATGCTTGAGGTAAGGAATATGAAGGGTCAAGGGTGATGGAAGACTAGACACATGTCAACAATAGTAATAAGTAATGATCATAGGCTCATGAATGTGTTACTTACCTTAGGTCATGATCGTCGTTGGCATTCATAGTAGGGTCACTCGTTCTATTTTTGGGGAGAAGGGGTGAGTGATTATGAGGGAGTGAACGTGTAATGCCCCCACTTGTTTTGATGATGTAAATACATGTACCTTTATATTAGGCTGGTGGGTCGGAAATACTTTATTGACCTGCATTCCCATGTATTTCCAAAGATACTGATATGCCTATTTTTTCTAAGTGGCTAGAGGAGCTATGATGTGAATATCATAAATATTGTAAATGTACATATCCTATAATATTAATAAAATAAGGTTAGTTGTAGAGCCCACTCCATGGAAAGAGTATTCATGGCACAACTCCAAGGAAAAAGGCAATAATTGGATATTTTGGTGAACATTTCACTTGGGACCCATGAGGGTTCTAGAGGTTGCCACACGAAAAGTTAAACCATGCATATATAAAGAAGTGTATGTTGGATAATTTTGGGGGGAGTAGTGGTCAGTGAGTCCTGGGGGAAGGACTTTGAGACTGACAGATGGCTAGTGGGTCCTGGGATTGGACTATGGACTAGACGTGGCGCAGTTATTAAGTTAACTAAGCATTATGGATGCATAATGTTTTTATGATATGAGCCCTAACGTTGATGATTTATGGTCTGGAGGATTCTTGGTCCCTGAAGTAGCACTAGTGTTGGGTTGGGACCTTGGAAATTAGCCTAGAGGGTGTTTGGAGCCCTGGAGCACCGTTACTATTGGGTTGGCACCTTAGTATTGTAGGTATGGATATTTTTCGGTTATCATTTCCTTTGGAGTTTAACTCGGGGGTGACCTAGTGGTTAAAGTTATGAACCACTAGGTCTATGGTTGGGAGGAACGTGGAGAGCCCGCAACTAGTCGACTCATTATTAGAGACAAGTACCATATTCCCTTATGTGTTTATGTGTATTATTTTTATGTAAAATTATGCATTTCAGTGATAAACCTTCAATTGGGTAATTGTTGTGATATATATATATATATATATATATATATATATATATATATATATATATATATATATATATATATATATATATATATATAGTGTGTGTGTGGTGCCTTATAATGTGTGTAGTATTGGATTGATTAATCTTAGTAGGGGTTTCATATAATTACATGAATTATTTTGCTATGGTACTTAACTATTGATATCTACGATGTGGAGAATATATGGTAAATTGTGTTGCCTTGCATAATTAATTGCAATTGTTTGACACAAGTTAAATTATGGCAAAAAGGAATAATTATTATTGTATATGTTTTTTGCATTCTAATTTATTTATTGCACAATATTGTTGGGGTAATGTTTTCAAGATGAGGTTGGGGACATTAGAAATTGGTATCATACTGAGTTTGCATTGGGCCAATTTAGGGAAAATAAAATAAAATAAAATAAATAAATTTACAGGTGCATTGCCATGTTTGACAAAAATCCCAATAGTGAGAATGATGAAAAATTCTCCTATGAATAAGATTATAGGTGCCAAGGAAAGCATGAGTTCATTAATTGAGTTTAATTACAAGATTAACTAAAGACAATTCATTAAATTTAGCTTTTAAAAACCAAATTTCCCATTAAAAAAAAATCATTTTAATAATTTAAAATGTTAATATTTCTTTAAATTACACTTGTATAATCTAAAAGAGGTATACATAAAATGATATATATATTTAATGCTTCAATTAGAAGGTGTGAGAATGAGTGGCCGAAGGAATTTTATGGCATTAAATTTTAAATGAATAATTTTTTTTTACATAGTATAATATAATATCCCAAACCTAAAATCTATAGGAGAAAGTGGATACTGGCATAAACATTTAGATTGGAGCGAGGAGATTAAATTGGGTTATTGTCATTTTTGTGTGTGTTAGTATATGGCATTATACATAAAAGTGATGTTTTATAAACATTGGGAGTTATATAAAGGTGGAAATTGCAGATATTGTGTACTTGAAAGTGGAAATTGCACATATTATATACTTTTTTTACAAGCACTACCAGCTTAGATCCATCTTAACTTCGGATCTATCAAGTGCCGAGAGGGATCAAATATCTCTAGGTGCAAACCTCTTTTTTGAGTGCAAAACTTGAGGAAAGGTTTGCACCTCGAGAGATTTGATTCCTCTTAGCGTTTGATAGATCCGGAGTTAAGATGGATCTAAGCTGGTTCCAGTCATGTGCGACCAAGGAAAATCTATCGATAATATGAGGAACATATGATTAATTTTATCAATAATATGTAAATACATCTAATATTAATATAACCATTTCAAATATGCTAAATATGTATGAGATTTATTGAGTCATTTTAATTTAAATTTTCTTTGTTACCTCAGTTTGTTGAGATGATAAAAACTTTAATGATGAAATAAAAATTTTGAATGCAAACTGACAATGTAATAATATTGAATAATAGAAATTGTGAACAATAATAATGTATTCAATTACAAATAGTCTTAATTGTGATCAATCTCAAACTATTTTCTTCTACTATTCTTATTTTCACCCTTGTTAGTTTTGTCATATTTCCATATTGATTATATGAAAAGGGCAGTTGGAATCATAAACCATTTAAATATTTAGCTCGAGCTGTTGTAGTAATTGTCATATCTTGTCTCTTTTGCTCTCCAATATTAATAGGTTTAATTACTATAACACAAAAATCAATGTATGTTATCAATAATTTTTTGTGATTACATAGAAATCATTACACTCTATCATTCCAATTACTTTAAAATTAATGTACCATCATACATCCAATTACATCAAATCAAAAATCAACATATACACTGAAATCAATGCATCTGATGCAAGAAATCAAATAAGACTAGAAAACAACATATACACTGAAATCAATGCATCTAATGCAAGTAATCAAATAGGATTACAAATCAACATCCACCCTCAAATCAATGTGTCTAGTGCAAGTAGGAAAATAGGATTAAAAACCAACATCTACACTAAAATCAATGTATCTAATGAAATAAATCAAATAGGATTAGAAATCACCATCTACACTGAAATAAATGCATTTAGTGCAAGCAATAAAATAGGATTATAAATAATCTACATTTGAACCTTTGCATCTAATGCAAGCAATCAAATATAAATAGAAATCAACATCTACATTGAAATTAATGCATCCAGTGCAAGTAATCAAATAAGATTAGAAATCACCATCTACATTGAAATCAATGCATTTAGTGCAAGAAATCAAATAGGATTAGAAATCACCATATACACTGAAATCAATGCATTTAGTGCAAGCAATAAAATAGGATTAGAAATTATCTACAATGAAATCAATTCATCTAGTGCAAGAAATCAAATATAATCAGAAATCAACATCTACATTGAAATTAATGCATCTAGTGCAAGTAATCAAATAGGATTAGAAATCACCATCTACACTAAAATCAATGCATTTAGTGCAAGAAATAAAATAGGATTAGAAATCATCTACATTGAAATCAGTGCATGTAGGGGAAGTAATAAAATATCATTAGAAATCAACATCTACACTAAAATCAATGCATCTAGTGCAAGGAATCAAATAAGATTAGAAATCACCATCTACATTGAAATCAATGCATCTACTGCAACAAATCTTCTTCCCTCTCTCCCCCCTCCATATATATGTATATCTCTCTCCATCTCTCCTTCTTTATCTCTCTCACCCCTCCAAACACACATGCTCTCTCACTCCATATCTATCAATTTCTTTGTCCCTCCTTCCTTCTCTCCATATATCTCTTCTTTCTCTTCACCTTCCATCTATATCTCTATCTCCCTCTATCTCTCTATATCAACCCAAATATATCTATATATCACTCCCTCTTACTCTCTCTCTCTCTCTCTCTCTCTCTCTCTCTTCCCCTTCCCTCCCTCTCCCTCGCTTCTATCTCTCTTCACTCCTACTATCCTTTCTCCTCTCTCTCCATCTTCCTTATCACTCCATCTCTCTCTCTCTCTCTCCAACTTTCACCCTCTATGTCTTTATTCTTACCTCCCTCTCTCTCCCACTCCATATCCATCTCTCTTTCCCTACCTCTCTTCACTCCCTCTCTTCCTTTCTCTCCCACCTCTATCTCTCTCTCTATCTTCTTTTTCCAACTTTGTTACCATATGCCTCTCTCTCTCCTTTTGTGCCCCCTTCTCTCCATATCTCCTTGTTTTCCTCTTTATATCACCCCCAAACATACACATTATCTCTCAATCTCTCCCTTGTCACTCCCCCCCTCTCTCCACTACTCACTATCTATGTCTTGCTTCCTCCCTACCTATCTCCCCATCCAGCTCCATCTCTCTATCCCTCCCTCTCTCCGAACAGTGTGAGAATTGTAGTAGTCAGTGTGAGTCTCATGTTGTGTGCAGACTGTGGATGCAGAGAGTAGACGCAGTGTTAAAAAGGCCCGCAGCCTTTGCAAAAAATAAAAAGGGGAGCACTGTTCAATTTATTTGTTTGCAATGTCAAAGCTTTTTTTGCTACATTGTTATGGTATTTATTTTGGGATGCGGCGATGAGGTTTAATGTTCCTCACATTTTTCCTTTAGTTTAGATTATATAATTAAGATTTTCTCCACCCACATAAAGCAGGTTTTATAAATATATATTATATATGTTTTATATAATATATTTTATAATAATTATTAATTCTGTTAAAAGGAGAAAAGAAGAAAAGGCCATTATTTGTGGTTATTGTTTTTATGAGATAAGTTTAATATTTTATTTAAAAGTGCAAGTGCAGTTTTGATTTTGGGTGAATTTTATTAAAAATGGAGAAATTAGTTAATGATATGGAGAAGTCGAGCGGGGCTAATTTTTCCCTATGGAAATCACAGATGGAGGATATACTGATTTTAAAAGATCAGTATTTACCGATTTAGTGTGTAACAAAGAAATCCTCATCAATGACAGATGAGGAATGGGATAAGCTATATAGAAAGGTGATTGCAACAATCCACCAATATCTAACAAAGAATGTGTATTTCAATGTGTCCGGAGAAAAGACGGCAAAAGGATTATGGCAGAAGCTCCATGATCTATATGAGAGGAACACGACATCAAACATAGTGTTCTTGATGAAAAATATTTACAATCTCAAGATGAAGGAAGGTGCTTTAGTTGCGGAGCACTTGAATGAATTCAATATTATAACTAGTTAGATTGCCTCTGTTAAAATAACTCTAGATGATGAAATTAGAGCTATATTGTTAATGTGTTCTATGCCAGACAATGGGGAAAATTTAATTATGGCTATGAGTACTTCAGCACCTGTAGGGACCTAAAGTTTGATGATGTTAGCAATAGTTTAATGAATGAGGAGCTGCGGTGCAAGTCAATTGCAGAAAACCAGGGAGGAGAAGCTCTAGCTCTAGCTAATCATGGTAGGAGGATTGATCGAGGTTGACAAGGGAGATCAAGATCGAGAGGCCGATCAAAATCAAGGAGGGGTAGGATCATCTACTTTCATTGTGGCAAACCCAGGCACATGAAGAAAGAATGTCGAGTGTTGAAGAAAGGACAAAAGGATCAAAGACCGGCCAATACAAATTACAAGTCATCCAACACAAATGAAGGTGAGACTACTGTTGTAGTCACAGATGGTGATGTGTTATTTAATTTTTCAATAGAGGATGCATGCTTATATACATCTAGCAGTAGCTTTGATTGGATCCTTGACTCTGGGGCATATCACCATGTAACCCCATGCAAAGATAGTTTTGTTGCACATAATCCTGGTGATTATGGTAGAGTGCATTTGGGGAATAATCATTTTTGTAGTATTGTTGGAGTGGGAGATGTCCAGATCAAGATGAAGAATGGACAAGATATATTGTTGAAATCGGTCAGACATGTACCAGAAATGCGCATGAGTTTGATCTCTATGGGATGGTTGGATGATGAAGGCTATTCTACAAGCTTTGGAAAAGGAGGCTAGAAAATTAGCAAAGGAGGATTGGTTGTGGCCAAAGGACCCAAGACAGGAACACTATATTCATTGAAGGAAATGATAGGAAAATCAAATTTGGTTGATGTCATGAAAGAAGGAAATTCAGTAGATCTGTGGCATAAGCACTTGGGTCACATGAGCGTGAAGGGTTTAAAAATCCTTGCTGGTAAAAATTTATTACCAGGTTTGAGATCCTACAATCTTGATCTTTGTGAGCATTGTATATATGGTAGGCAAAGAAGGGTTTCATTTCTTAGAGGTGGTCATGACTAAAAGAAAAATGTGTTAGAATTGAAACACTCAGATGTGTTTGGACCAGTTAACATCAAGTCATTAGGAGGAGCATCATATTTTGTAACATTTATAGATGATGCATCCAGGAAGGTTTGGGCCTATCCCATAAAGGTAAAAGTGAAGTGTTTGAAATATTTTAGAAATTCCATGTTGTTGTTCAAAGAGAGACTAACAAATTGTTCAAGTGCCTAAGAACATATAATGGTGGAGAATAATGCTCAAATGCATTCAAAGAATATTGTAACAGGTTTGGCATAAAGCATGAGAAGATTGTGCCTAGTACACCTCAATAGAATGGCGTTGCAGAATGAATGAATTGCACCATTATGGAAAAAGTAAGGAGCATGTTGTCCAATTCCGGTTTGGACAAGCATTTTTGGGCAGAGGTTGTGAGGACAACTTGCTACCTCATAAATAAATCTCCATCTACAGCCTTGGATGGATGCATCCCTGAAGAAGTTTGGACTGGTAAGAAGTTGAATTATTCTCATTTGAAAATCTTTGGATGTGAAGCATTTGTACATATTCCCAAAGAAAATAGAACTAAGCTAGATGATAAATCTATGAAATGATTTTTTTTGGGATATGCGAATGAAGAATTTGGTTATCGTCTATGGGATCTAGTGAAACATAAAATTATTAGAAGCAAGGATGTTATATTTAATGAGTCAGAAATGTTTAAGAGGAATGTAGGTGAGGTGGAAGTCAAGAAAGTTATTGATAGGTTTTAAAATCAGCATGAAGACATCCCACCAATGCAGAAAAATGGGCAACAAATTCAAGAGCATGAAGGACAACAAGAGGAAAGTGATGAGTGACAAGAAGAAGAAATCTTGTAGGAACCTTTACAGGAGAATCGACCTGATAATTCACCACCATCGTTGGTTCACAGATCTTCTAGGCATCATAATCCTTCACAAAGGTATCCTCCTTCAAACTATATCCTATTGACTGATGAAGGTGAGCCTAATTGTTTTTAAGAGGCTTGGAAAGTTGAGCATAGTAAAGAATGGAAGAAAGCAATGGAGGAAGAAATTAACTCTTTGCTGGAAAATAAAACTTGGGAGTTGGTAAATATCCCAGAAGGTAGAAAGGATTTGCAAAACAAATGGGTATATAGAATTAAGCATGAAGGTGACAAAAAGAAGGAGAGGTATAAAGCAAGGTTGGTGGTGAAAGGATTCGCCCAAAAGGAAGATATTGACTTCACTGAAATTTTCTCACCTGTTGTCAAAATGTCATCTATTAGAGTCATTCTTGGTCTTGTTGCTGCTTTAGACTTATAATGTGAACAGTTAGATGTAAAAAATGCTTTCCTTCATGGAGAATTAGAGGAAGAAATTTATATGAAGCAGCCAGAAGGCTTTGTAGAGAAAGGCAAAGAAGAGCTTGTTTACAGATTGAAGAAGAGTCTCTATGGGTTGAAACAGGCACCTCGACAATGGTACAATAAATTTGATTCATTCATGTTAGAACATGGTTTTCACAAGTTGGAAGCTAACCAAAGTGTCTATATCAAAAGGTATGATCAAGGAAAGTATATCATATTATTATTATATGTGGATGACATGTTGATTGTTGAGCATGATAAGAATATGATCAGTAGGATGAAGAAGGATTTGAGCAGCAAGTTTACAAAAAATAATTTGGGTCCAGTACAACAGATATTGGGCATGAGGATCATGCATGATGGGGAAAACAGAAGGTTGTGGTTGTCACAAGAAAATTATATCAAGAAGGTGCTCGACAGGTTTAATATGAAGGATGCCAAACCAGTTGGTACACCCCTTGCAGCCCACTTAAAGTTGAGTGTTGAGTTATGTCCTAGAGATGACAAAGAGAAGGAAGAAATGAGCAAGATTCATTATGCTTCAGCAGTTGGTAGCTTGATGTATGCCATGGTATGCACATGACCAGACATTGCATATTCAGTGGGAGTTGTGAGCAGATTCCTTGCCAATCTAGGAAAACAACATTGGCAAGCAGTAAAATGGATTTTCAGGTATCTTAAGGTACTAGTCATTATTGCTTATGTTTTGGTCATAATGATATTGTGCTTGAAGGTTTTACAGATGCAGATATGGCTGGAGATATCGACACCAGAAAGGCCACTACAGGTTATTTGTACACATTTGCAGGTGCAGCTGTATCTTGGGTGTCAAGGCTACAAAGAATAGTAGCTCTCTCTACAACAGAAGTAGAGTACATAGCTGCAACAAAGGCTTGCAAAGAAATGTTGTGGATGCAACGATTCGTAGGATATTTGGAAATCAAGCAGGACAAGTATGTGTTGTATTGTGATAGTCAGAGTGCCATTCACTTGGCGAAAAATCCAGCATTTCACTCAAAAACCAAGCACATTGACTTAAGGTACCATAGAATCCGACATGTATTGGAGGAAGGGAAACTATCTTTGGAAAAGATACATACAGATAAGAACCCTATTGATATTCTCACTAAGATTCTACCAAGACGTAAGCATGAGTTATGTAGAGGCATGATAGGCATCGATGTGACTTGATACAAGATTCTTCATTCGGCTTCAAGTGGGATAATGTTAAATGTGAAGCCACATTCAACAACGGCGCAGGACCTAACCTCTTTGCCCACGCAGTCACGCCGACCACTGACCTCGCCGACTCTTTGACAAGCAATGGCGCCAAATATAACATGATGCCTAGCCACCATGATTGACTATGCAATCATTTGTTTTTCATAGGAAGAATTATCCCTCTTCTGCAACTATAAATTTGTATTCCTGCCTCTGCCGGAGCATGTCAAGGCAAGCAAGGTAGGGCTTCCTATAATAAAAGAAGTCTGTGTTTTATTCTTCTCCAGTTTCTGTATATTAATTTCATTTCTCCTATCTCTCTATTTCTTTTCTGTTCTACTATGCTGCTCTGAACCCTGACAACTTCACATGTGGGTTGGATATAAGTTTAATTGTTATATATATCTATGCCCACAGATTCGAAAGGTTGGATATAAGTTTAATTGCTATATATATTTATGCCCAAATATTTGATATTCAATTAATGTTGTTATATAATTATATAGAAACGTTTGTGGGAAAGGTTCCAAGTGTGGAATCCCTCCTTCCATGTGGAGTGCAACTACGAAGTAGTCATGGTTTGATGCATTTTTATTATGATGAGGTCAAAGTTAAGTGTACGGAATATCGTCATTAACATGCGAGTA
Source organism: Pinus albicaulis (assembly GCA_034641835.2). Classification (NCBI taxonomy): domain Eukaryota; kingdom Viridiplantae; phylum Streptophyta; class Pinopsida; order Pinales; family Pinaceae; genus Pinus; species Pinus albicaulis. The sequence goes on along the minus strand of CM076573.1, from coordinate 819,633,029 downwards.
GTTGCAGGGTCAAAAATGATAATCGTCATCGGGTGGGCGTGATCACGACTGTCAGATTCCATCGGCGCGCAAGCTAATGTTAACTCCCTTGCAAGTGCACGCTCGATGGTCCATCCATCATTCGATTTGAATGCCCTCCACTGTTGATCAATAGCATGGCAGGTAGGGTTGAAGTTTTTAAAAAAATGGGTTTTATTTAAATTATGTGCATATAAAAGTTAGGTTGCATCGGGAAGCATAACATTTAAAAATAAAAATGATTTAATTTAATTAAATTAATATAAACATATATATAGGTATAGTCTAATTTTTTTTTCACCATATTTTTTTTGGTTAATTTTAATCACCATATTTTTTTTGGTTAATTTTAATCAAAATATTATAGTGATTTTTAAAAAATCAAGCTTGAATTGTTTAATATGCATAATTAGAGTGCTCTAAGGGTTTTTGAGGGTGTTGAATCCATAGTATGCATTCAAAAATGTATTTTAAACAACAACAAAATCCTGAAATTGTTTTGGTGAATTTTCGTGAATTTTTTTATTTTGTCTATAAGTTAGGCTACCCATATACATATAGGTGTGATTAATTAATACATATAATTAATTAAAATAAATAAATATAACATATGATTAATTGATATATTAATTAATTAACTAATATATGTCTAATTAACTTTATATAATATAAAATATAAAATAAAATTTAAATTTATTTATATTTAAAAAAAGTATATATAATTTTTATATAAAAGTCATATAGTTAAAAAAAAAAGGAAAAAGGGAAGAGCCTAAACCTGCGAAGAAATGGAGTTGATGTGACCCGCCTCCGACATAATACTCTGTCTTCGGTGTTTACTCTGCTTCCTCTTCCCGTCAAGCACCGCCTCAGTTTGTGACCCCACCCTCCAATGCTTCTCCATCATACATGGGCATGGCATGATGCATCACCATCATCCATCCTTTCTATGTTTTCAAATTTTTGAGCGTGATAATGAAATTTAAAAAAAAATTGAGCGTGATAATGTCACATTCCTTCTGAAATGTGTTCATTCCTGTAAAATCATCAAATTCCATGATAGGTTAGATGGAGTAGATGTCGGATATAGAGTATTATGCCAGAGGAGAGTCACATCAACTCCATTTCTTCGCAGGTTTAGCCTCTTCCAAAAAAAACATGTATTAAAAAAAACAAAAAAAAGACACACACTTGGGGGTTTATGAACAAAATGGAAGATCGCATGTTGGCCACATGTTAGCAAAGGTCAAGAAAGTCAGTTTGCTTCCAATGAGAAGCTCAAGGAAGACTGAGGAGAACAATTAATCATAGATAATTGCTAAAAGCACAAGGGAGTCCATACGCTACAAAAGTGCAGTTAGTTACCAAGCAGTGCATGTTGGTTGAGGGAAAGCATAATTTGAATATTCAGGTATGAAGGAATTGAGAAAAAATAGTGAATCTTCCAAAGGTCATATATTACAACTCATAAATCAGATTTGGGCATATGACCAGTCATTAGAAAGATAATTCCCGGAAAAAGATAGTCATGTGCCCAGAAATTTGGTTTGAAGCCAAAAGTTTTGGAAAAATTGAGGAAATTCTACATGAAATTTTCAAAGGATAAAACAATTAACATGATGAAATCTTTCCAAAGGCGTAATTTTCAACTCATGTATCAAAATAGCACAAGTATACAGTCAATAGAGATCTATTGACAAGGATAATGACTTGGTAAACTCAGATTTTCAATTTCAGCAATATTTAGGATGGAATTTGCAGGGAAAGCTACAGGTGCAATTTCCATAAAAAATATTAATGGAAGACATGAGTCCATAAGACGCCCAAGGGCCTTATAGCGACTGTTAGAGTCGGTATCTTCATCCCTCTGTCAGAGATAAAATTTCTCTTGTTGCATTTTATTTTAGGTGTCTCATTCAGTTCAGTCAACTGCATTCCATTAGGAGCATGGATCATCTGATGGTAGGGTTTTGTCACTCATATCCCTCATGT